>VZRZ01004462.1:148629-187696 GCA_013398175.1 Climacteris rufus
GGAAAAAAAAAAAAAAAAAAAAAAAAAAAAAAAAAAAAAGAAGAATTAAAATGGAAAAAAAAAATACCCCACCTTCTGTAAGATTTTCAATCACGTGGTGCTCAGATGCTATGTGGAAAAAAAATTGGCAGCTTTTCCCTTTTTTCCCTGAGTGAACAGGAGCGAAGCAGCCTGCTATCTCACATTTATCACAGCACCCCTCACCATTTTGGAAAAGTAGCAAAGAGGGCTCCACTTCCCTGAGCTATTTCCCTCTGCAAATAACCATTTCATGGGAGAGGAGGGCACCTGCACACAGACAGCCAACCTGGAGAGCAGGAGCAGCAAACTGGTGAAAGGTTGGAACTCTGCAGCTCAGCACCTTCACTTCTCAAAAGGTCAGGAGTTAATTCAGATCTGTGGGTTGATGGGCATAAGGATCCCAAGCCCTGAAAGTCGATAGCAGGCACCAAGTGTGACACGTTAGACAGTGATGGGGTGAAGATGCTCAAGTAACTTTATCTTGCCTACCAGACCCCTGTGTGGAGGCTGTTTGCTCCTGCCCAGCTGTCTGGGGCTCAGGAGCCATACGGCTGGTGGGACTTCAGAGAGGGAGATCAAATTCGGAGACAGCAAAGCAGGAGGTTGTTTGCTTTCCGCGTCCCTGCTCAACTTTTGGCCTCCCACTTTCCTAATGAATTTCTGGGAGGTTCTCAGCACTGCCTGCTCTTCAGCAGACTGCACTTCCAGCTACAAAAATAGCGCAGACACTAAAACGATCTTCGGGAATCAGATAAGAGCTCCTCCCAGGAGGAAGAAAAAAGGTTTCTTTCTTCTCTTTTCTTTTTTTTTGTTCTTTGTGTTTAAGGAGGCTGATGTGTTACAAATATAGATTGTGATTTCCATCCCAAAGTGCTTCGCAAGAGCTCGGCTGGTGCCTCTGTGCAGAGCTGGCAGCAGGCACTGCTGGGATGTGCAGCTCCACAGAGGAGCACAGCCCACCCCAGCCGCTCACAAAACCTGTCCAAATAACTGCGCAGCAGAAATGCAACAGACCTTCTGGTGTAGGAACTAACAAAGATGACAGAAAACACTGTTTTCTGACATTGCTTCCTCCTAAAACTCAGCTCAAAGGGGAAAATGCGTAGGTAAAAACTCTGTCACGTCACAGGTTTCTGCAGTCTTGGACAAGTCATCTTTCCCACTGAGTTTTGCCAAGGAAAGCCTTAGGGAACCTCCCACATCTCCCCCGGTCTCCAGCTGGTCACCGCTCTCCTCCCTTCGCCCGGGCTTAATGCTCACCAGACTCTCCCAAGCCACCTCAGCTCATTAACTCAGGACGAGTGCCCTTGTTGGGTCAGTGTTCTCCCATCCTGTGGCTTATATCAGCTCTTGGAGGGATCCCACCACTCCTGGAGCTGGGGTGAGATAAGCCCTGGGAACGTGAGGATGGGAGAGGGGAAGGAAGGGAGTGTGGTGCTTCCGCCAGTCCTTCCCCCCACTTGCTGCTTTTCATGAAAACACGTTCAAAACCTTTCTCTTCTCTAAAATGAGAGCTTCATAACCCCCTTATCTGCATATCACTACTGATAAGCACTCTGATATATGCATCCGGTCATGCTGTGAACTCCCTGCCCCTTGCTCAGATCCATGTGCACAGGAACAGATACCCACAAGCCCCAAAAGAGAGGCTTTAAATGCTACATAAACACAAATAAATACAACACAATACATCACATGGGGCCATAAGGGACCTCGAGTGGTCTCCTAGTTCATCACCCAAGGCAGAGTCAAATTACAGTTTATTGCCCAACCCAGTGCTAAAAATATCCACTGACTGAAATTCCAGTCTTCCTGGGCAACTGCTTCCCTTGACTCTCTCCTTTTCACCCTTCAAAGCTTTTTCTGGAATCGGATGTTCCTCACTGCAGTTTAAGCCCAGACACTTCCCTGTCCCTGGCAGACCCAGGGAATGCTTCATTCCCATCCTGCTCACAGCGCACATCTGGAGTTGGTTACATCTCCCACTCAGCCTTTGCTACATTTGCATCTCAACTCTAGACAAACAGTGGCATTTTGTTCAGGAGAAAACAAAGAGTCAGTGGTTGGCCATAATGCACAGAGCTGAGCTGGTGACAGTGCTGGAAGGAGAGGGTGATGTGGCTCATTTGCTGGTGAGCTGCTGTGGCAGGAAAACAGGTCCCAGCAGGGGCACTGGGGCCAGGCACTACGAGACCCCAGAGATGTTTTGCAGCACAGCTTGTGTGCTGCTATCAGCCCCACCATCCCATTCCCAGCTCTGGGCTGGCACACATGTGCAGTTTTGCAGCATTTTTCCATTTTTAATGCTCTTTTAAAGATTTTCCTTGCAAGAGGTCAGAAAGTTATACAGGAGGTATAAAACCCACTGGACATACTGGGCCAAACCCACATGCTTCAGCATCAGTCTGACAGAGGGCAGGTTTAGATTAGATATTAGGAAGAAATTCTTCCCTGTGAGGGTGGTTAAGCCCTGGCACAGGTTGCCCAGAGAAGCTGTGGCTGCCCCATCCCTGGCAGTGTTCCAGGCCAGGCTGGGTGGGGCTTGGAGCAACCTGGGATAGTGGAAGGTGTCCCTGCCCATGGCAGGAGGGCTGGAACAAGATGGCATTTTATGTCCCTTCCAACCCAAACCATTCTATGATTCTGTCCATTTTTTGTGGTTCTCATTCTGTGCTCCCCCTCCAAAGAGAAGCATGGCCTCTGCATGTGACAGCACCTTGCAACACGACTCACCTCCACCCAGGAAAGCACATTTCCCACCCACACAGCTGCAGCTCCTCCTCTGAAGCTCCCCACCGTGGCCGTGGACAGAACACACGTCCACCCCTCTGCTGCTGCACCCACTGAGCACATGTGCTCTGCCAGCAGTTTGCAACACCACCTTCCGTGGGAGCCCTTGATGGGAGAGTTCCTGCTCCTCTCACATCTCCTCATTGCATCTCTTCTCATTGCAGAGCCCTTCACAGGCACAGCAGAACAAAAGTTCTTGCAAGAAGTTGTGTGGCAGGGATAACAGAAGATAAAAGATGCTGCATAAATTCCTGGACACTGATGCTCTCTTTTCTCTTTAATACCAGCAAAGGCCATTGAGCCTTAGCTGTAAAGCTGCAATCACCGACAGGCAAGAATTTTTAGAGTTCTAACTGAGAGGGAAAATGCCACCTCCAGCACAGGTTAACCAGTTTGTCCCTTACAGAAATTCCCCATGAGCTTCTCCCAGCTCAGTAGAAGACAGCTGATGAATTCCCATCTGAAAGTGTCAGGGCCTCGGGTCAGTCTAAACACATTCTGGGAGCATCCCGAGTCCTCTTCCCTCCCCCAGCTTTGGAGACACTGCTCCACATTTTTCCTTTACTGTTTTTCTTGGCAGCTGTTTTCTTTCAAGTCAAGCTATGGCTGCGTTACTTTTAGGTACTTAAATTAATATTCTTGATTCATTTCTTTCCTAATCACTTGGGAGACCGAGTTTTACAAAGGGGGGTGTAATTAATCTTCCAGGTTTGTGCATGTGTCATGAAAAAGATGTGATCCATGACAATTTAATGCCCCAGCTAGCTGCTGTTAGACAATGGAAATTTCTGAGTTATACCCAAAAAAGCCACACCCAGGCTCACAAAGACTCCAGCAGCTGACAAGCATCTTCTCCAAACTCTGCAATGGGAACATTTTTTTGAGAGCTCTTTTCGTTTTGTTGTTGTTTTAAACTTGGCCCCAAATATCAGCTGCAAAAGAACAAAGCCTCAAACTTGTGCAGTGGTTCAGTGAGTTCCAGGAGCTGTTGAATTTCTCACGGCGTTATCAGCAATCTTGGGAGACCCACGGAGGTGAATTTCATACGGGGATTGCTGTTAATGTGCTCCGCTCCCCTCTGACATGCATTCCTCCTCCCACTGCCCTCCAACATGCATTCCTCTTCCCATTCCCCTCTAACATGCATTCCTCACAATCCCGGTGGTGGTTTGACAGTCAGCATCGCTGCAGACAGCTCCATCCCATCTCAATCACTCTCTTAGAAGTTAACAACCTTGCGATGGCCAGCGTCGATATTGGCTGCCCATGACTGTTGCCCATTTTTCACTGTAAAATAGCTAGTTTTCTCTGTTAGACAGTCTCAAGGACGATTTCTGTAAACATAGCTATGTTGTTGTAAAAATTATCTTTTTACATTCCTTTCCCATGGACACAGATCCCTTTGACGGACACTTCTTGTAACCAATATAGTTAGAGACGGAAGTGTTAATTTTCTCCAATGATCTGTGATTTCAAAAAGTGTATATAAGAATTAAACGAAAGGGGTTTCCCCCCTTTCCGCCCTTGCTCTGAACACAGCCCGAAGTCCAGCTCTCATTATTTCTGCGTCTCGACTGATTACCGGGATAAGCCGAAATAACGGGGCATCGCGGTAATAACTGGTGGCCCGTACGGGGATGACGTGGAGGATCATTTCGATGGTCCTTCCACTAGCAGAGTCTGAACTTCGTTCGTTCATTTTTTNAGTTCCAGGAGCTGTTGAATTTCTCACGGCGTTATCAGCAATCTTGGGAGACCCACGGAGGTGAATTTCATACGGGGATTGCTGTTAATGTGCTCCGCTCCCCTCTGACATGCATTCCTCCTCCCACTGCCCTCCAACATGCATTCCTCTTCCCATTCCCCTCTAACATGCATTCCTCACAATCCCGGTGGTGGTTTGACAGTCAGCATCGCTGCAGACAGCTCCATCCCATCTCAATCACTCTCTTAGAAGTTAACAACCTTGCGATGGCCAGCGTCGATATTGGCTGCCCATGACAAAGCTATTAGAGTGGCGTTTCGGTAGGAAATGGTGGGAATGCTGCAGCAATCAGACAGAGTTATAAAAGGTTAATGAAGATGAAAGGAAAAAAAAAAATACAGAGGAAAAGCCCAGGCAGCCAGAGAGATTTTGGCAAGATTTGCTAAGCTGCTGCCTAGCCACACACTACTTCCTGCATTTCCCAATCCAGCTGCACATTTCCAGTAGCCTCAGCAAGTCTGTATGGCTGGGAGAAACGCTGAGCTAACTGTAACTGGTCACATTTGTAACGATTCATGTCCATTACTGAGCAAAATGTTCAGGTTCCCAAGAGGAATTTGGGAAGAAAGTTCATTTCATTCAAATACACTGTCCCTGAGGAGGGTAAACTCAGAAGTGCTCCAGCTCAGGCTGGAAACACATAACTGAGGCATTATCCATGTGCTGCTCACCAAGAGGAGAGCTCTTTCCAAGTCACCTCAGTATTTTTGGAAGAGAAATTTTTCACTTAGCATTATCAGAGACGTGCTAAGAACAAGCAATCCTCTGGTACTGCTGGGTAGGGCAGGATGGTGTAAGGCACTCCTTCAAAGCAGGGGGAAGAAATATCTTCCTTTCATTCCCCCCTCATCAAGGGACAATTCCTACAGTACAGTTACACTGTCGTATCCCGATTTCACACTATAGGACTCCACTCCTTCCCCTTAGAAAGCTATTTCATGCCTTAATAGGTGTCTCCATCACACTTTTCTTTCACCACACCATTGTTTTATTCGCTATGTCTCTCACCACTTAAAATATCCCTTCTTCCTCACCAGCACTTCAGGCTTTGAATGACTGCGGGCTCTTGCCTAATCTTTGTGCTATTCCTCATCCGATGTCGAGACGGGTGCTTAGCTAAGCTATGCACATAGCTCACTGTCAGCATCGCCACGTCAGTCAGCCTCCCCAGCTCCAGCAGTTCTGAATTCCTGACACTCGTCACCCTGTCTCAATGCCAAGAAGGGGACGTGGACCTGCTGGGTGGGGTCAGACGGGCTCAGCAGAGAGGGACTTGGCAGCTCGGCTCATACAACCCAGCCCATCACCCAGCAGTTTTGCTGCTCTGTCCTCGCTGCTCATCCTTCATATGATCTTCCACCTAAATTTCTCTGTGCTTTTTCCAACTTCCCAATCTCACCAATAAGAAGGTTATTTTTGCCATGTTGTTTAGCCTTATGCATTTCCAAAGCAAGCCTTGGTGTCCTCTGCTGCTCATTTCTCCTGGTTCCTCCCATTTCCACAGTGACTGCAGGTCTGACTGCACTGCATTTAGCACTGAGATCGTGTACAAAGATACCACGTTTGGCCAGATTTACCACCAGCACCATCTGTAACCCCAGAGACACCTCCTGCATCCCAGCCACACGTCCCCCTGCAGTTAAGGCTGTCATTACTGATGTTAATTGTACAAGTAGGCAAACAGATTTTACTTACAACTAACTCAGTCTCCATACAGTGTGGAGACCTTTGGGTGTCCTACATTTCACCCTCTGGGGATTTTTTGACTGTGACAAACTCTGATCTGGCTTTCGATTTATGTGAGCTGCTGCATTAGTGCCGCTTTGAACTGCTTTCATGAATAAAACACTGACAAGCCAGAGTTCATGGAGACTGCAGTCAGTCATCTTACAGCCCATGACAGATTTAATTGCAGTTCAAAAATTCCATACTAGAAATATTACAGGAGACTCGAGATCCTAATTGTTTCCTGCATAAGGTAAGAGCTTAATTTTTATTTTTAAACTCTCAAGTGCTGACATCCAATATTTTGGTGTGAAAAAGCTAAAGGTGCAACTGCTGCCTCACTGTGAGCAGGTAGCAACTTCCAGAGTTTAATCTTACACCTTAATTCGTTCTTAATATTCAGATCGTGGCAGCAGCCAGGAGGCATTATCAAGCTAAGTGCTCCTTTGTGTCAATACACAGCGGTAGAAAAATTCCCCGCCCAAATGAGCCGTGATTGTTGTATCTTCTGGAAGAAAGCCACACTCTCTCTTGTGCTGCACTAATGCACTTCCAGCGACAGAACTGATTAGGATTCCTGCTTTGGATTTGCTCAGATCTAGCCTGCTTGGGTTTTTTAATCTTTGGGATAAGCTGTGGATAGAGAATTAGCCATTTAGATATAAATGCATCGCTGGGAAACCGTTTGCCAGCACCCATCGCAAAATGACTTCAGAGTCTGATCTGGAGAGTGCTGATAGATAATGAAGTGATAACCAGGGGTGTGGGGGCAGAGGGGCATTTTTAGCTTTCAAAAAGCACCAGACCTCTTTGTTTGATTCTGTCTCCACGAGCACTGAAATTAGAAGAGTGCTGAGGAATGTGTGTTAAGAGTGAAAGTAAGCACCCGCCACTCATCTCAGATTTGAAATAATGCCTGATAGGGGAATTACAGAGTCATCACTGACAAGGGAGGCACAGGGAGCATTGCCTGGGTTGTTTGAGTGGCTCTCCAGTGCTGTATTTTGATCCAGCTGCCCAGTGAAGTCTGGCAGGATGTGAGTCCTTTCCACGTTGGAGAGGCTGACAAGCAGCACCGCACATGTGGGAGACACCAGGGTCAGGTTTAATCGGTGCTTCACCCCCTCTGAAAGTCCAGTGTCTGACAAGGAGCACTGCTCCCCATCACGCTTTCCTCTTGCAAAGAGCAAGAAGGTGGGTTTCCTTCTTCCAGAAAGCTTCTTTCTTCAAAGGCATTATTTTCCCCCTGTCTCAAAAAAGCCAGACTTAGTCACTTCCCTCCAGTTGTCCATCCCATAATGGCAAAGCCTCTTGAGGCTGAACAGGACTCAGGAGTGGCACAACACCACGATGGACTCTGCCACAGCACCCAAGCACCACAAACTGCTGGGACCCGTCTCCCACATACTTATGACCCCACTTTCTCTGGGGCTTGCCTCAAATTTGGCAGCAGTATAGACACAGACACACAAACCGCAGCCTAAAGACCTCAGATCCAGAAGCACTGGCCACACTCGGCCTGAAATTGATGTCCTTTCTAATTGTCATGGATTTCAGGAAGATTTATCCAGAGAGATCTTATTTTACAGCCTGTAACTTCTGGTGTGTTTGCTCTTTCAGCACACTGAGTTCAGAAGCTCCTGCATCCTCCCCAAACCCTCTGTCACCTGTGCTGGAGGGCTATAAGTGATAGCCTGCAAGGCATTCAGCTACTGTCCTGTCCATCATCTGTGCGTGGCATTAACCCTCTGAAACTTGGTCACCCAGATCTGCCTTTCCCAAGCTTTGAATCCTTATCCATTGCTAAAGCCGCTGAGACAGCCGAAGAATGAGGCGCGTACAGCAGCCGGCGTTTCTAAAGAAAACTTGATGGCTTTCTGACACCCGACACATGCAATTCCCAACAGAGTTAATTGAAGCTAATTCCTCAAAGGCTGAGATGAGAATATCCCCATAAATTACGTTCCTGCTTCATTCCAGACAAGGACGGCATGAATGCATTACACGCAATCCCCCAATTTACAGTATTAAAGCAGGCAAGTCAATCAAGGAGACTGAATAAAGTCACTTGAAAGCTGAAATTCATTTTCATCCTCGCTCCATCTGTACTGTAACCTGAAAGGTTGATTTTTTGAGGGCATCTTCCATATTTCCACGCACAGCAGGACCCATTCAGCAAGAGAGGAGTCTTCTCCATGGATGTGACGTGTTGGGTACAGCAGGGCCCCTGCTTGGGGGATTTTGCTGGGGTGCAGCCTTTCAAGGCAAATTTCCAAGGTGTCTCTGGAGACCTTTGGGTTTCCAAGACAGAGAGAAAAACACCACAGGACCAAGGGCATCATGTCCCTGCTGTTGTCACAGAAAGCCAGGGCTGGTTATCGTGGAGGGCACACACAGAGACACGCATGCATAAATCTAACCTATAACACTGCAACTGCCAATCTGCTCTCATTAACAGAGAGTTATTTTTAAATCCTGTGTTTTTTGGACGCAGTCCTAATGACAAGTTATTTTTAAATGGCACTTTAAAAATATAGGCACATTTTGCATGCCATTCATGTCACTTTTAGGGTCTGAAATATCACTGAATTGTACTATAAGGATTATGCAAATTAAAGTTAGATTCAGTGAAAAAGTGTCCAGCTTCTGTGCTGCTCAAAATCAGAAGGACTGCAAATACAGTTTTGGGAATTTTTACTGCCTTGCAGAAGCTCTGGAGATGTATAAGTTGGAATTACTTGGTTCTGCGATCTAAACACAGTCGGTTGTATGTTGGAAGAGGGATGAGTGCTTCATGTTGGATACTGGGAAAATAAATACACACATGAAGCAAAAGTGAAAAGCTTAGCCCAGATCAAATAGAAACCCTGTGACAGAAGCAGGATCTTGTGAGTCCCACCAGAGCTTAACCCCAAAGCCATGCCATAATCTGGTATAAACTAAAGAATAAGATTCAGCATTGTATGCCATGTTATAAATGACCTGTGGGGCAACTCTATGATGGACTCTTTCATTTTTAAGGTATTTTAGACATGCAGTATTCGGCAATTAATATTTGCACCAAGTTCAAGCCCAGTTGTGGTGAACCTGCAATAATTCTCACTGGAATCCGTAGACTTCAAGGGCCCAGGGAGATCTCAACAACTGCCTTGCCTGACCTTCTGCACAAGATGTATCACAGTTCCTGCCTCAAGTCCATAACTCCTGACTGAGCTATGACCCATCCCCAGGGAAACACGCGGACTCAACATAAAGACTTGGAAGATGGAAAATCCAACTTGTCCTTGAATTGCTGTTCCAAGGTTAGCTGCCTTCCCTGCTCCAAGTCCTCCAGCTCTAATTGAGCTGACTCTCATTTCCACTGTAACCTTTCCTGCTAACATGAAGCATCACCTCCCATTAGACATTTTTTCCATATACAGGTACTCCAGGACCAGAGTCAAGACGTGTCCTAACCTCTTGGATCAGCTAAACCAGGGGGTTAATCCATAATAATGCATTCACTCCTGGCTGCACTGTAGGTCAGTGCATGCAAGGATGTTGCTGCTCTCTAATGAGTACCAGTTACCACAGGTCAGCTGAGGTTCAGGAAATGTCCACACAAATGCCCTTCTCCCAGAGCTAACTCAGGATTATCTCTGTAACACTGCTCAGGAACGGTGATAAACTCATTTGTATTCTTTTCCTTTCGTCTAATTGCTTTGGAGAGAATAATTCATGAATGAAACGCCCAACTCGAGGAGTGTTAAATGCATTGAGACAGCATCCCAAGTATATTTAAATAAAGTGATATCTACCCATAGGACAATACATTACTGATTTACACACAGTTTTTTAATGATTAAATGGTAAAAATTGTGTTACCAGTTCAAAAACACAGAAAATAATTCACTTTAGGGAAATAAATTTTCATTTCTATAAATGAAAGCTTGGGAAAATATTGTTTATCAATGATACATGAGCAATACAGTGTTCTGTTACTCTATTCTACCCAAGAGATCATGTTAATCCTTTTGATTTATGCACAGCTCCTTAACTAATACTGTAACAAATGGTATTGACAATTAAACTCACTTCTGTAAGAAATTCGTTGTATTTGCAGCACCCACAGTAAGAAATGCCTTCACGCTTCTGACAGGAGATCTAAATAAAATTAAAGAGCTAAGAACAAAGGCTGCAGAAAAATCAAAAAGGCATAGCTGATAAGGAAATGTGACTTGCTTGTGGGGGGATTTTTGTATATATCTAAGGCAGTATACTGCACATAAAAAAGGGGGGTTGGTATTCTTCTGTTTAAACACATAAATCTTCAGTTCTTTGCTTCCCAGGGCAGAGCTGCCTGAAGTACTGACCATCATACAGCACTGGCTTTGAAAAGGCTGGCAAAGACCTGAATCCATTTAATCTTATTAAAATACAGAGGATTTTAAAGATATTATCCCCAGTGGCTTACTGATGGCTCAATTTCTGCTACAATCTACGTAAAGGCTTCGAGTGATGAAACTCTATTAGTTCCTGCCTTGTCTCTCCTTTCCAAAACGGTTTCAGAGGCTACTGCTATCACTGGCTCATCAGTGCTTAGAGGAAATACTTTCAGAAGCAGAACTAGAAATGTCTCCTCTTGCATTAGCAGTGTGTAATTAGGGGCAGGCTGCATTCCTTTCAGCTGCGCACACAGAGTCACACAAAGCGTTTTCTAGAAATGGACTTAACTAGGGTCAGACAACAGCAATCAGCAATAACTCACTCTGGGGCATTCAAAGGCATTAATACTGATTACAGGTTATTTAGTCATTCTTCTAAAAAAATAAACCAAGAAAAAACGCCACTCCTGTTAGAAACAGGCACCTGGCACAGCAGAGTGCTGCCAGGCTGCCACAAAGCGCCGGCGATTACACCCTGCGGAGCCTGTGCAGCAAATCCATGGAATCAGCAATAGCTCAGGATGAGGCACCAGCCCAGAACCAAGCTCATACCACTTAAAAACCGACCTATGATTATTCTCAGGCAACAGGACTGAAAGCAGCCTAAGGTTTGATTGCTAAAAGAACATTATGTCACACAGTTACGAGACCGTGATTATGATGGTCATGAGTTTCCGGGGCTGTGGCAAGTTTCTGCTAAGAAAGAGGGAAAATATGGACTATGTTGTAAAAAATGAACTCTCCTCCTGCTTGGAGAGTGAGGGAGAGGAGCCTGTGCTGTGCTGTACAGCTGCCATTCTCTTGGTCAGTGACACTGAGCACACACGGCAGCAGCTCAGTGAGCGCAATCAGCTGGGTAAATTGTCAGCTTGAAGGATTTTGAAGTGTCTCCCAGGCAAACTACCTGGGAATGAAACCACTCTCACTCTCAGCCAAATTCACAGCCCCACATCACGGGACCACCAGCAGCTCCAAGCACAACCCATGGCAGAGGCTTGGCTTTTTAAAGGCATTTCTTCAGTTGTCTTTCAACAAGCACTCAGCAATTTGTGTTCGTACCCTGCTGTTTATTAAAGCTGGCTCAGGAAGGAGGAGGATTCAATGCCTACTTCAAATCAGTCCCCTTAGAAATGCTCATTTTTACTCATAATGAAATAGAGGATTTCTGCTGCGAGGAGGGCACAGCTCAAATCAGAGTAATCCCTCCTGAAGTCAGCCTGCGAGGTGATGAAAGAACAGGAGTTTTCCTGAGAAAAGGTAGGGATTCCCAGCACAGTCATCATGTCTCTGCTCCATGGAAGAATTTTAGTCTGCAAGGAGAGGAACAGTTCAGCACAAACAGCAAGACAAAGAGCAGGGGAGGTGGGAACCAGATTATCTTTAATGCCCCTTCCTACCCAAACCATTCGATGATTCTGTGATTCTATACTTGCCCCCAGCACACCATGACATTGTCTGAAAAACTTGCAAAGGAAGGTCCTATTACAGAAAATGTTTGTATTTTAGTGAAAGAAAATAGCAGTGTTTACAAATGAAGAGTTGCCGAAAATATTTCAGTCCTTCAGTTTTATTTTAAAGGGGCCGGGATGTTGCAGAAGGCATGTTGCTCTTTCTGAGGAATGCTACCTGTCCTGCAGAGATGCAAATCAAAATTAAAAAGGGGGTGAAGCAATATTTTCAGCCACCCTTAGGATTTCTCCCTTTGACTTTCCTCAGAGTTCAATAGTCAAGAGAGGGAACAAACACGGACAGAGAAATTGGGGAGATATTTTATCGGGAAAAGTAAGCACAAGCAGCATATGGTGGGGAATTAGATGGTCTGAGGTGTGAAAGATGTGTCTGTGAAGCTAAGGACATCTGTGCTGGGGTCCACTGATCAGCCTGGAGGATGTAACACTTCCAAGTGAGGAGGGATGGCAGGAAATTAAGTCCAGAGAGTTTCCTGGCCACACCACTGTCACCTCCACACTCAGAGAATTACCTGACCCAGATGTGGACAGTCACCTTGGGATAATGTCATGAGTTACCAATGAGTCACAGTTGCAGCTAAGGGCAAAATCATACCTGTGACTGGTGAAACTAAGAAAAAAAAAAAAATGGAAAAAAAAGAGGGTTGGGAGGAAATAGAGATTATTGTGCTTCAGGTGGAAATACGCTTTGTGGAACTTCAGAAAAAGGGGTCTGTCTGTATGCACTCTGCTCATCTCCTCAATTCCAGAGGCCTTAACCCATCTTCTTTGCTGATTTTCATTTGCATTTCAAGGTCAGATTCAGCCTCTTCAAGTCCTCTGCTGCCACACTCCCCTACAGGGTAATTCTGCAGCACTGTTCTGACTGCTTTACAGTCCCTAGTAAGATTTAGCTCATTCCGTTTTACCTCTGTGAGGATGTGGCAGGCTCTGCTGAGAGAAAAATCTTCAAAGGACTTTGCTTAGTGTTATAGGAAATTCGTAGCAACCAGCCAGATCTGGACTGGAGACACCCTCAGTGATCTCTGCTTTGTGAGAGCCCCAGGTTATTCCTCCCCTCTGCTGCTCCATGGGGAAGACCCTGCACTCCTGACACTGGTTATGCTACAGAAGAGTGCTTGAGAAAACAAGCTGTAGGGTGTCCCAGGCCTCTCAGCTCCCCATCCCATGCCTTCCACAAAAATCTGGAATTTCCAGATGCATTGTGAAGCTGCTGCAAAATCCTTTTGCAAGGCGAGCGCACCAACTCAGATCTGAGGCAGATCAAGGAATCACCCTGCACAGATGCCTCTTTCCAAATACCTGGTGCTATCGTCCAAGTCTTTCAACTGAGTCCAGCGTCCTCTTGGTGATTACCCAAGGCTTTGTTAGACATGCAAATGAGACACTCATCTGGGATCTTCGTAGATGAGGACTTCGGGATGCGCCGCTGCCTTGCAGTGACAATGAAAAGACTTTTTTTTTTTTTTGCTCATGCTGGAAACTTGCTGAGCGTGCACAGGAGAGCAAGCACTCAGAAACCAGGGTTTTGAGGAGCTGACAGCATTCCCAGCTGACAACACAGCAGCTCGCCTGTTCAGCGAAACCTCCGTGGAGAGCAGTGAGGAGCAGGCAGGCAGCCAACGGGGATTGCTGCCTCCTTTGCTCATCTCCACCTTCCTTTCATCCTGCAGCCTCACTTGCCCTCCTGAACAAAGCCAAAGGCTTCAGTCTGAGGCTGCCTGCTTGTTTAATCATTATTACTCTGGCCTCCTAAAAGGGCCTTTGGACACTGGTACAGCACAGAGTAAGAAAGAAAGCGCAGTCACCGTTTCAGAATCAGCATCTAACACACCCAGCAGTATCTCAAACACTGGATTATCCCAGCACTCCTGCTAAGAACTAGTTTTCCAGCTGATTGCTGAGAAATGTTGACATTTTGAAACATGCTCCCTGATGGATTATTGCAATCAGTTTATGGGCATGGCACTATTTAGTAGCATTCATCAGGTGCTGCAATTTTAAATAGTTTAAACATTATCAATGAAGGAAGGAGATGGTTATTAGGTAATAGCCTGCACACACTAAATAATCACTCTGTCCCTGTACTATTCGTTCCCCTACACCAACATTTTGTGAGTCTAAAACATTTTGTTAGGAAGAAGGCCTTCTGAAGGAATGGCAAAAGCAGGGATCAAGAGATGGAAGGGGGATAATAAGGAAGTGCTAAGAGCTCAGCGTAACTTGGGCACCTGGCAACTCAAAGTCTGCCAGTTCCATCCTGGAACTGAGCTTTGGCAGAACATCTTCCTGGGATAGAACCTTCTCAAGGGCATAGAGCACTGGAGAAGCCACTGACCTGCCAGGATCCAAGGAGATGCAGCTCTGGCCCAAGGTGATGAGAGGGCCTGAAATCCCAGTTCTTCTGCAAGGGCAGCAAGAGCCACACACCCAGCCACTCCTTTCAGCCCCCAAAGTGGCACAGCCTGGCCAGGACGGTGCTATAATTCATTATTAGTGTGGACTAATGAACCTTTATTGATAGCAGCTCTATTCTGCTCATTCCAGAGTCATCTCCAGCTCTCCATGGTGCAGCATCACTTTGCTCCAAAAGACCAAGACTGAAATGCCAACACTTAGGGAGTGCAGGATGGGCTGGACTGCATTTGAGCATTATTTTCACATGCTGCTGTGTTCTGCTAAACCATTCTGCTCATTTCCAGGAGGATCCCACGGGGTTTAGGAATTAGCCTGGGGCATGGGAAAGTTGAGCTCCATTCCTTGATCTGCCACAGAAACCCCAAGTGCCACTGGGCATATCACTCAGCACCTCCACTTGGGTCTCCTAACTGTAATATAGGGATAGGAGCCCTGTGAGGGTGTTGGCAAGAAGATAAAACATATTACCCATCTGGGAGGTGCTGTGATGCTGTGATAAGAGGGGCCACGCAAGAAACTTAGATAAACAGTTTCAAAACTCTCAGCTTTTTGGTACTTTCTCTTCTACATTCAGCGTGCTCTGTGATTTCACACAACCAGCTTCAGTCCTGTTTGTCACAGTCAGCTGTTTGTTTGCAGCTTCCTGAGCACCAGAGGTTTCCAGCCCAAATCACAGGACTTCCCTCGCATTGCAAAAGGTTGTGATCTTTCCAGTTTGCACCCCACGTTTTCAAGAGGGGAGCAGAAATCTCCACAGTGCTCTGACACCAGCAGACATGAGGGTTTACACTTTGAGCATGAGAACATTGGTGTCATTTCCAGTTGGATCTCATCAACCACAACACTCAGAGCACACCACCAAGTCAGGCTTTTTCCAGAAATGCTACATCTCTAATGACTGCAAGCTCTGGTTTGCCCATCAGCACTCCAGCAAGCGTGAGGGAGTATTAAAGATAAATGATTCCCCAAAAGCCCGAGAAAAAGAAACCTTATCCTGTAAATACTTTCTAGGATCGGTGGTTTAAGCTTTCATAGACACTGAAGAGGTACGAGATGACAAGAAGTCACTGCAGGAAGATGTAAACAAGCCATGAAAAAAACATTGCATTTCAAAAGATAGGGCACTTCTAAGGCCAGAGCATTCTAAACAGAACTATCTGATGCCAGCACTGTTTATTTGGTGTCTGAGGTCTCACATGTAGGGCAGCCACAGCTTATCACAGAAGAGTTGTCACCCATTTAGAGAAAAGCTTTAAGCTAACAAATTCTTGCACTCTGGAGATACCAACCACATGTGAGAATGGGGCTGACCATACTCATTTTCCACTCGGGAAAACAGTTACCAGCACCACTGCCTCGTTCCTCAGGATTAACGCCAATCAAACTGCACAGGCAAGGACGAGGTGAGCCAAGTCCTGACTTCAGTATTCCAGCTTTATCCAATGCACATTTTTAAACACAGATAAACACTTAATAGATTGAGCAACTTCAAAGCAACACATTACCTGCTGAATTAACCCCCAGTTCCACCCTGTCAGAGGATGCTTAACAGAGTAAGAAGCTTTCAGCAATTCGGTTGTCACGCATACTGGGATACACTGCAAAAAACTCTAGCAAGAAAATGGTGTGAATTTTTTTTTTTTCAGTGTCTGAAATGACTTTGCCGATGGGTCAGTGTCGCTCTGCAGGTTCAGATGACTTGAAATACCCTTCTGGCCCTTTGAGAACCTGTGAATTACAGTTAAACAAGCCCTAATGGCTTTGTTGCTTGACATTAACTGCGGAATTGTGTTGACACACGAAGAGTCGACTCATGTTGTGTTGCTCAGCATTTACCCTGTGCCAGCCGGGAGCATGCTCAGATAATTCTGTCTAAGTAGTTACAAAAACAGCAGAAGTCGGGAGAAAAGGCTCCTGCGAAATCTGGCACCGTTCCAGCTCACCAGCTAAATGATTCCATCTGATATTCAAAACAGGCAGGTGGAAAATCATCCAGAGACACACACCATCGTGTTCTGCCTGAGCAAATGCAAGAGGGACTCAAATACCACTTTGGACAGCAAGTCAATTTAAATCTAAGTGTTTTCCTATCGATCCTCCATTTTTTTCCTGGAAGATGCACAGGCTGTTTGCTGTGGAAGGGACCTGTGTGTCTGAGGGTTTGTAAGGGGATGTTAATTTAAGTTTTCCTCCTCACTCAGTGGGATTCAAAAGCAGTCCATCTTGTTTTGCCATGCCAACCTGTCGTTTTATTCCACCTGGCCTCCTGTGCAAATAAAATCACCCAGTGGGTTTGCGAGGTCTGCTCACAACGGTGTTATAACTAATTACCCACAGAAGCCATGGTGATGCTAAGCAGAGCATGCTCAGAACTGCATCTCACCTGACATCCAAAAAACGACCACGCCCTACAAACCCCGATGCCCAAGGTCACTCCTCTTGCAGCAAGGTGGGTTTTCCTCAATCCTTAACTACATCCGATGTAGTTCTTGCACAGTGTGACCTCCAGACTCAACACACCACCAGCCTCAAGGCTGCAAAGAGCCAGGGATCCTGTCAGTGCTCCTGACACTGCAGTGTCCATTAGAAAGATGCATTAGGTTTTATAGTAAACAAACAGGCTTTGGTACAAGGAGCCATATTTCAATTACTTAAGCCCTAATGACAAACTTGCTCCGTTTCAGAAGCAAGATAATACAGCACTGACATGGTATATTATCCTTGCTTTTCAGTAGCCACAGATAAGTATCATTATGTCACTGTGAAAAAATGCACTCAATTATCCTATGTTGTTATTACTTAATCTGTGTTTCAAAAAAAGCTTTAGACTGAAAAGATGTTAGATAAAGGCTAAGTATTGCAGATAAAGGCATTGCTTCACAGAATATGTGCTGCAAAAGCATGAGCTGTGGTTCCACACATTCAAATGAACCAGGTTCCTCTCAGCACGTTCCAGGACTGGCAGAGTCACAGCCACGACTGGCTGCTTGCACAAGAAGGTGGTTGGAGCCCTAAGAACAAAATGCAGAGGCAGGCTGGGGAAGGAGCTGCTCCATGTCAAGAGAGAGCCTTTGGACCTCCAGAAGGCTTGGCATGAATCTCCTCCCCAAATCATGGAGACTGGGTCCCTGCTAAGGTCTGTGCAGGCACCACTTGTACGACCAAGCTGTGTATGGCACGACAGAAGGGCATGGCCCAGCCTGAGGCTTTCTCAAATGGGCAAAGGAGCTTTATGCAGGAGAGCATGGCCACCAGACTCTCATCCTCTACACAGTCACTGGTGAGAGGTAGCAAGACTCTTACTTTGGATCCCCATGTGTGGATTCCAGCTGCAGCCCCGTGTCAGTGCTGTGTGCTTTAATGGCCCCAGAAAATGAGTCTGGCACTCCGAATTGATGACAAATTGATTGAAACCAGATGCCGTGAAAAATGCCTTTTCCAAGTTCAATGGCACAGGAATGGTCTTAGCCTGCCCCCGGATAATCTGACTTCTGTGCCCCAGTCTGCCACAATAAACTAATTGAGAGGTTAATATTTTGTCTGTGCTGTGAACTCCTTGGGGAAAGAAGCTTTTTAATTGCGTACACAGCCCATGACCTGGTAGGCTCTAAATCTCACTGGGTGATGTGCAAAGTTATAGTGGGACCTCAGCTGAACACCCTGAGCTCAGGTTACTGTCTGGATTAGCAAAACTCCAGACTATTACATCGTCTGTAGTCTTCAGGCATCGCTGGGAGTTTGGTTTCCCCACTGAGCTAAGCTTTTTCTTGGCATAGTCAAAAGAAGACAAACCAAACACCGCAGGTACAAAGGCACAGAAGGAAAAGCAGCACCAAGCTGTTGTTTAGCCAAGCCAGCAGATGCACGGTGGCAATATTGGCTTTGTAGGAGAGCAGAGGTGGCCAGAGCCTGCACGCCCAGGTCTCAGCACTTTGCAGACCTCATCATAACAGATATATTTACACTGGATACGCCTCATTAACACACCCTGCCAGACCCAGACGTGCACTCTTCAGCCTGCACATGCAGAGCAAGACCCCAGTTTGGTCAGCTTGTGCTCCCCAAGGCAGATAAAAATGATCTTGAAAGCCAAGCTTGATTCATGGAGTGCCATCAGAGGGTCCCTGGGAGGATGACTGATTGATCCTGTTTACCTTTGGCACAGCAAGGCATTTAACATCAGGTTGGGAGAAGCTTTGTAGTTGTTATTCTAATGGGCTTCAAGACAGAACTATTTGTTTTGGAGCATGATAAGACTTTTCAGACCACTGGCTCCCCTGGCAAGGCTCTGAAAATCTATCACAGCACACACGAAGCCACAGCACGAAACATGCTCTGCAGAGTATTACCAAGAAAACCTGTCCCTGTTCTATTTCCTTGTCAAAAATATGAAAAGCCCAACAAATCCTACAGCGTTCAGCTCACATCTTTTCCAAAAACTGGGGGAAGAAGCCTGCAGCTAAGGTATGGAGGAGAAAAGGTTGAGAACAGACTCTCCTGGTGACTAATGCAGCCGAGATAAGCATCTAGATGCTCGCTAAAACATACAGTATCACACGCAGATTAAAGGCTCCTTCCGAGATTTTGCAAGCAGCCAGTAACTCCTACCCAGCCATCTGCCCAGAAAGGGCCTCTGACTTGTCAACCAATCCATTTCCCCCAGTGCCACGGGCTGGGTGATACCGATCTCTGCTGTGTTTTCTTACGAGAGCTTTGATGTACAATCTCCTCCGCAGCAGCAGCCCCCTTCAGGGAACAAAGCCCGGCTCTAGCCAGGCTCCTCACCAGTTGTCCAGGTATTAGGTTCTTTTTTCCAGCTTCGGGGCAACCCTATCACTAACCTTTTCCACTGACCTTTAGCAGGGAACCTTCTGCTCGTGGCCATCTGCATCCTCCCCCTTCTCTTTTAAAGCGTTCACCTGAGCACTTGCAGCAATTACACACACACTGGTTTGCATCAGTCACAAAAGCTGTGAGCCTCCAATTAACCACCTCATGCCTTTTAATGATACAACGCTAAACCAGGAAGAGAATTAGAGGGAACATCCTCAGAAGTGGTTTGCAGCAGGACAGAGCCGTCTTCATTATTGTTTGTATGAGGATAGCACCTAGGAAACTCAGCTAGAGGCTGTGAAAACAAATGGAGAACGTGGGGAATTAATTTAATATGGAGAATTTAGAGTCTACAGGACAGAGTAGGTGGATGAGGTGTGGTGTAATGAGAACACAATGATTTTCTAAGGATCAGAATAACCTGTCAGCATCCTTTATTCATTCATGCCAAGTTCCCGTGTCCTTCCTCCTCAACAGCACTTCAGGAGTGTGAATGCTGGCAGAGGGCTCAGCAGCAAAGACCAGGGTGTCTCTGTCTCCCAAAGGCCCATGCTGGAAGCACAGGGGAATGTCTTGTCTCTGTCTTCAAAAGATAGCTGGAGATACTGCACCTGCTCGGAAGGTTTCAGGCAAAACAGCATTTCAGAGGAATTCACCAATTCAGCAAAATCTCTGCAAGGTGAGTCAATTTTGCCCAGGTTCCCATGAAACTTGCACAGGGCTCCAAACATCAGAAACCTGCTGAGTTTCCTGCCTGGTCACCCATCTGGTTCCTCCACCGTTCAGGTTTCCAGGGCCCTGGGGCTGCCTGCTGCCAAATAAGCTGCTTAGCAAGAGGGGATTTCACTGCTCCCACACCTCTCATCTTGAGGTGTCCCAGACATTAGACCATCTCAGGCAGGGCACACCAGAGCATCCACAGATGGACATCCCATGAAACCCAGAGGAGAGGCTCAGAGATCCAGAGATCAGACAACCCACAGTGTGAGCTGCTGCACTATTCCCTTTTGCAGAATTTCTACCTGGTTGTGTTCTGCTCTAGTTTGACAGGAATTCAGCCAAATTTTATCAAAACCAAACTTGTTCCCAAACCAGAATCTTCCTTTTAAGCCCATTTGTAGCAGACACCCTCACAGGACAGCTCATTTCCCTCTCAACAGCAGCCTCTGCACATCAGTCCAGCTCCAGCTGCTTTCAGGTCAGGGGCAGAGAGTTGTACATCCTGTACAGCCCACCAGGAACACTGCAGGGATATACAAATCAGCCAAATCTAAATTGTCTGCTCTGGAAGACAGATGACAAGTACTATCTTACAGTCCTATGAGCTCACCATGGGAGAAGAATGAAGTAAAATCTCTGTATTTACCCATCAGCTTCTAATGGAAGGACTGCACACCTGATATTGTGAGTGACTACAGCATCATGTGCTGACCCCAGAGCTCAGAAAAGTCCATCAGACTCAGTCAAAGGAAATGGGGGGAAAGGAGGAGATTCCCTTGGAAAAAATCACTGCCTAAATGACATTTATTCTGCGATTTGATAGAAAATAGGGGGGACAGATTGTGGAAAGATTGAGATGAGGCAATACCAAAACAAAAGAGACTGAAGGATACTTAAGGTATACAAGACATTTCTTGTTCTGCTTCATGTGACACTGAACATTTCTCACTGCTCATGGACCAAGTGACAGCAGCAGCAGCCCCTCTGCACGGGCACCTTTGCTTACCATGTTCAGCCACCAACAGGTTCCACTGGGAGCCTAAATTTATCTATACTATGAGAAACATCCTTCCAGAAGCCTGTTGTTCCCAAAACATACCTGCAACATGTCGAGCAAGCACCGAGGCTCCTCCTTGGGATGCAGCCGGATGTGCTGTGAAAGCTGAGAGCTCCCGAGCCATGGGGTTCTCCTGGGAAACATCTGTGGGAGACACTGACACCAGCTGAAGGGTTGTGTGGGGCTTGAGCAACAAACCATCTGTCAAGACCTGCTTATTAGGATGTTTACTCACAAAATTGGCCTTTTCATCAGTGCACCAGAAGCAGTTTCTGAAAGCAGCCCTGGCCACCAAGAACATGGCCTCAGAATCAATCAGCAGGAAAAGGAGTGGATCCAGCACCCAGAGGAATCAATTTCTAGCACAGGGACAAGCTACATTTTGTCTATTTTACCATCTCTCCTAGCTGTAGATCAGTAAATATTTTGGGTTTTTTGATCAATGTCAGTGAGGATCCTTTGGCAGAATGAAAGGCCTTTTTTTCCTTGCCTCATGCAGATCCACTGAATCTGCTATACAGTAGGGATGGTGATTTATTATTTTCACTTTGCTCTGTTTCCTGTCCATATAATGATGCTTGTGTTGAGTAGCTAATAAAGGTGGGAATACAACAGAAAGAAAACCTGGTTCTCCACTTTCCTTTTTTTTTTTAATATGAAATTCATTGTTTAATTAATATTTTTGTGATGCATAATTACTATGTTCATGAGCCCAAACAACCTAACCAGGGTGACAGTGGGCATCTGCAACAGGCCCAGGGGAAGACACATGCTCTGAATCAAATGTCAGTGGCTCAGCAATAAAAGCCTCTCTAAGGGCTGAGACCAACCTTCAAAGGCAGCAACTCTCACCAAAGATCAACACAGGAAAAAGAAAACAGCAGGGACCACAGCAGAGATCCCTATCTCCATGGCAGGGAAGGGGAGAGAGAGGGAGCTTGTCATTTAACAGCAATAATAAACACTTCTGAGTGTGCTTCCTCCTCTCCCTGCAGGAACACATTCACACTAAGCACTGATGGGCTTCAGGTGACATCAGTCAGATCCAAACCCCTCAGTCCTGATATTCCTGTCAGGAAACTACCTTGGGGTAGCTGTGGATTGTGCAGGTACAGGGCTGCTTCAGGGTGTCCTGCAGTGTCGAAGACAGTGATGTGTTACCTCGATGTGTTTGTTGTTCCATACAAACCACTCGGAAGACACCTGTAAAAAACTATGGATATGTTACAGATGAGAAGGAGATTATACCTCTTCCTTCCAAGCAACTGAACATCAAGGAAAACACTCACATGAGGTGTTTGACAGGAGAAACAAGCCAGAACTTCACTTTCATTCAGCACTTAGGCTTTAATGCCAAGCCACAGTTTATTTCACAAAGAAGAAAAAAAGGCTGTAAAGAAACACTTACCAGGATGAACACGCTGCCTGCTGTGGCCTGGAGGCAGGAAGGTGGCTTAAGCAAAGGCAGGGATCAGGATATCCAGGTCAGTGGCCAATACTACCCTTGACCCCACTGCCCACCACGGAGGGTGGCTGCTCACCTGACAGAGCCGGGCGCTGCTCCTGTGGCTCCTGCCATGGCCTCTGCAAGCTGCTCCAACAGGAATTACAGACCTCTCTCCTATTAGTCCTGATGGATTTCCTCTCCCACTCCATTCCCAGCCCTTGCCCTGCACGGGAAGATACAGAGCATGGTGCAGCACTGACTGACCTTATTTCTAGAACGAGAAGACCATCACTGGGATTCTGCTTTCCAAGACTCTGGATTTTTAGCAAACACCTACTCTTTCCTGAGTTCACCTTCCCGAGAGAAGAGCAACTTCAGGAAATCATGTCAGTCAAGAGTCCAGGAAAGAAAACTGTAATGTGATACAGGTCTAACCCGTGGAAACGCTGGGAACGTCTCCTTTTACAGAGGGCCCTTCCAAAAGGAAACCAACCCACTGTAAATAATGTGTCTGGGAAGAGAAGACAAACCTTTAACCATTCCCTTGCCTCTACTGCTTGCTCAGTCAAACTGCAGCTTTCCTTTGAAGCCAGGCAAAGTTACCCTCTCTGCTTTCTAACTCTGTTCTCCAGCTCTGGGTAGCCCAGAGATCCTGCTGTTTTGCTAATCTCCCTGCCTGAAACTGGGATTAAAGGTAGATTAGCCAGACAGATGAATGAGTGGTGCTGCAGATCCTCCACGTTTGGTGTTTGTGCCTGGCCCTCCCTGCCTGTCTCACTTTCCCAGCTCTACCTGGACCTGCCTCCCCGCTCTACCTGGGCATCCAAGGGAAAGGAAGGGAGTAAATTGAGAAAGGGTCATTCTGTCTCTTCCCAAGTGCCATTCCCAGGCCTTACACAACGTCCTGCTATTGACATAGAGCACAAAGCACATTCACTTTTATACACCTGAAGTGTCTTAAGCTCAGTGTCCTCAAATACAGCAAAAATAATTTCTTCTTTTAAAAGCCCTCCTTGCCTAAATCAAGGGCTCAAGGTACTGCTTCTCCCAAATTCAGATTAACAGTTTGAATCAAGTTTCACCATACAGAGTCTGGCTTTTAAGGAAGAGCAGGGACTTCCTTCCAACATTAGCCAGAAGAAGTCACTGGGACAGCTTGTACAAACAAGCATGGGACACTTGCAAAGCTTAAGAGACCCTGATCCACCAACATTCCTGAGCACAAGTTTAATTCACCCCAAAGCGTGCGCTGAAATGCTTCGCTGGGTAAGAATGGGCTTAATCACTGCTTAAACACTTACTGCATGAGCACTTCAGAGATTAAGATTGATTAGGCCTTCTCCTACCTGTACCTCATACCTCCCCTCCTCATGAAAATCTCATTTCTGAAGGCACAAAGTTCATAGGGAGACACAGAGAACATATTTTTCAACAGGCTGCAAATTTTCCAGCTTCCTGCCCTTGACGACAGAAGACCTGACCTATTTTGGGGGGGTTAAAACAATTTAGTTAAAAAGCCTGATGGCATGAACTCCATCATGAGGTCAGAGTCCAAATCATGCAGGGTTTCCTTTAGTGTTGTCATGAAAGTCTTGGTTCCCAGGATTTACAATTCCTTTAAAAAGAACAAAAGCCAGATTTTCAGAGCTTGGCTCACTGAAAGCAAGTTATTAATGTTAATACACTTTATTGATCTTAAAGGAATACAGCATGGAAACAAAGGCCATTAATTGAGAGAGAGGCTCTGTTTACATTAACAAGTCATACAGCATGAAAGGAGCAGATCCAAATTGAGGTCCCCACAAACCAAGGTCTCCAAAAATACAATAAACAAAGTTCAAGTGTTTACTTCAGCCTAGACTTAGTCTGAATCCCAGTGTCCTTTGGACCAAGCTTGCCCATATTTTTTGACTGGAAGCTATTCCAGGCAGCCATCACTGGGTCAGATCCCCATATCCCTTCTCAGGCAGAAGCACATTGGCTGTGCCCCTGGAACAGACTGCCTGGGTCAGCCTTCTCAAGGCATCAGCCCAAGGTGCACCAAAACTGCTCTGCTGTCCCAACCAACACTGGTCAAGTGGAGGTGACCGTGGGACTCCCTTCCAGACTGCTCTGTTGCTCCAAACCAAGGCACAAGTGGAGACACAGCCAGATAGAGAGAAAAACTCCCCAAGGACAGCAAATTCCCAAGGTGAGGAGCAGTGGAGGCACTCTGTCTCTAGGATGGTTCATTTGGTCTGGAGGTCACCAGCTTTTCCTACAGTTTAGAAGCAACTGCAGGGTGTAAAATTGCTGCCCAACAGTGACTCCCAAGGCAGACTCATTTATGGACTGAAGTCATGAAGAACATGCAGGGATTGTGTCCATAACGGTGTTTGTGGTACAGGGCGTGATGTTCACCTTTACAGAGGACTTCAGCACAGACTGCCCATGTGAAAGGATAGATGAATTTGTTGTGCCAGAGGACAAGAGTGACCACAAACACATGTCCATAATCTGAATAAACACATCGCCATCAGCCAAGCGTGGAAAGCAAACTTCACAAAGCAACGTGAAACTCGCCTTCAGCAGCAGTTGGGAGGGCAAAGAACTAATAAAGAGTGAGGAAATTGAATTGCATAGACAACTCCTATCAGTAACTTCAAGATCAGAGGAACACAGGAAATGGTCTGCTGGGCCATGGTGCATCTCCTCCTGCTAATGGTACTTCAGCAGTTGCAGGAAAAGACAATTTTGAGGAGGAACGCACAAGCCTGGCAACTGCTTGCAATCCAGTCACCTCACTCTTCCTGGCATCCACAATCATTGGTAGAGCACACCCATCCCTACCTTCTCTTTCCCTTTGAACTTGCTGATATCACATCTCTCTCACTACTTCCCATGGAAGCAAATTCCCTGCTGAATAAAAAAGCACTTTCTAGTATCCCATTTAAATGGATCCCCCTGGTTTTCACATCTCCCCTCATTCCAGAACTGTGAGAATTTTCAAACCCCAAAGCAACTCACAGAACCATAGAATGGTTAAGTTTGGAAAAGACCTCTAAGATCAAGTCCAATGTTAACCCAAGCACCATCGTGTTCACCACTAAACCAAGTCCCCAACTACCACATCTTTAGAACAATTCAGGGATGGTGACTCCACCATTTCTCTGGGCAGCCTGTTCCAACACCTGAATATCCTTTCAGTGAAGAATTTTCTCCTAATATCCAATCTAAACATCCCCTGGCACAACTTGAGGCCATTTCCTCTGTCACTTGTTAGTTGGGAGAGGAGATCAACTCCACCTGGCTGCACCCTCCTGTCAGGGAGTTGTAGAGTGAGAAGGTCCTGAGACTCCCCTGAGACTCCTTTTGTCCAAATTGAGCCCTTCCAGCTCCCTCAGCCACTTCTCCCAAGACTTCTGTAGTCCTTTCATCCACTCCACTGCCCTTCTCTGGACATGCTCCAGCACCAATTGTTTCTCACCACAGTTCCCCACTCATAATGTCGTGTTGAGAATAGTACAATTTTTTGTACTAGCAGCTCAGTCATATTTATTTTTGTTGGCTACTCCAAAGGTACATATTAGAGGCTGAAGTTAGCTGTTAAAAATGTGTTTAGCTGTTTCTGCTTCCTCAAAAATGTCCATGTCCCTGTTCCCTCCTGTGAGAAAAATCACGTGCTGGGGGAGAGCTGTGCCCAGTGTGGTGGGTCACCTGCCAAGTGGCCACCACAGCTCATCAAAGCCTTTGCTGCCCTTTGTGACAGGAAGGGATGCAGGTTGCTCAGGGATGGCTTTGGTGGCTGCCACCTGAGGGGTGTCTGACCTCCCTCTGAGCCAACAAACAGATTCGGGATTACTGAAGGCATGGAACTGTTGGACAGAATCTGTTTTCAGGACTTATCTGGCATGAATCCCAAGCCTTAAGAAAACCATAAGAAAATGTGTAAGGGATGGATTTTCCTGCTGAAGCTCCAGGACAGGGAGAGCTGCAGAGGACTGGGACCTACAGGCTCTCTGCAAGCAGGGGCTGTGCTGTCAAAGGCCAAAAACAGACCTGGGGGACTGCAGATCATCACTTGTCCCCAGTTCCTGCAGGACTTGGCCATATGATTTAAACACCTAAGCAACTGGAAGTGCTGATGGTGGCCTTGAGCATTTAAAGAGATCTGGAAGAAATGAGGCAGAGTCCCTCTATTTTGTCCAGTCTAACTTACTGAGGCGTTAGGCTGAAATACCTCCTCTCCCAAAGTCTCCCAGAAACACAGATGAATCAGGATCAGACCACTCTATTTATGGGACTCCCCATTCCCCCTTTCCTTCAGACCCAGCTGTCTGAACCCTTTCTCCACAGGCACACTGGATTTCTCAAGGCAAGCAGGAGGTCCACAGCAGGGGCACCATGCCAGGGCCTCTCCCTGACCCCGCACACCCCAGACACAGCTTGATTCTTTATTTGCTGACCCACGGCTGGTGGCTGGGGTTAGGGAGCAGAGGATAGACCCAAAAAGCCTGGTGGAAGGCAGACAGCCCCGTGACACACTCATCCCCTCAGAGTACGTGGTGCTGATTGCTGCAGTGGGAGGGATGGTATTCCAGAGGTGTGCAGAAACAATGCACTCTCTGAATCACAAGGCATCCAGCTTAAAGGAATCTGCTCGTGTTCCTTTATGCTTCTGTACTTTCCTGCACTCACATATGGAGCATAGGGATACCTAATCTCAAACCACCCTGCTACCACCTACCCCCACCCTGAAACAGGTCCCAGTGCACTGAAAATTTCCTGCTTCAGACTTCCAAAGATAACCATAAACACTGGGGATAATTAAAAAGTGAACATGAAAAACACACTGGCAAAGACTCCAGGCTGTGAAGCTGGAAAGCCAGGTAGCTTACAGAAGTGCCAGATATTCAACTGGACTCCAAGATCAGCAGATGTTTTTCAAACTAACGTTGCAAAAACTTACTAACTCAGATGTGTTTCCTAAATCAGAACCAGAGACGAGAATGTGTGTTGTGTATTGGGACCATATCAAGTATTTTTCCAGCAGTGTTAAGATCTGTTATTAAAAAGAAAAAAAAGGTGGGGGTTGGGTGTCAATAGAAAAAACGAGGCCTGTTTAAAGGATTCTGGATGCTTACCTAAATCATGTAAGAAAAGGAAAATTCCTTCCCCGAATTGAAAAGACTCGGATGCAATTAAGAGGGAGATACCATCAGCCCATTTCCAAGTCTGGTATTAAGCTATTCAACAAGAGAACTGCAGAATACAGTGGCTGCAGCTGATACAGTCTTAGTGATATTTAGGCAGTTATTTTATTTTTTTTTAAACTCAATTATTTGAAAAGAAACCATTCAGCAGCTCACTTTTGAAAACCAGCCTCCCTCACCTGGTATAACGCAATCTGCTTTAGCACTGCAATTAAAAACTCATCATCCCAATGCCAGTGGTTGGTTTGTCTTTCCACCAGCAGCTCCTTCACAGCCAGAAAAACAGAGTGCAGGGCTGAAGATCCTCTCTGCTGCTCTGCTACACCTTTGAGGAGATTTACAGGGATTTGCACATGTTTTTCTCACTCAAAGAGATTATGTGGCATGATTACAAGATATTCTAGGAAGGAAACTACTAGCTTCCACAAGACATTCCCTTTGTTTGATATAACACCCATCAGATGTTAATGGGAATGCTTTAAGCTGCTGCTTAGCCTTAGTAATGCCATATTGAACAAAAAACATTATTTATCTCCCCTCCCTGCACTGGCAGCCATTGTCCAGTAATTTCTGGATGAATTATTCTAAACCAATATATAACTTCTTTATATATATATATATATATATATATATGTATACAAGCTCTCCTTCCATGTGTAAAGTAATAGGAGGGTTAGGAGCAGGTAAGGGGAGTTACAGCTTTTGCTGTTTCATGAGAGGTGGAAGTGCAAGGACCTTCTGGGTCACTGAATCCACAGCCTGGTGATGTACTGCAAACCCCTTAAAGAAACTAATATTCCACTCCTTAAAAAGAAAAAAAAATAAAGAGGAAAAAAATGAGATGTTTTATAAGTAGGGATTTACTGTATTACAGATTAAAAAATAAAATCTGCCTCTTAGGAAAATTGTTCCCACTGTGTCAGAAGCTGCTCCCAGAGATGTTTAACTGGGTGGATCTCTCCTTCCTACATTAGCAATGCAAGGAAACCTGAGAAAAAAAACTGCTCTGCCTTTCAGGTGCGTGACAGCGGGAAGGACACAGAGGAACCACAAAGGAAGGCTCTGCTCAGCAGACCTTGCTAGGGAATGGACAGGCTGCACACATATCCTTGAAATCCATACCAGCCACAGCACCCACACCAGTTGTTTGTCCACTGCTTCGTGGATGCCAAAGCAGAAGATGAACCCGCAGAAACCAGCTCAACCTGCCAAAAGCCTCCAGCCCTCCCACCAGGCAGCTCCAAAGCTTTTGCTGTGAAGGAAACCAGCGCTGTCTATGGAGGGCTCCTTTCTCCTTTGCTGTCAGACTCACCTCCAGTCCCATGGGAAGAACCTGAGACAGAAAATGATGGGTGACACAATTGTCACCTCCTTCCATGACCTTGCCAGGGTTGTGCCAGAGCCAGCTGCCAAAGCTCCAGAAGGCACCACAGCCAGCCAGTCTGTGCTCTCCTTCACCCAGCCCAGCTCCCAGAGCACACAGCTCTTGGGGATTCACTTACTGGACATTCCAGGGGGACACCTGTTGTGTTACTTGGATCGATTTGGTTACAGAAACCAACCATCTGCCCCTGTGTTGTACCAACCAAAGTCTGCAAGCACCCAGACAGAGAGGAGGATTAATATTACACTTCCATCTGCTCTGCAACATGAGCTGCCTATCAGCAACGACCTGAAGATGCCTCTGAGCTCCTAAATCCCACCTTGCCCTTAGAAAAACGCAAGTTATGGGAAGAACAAGAGGAGCCATGACAAGCCAATTCCCTCAGAGCACAAGTCACATCCACAGCACCATTTTAAACTTGTCCTGTTTCCTGCATGGCTAAATGGTCACATCAGAGAAATCTAAGTGGTGACAACACCAATATAAAAGCATTGACTGGATCTGTACCAACGTAACAAACTTTAAAAAGTATTAAAACAGACTGTTTATTACAGCATATGATGTGTTATATTAATTTACACAATGATATATATATATAAAAACAGCCATTGATGATGTACAGTAAATTGGACATCAACAGGAATATTAAAACTACTGATACTCATGCACGTGACATGCATATGGGTTTTTTTTTCTTTTTCAAAAGCAGTTTTACACAATATAATGAAGTTACTAAGCCTTGGTCAGCTGCTCCAGCAGTTTACTCTGGATACCACCGCCGTCCGCAGCGGAACTCCCAGGAGACTGGAGCAGAGTGCACTCCAGGGAAGGCGACTTAACCTCGGAGACAGATTGAACAGGAGCCCTTTCCTGGTGAGGGAAGGCTGGGGGAGGACAGGAGTGAGTTTCAAGAAGCGAATCAACAAGAGAAGAAAAAAAACCAGACCAGAGTACCAGAAGGAAAAAGTTCAAGATGTGGCAACAGCAGCAGCAGAAAGGGACAAGCAAAAACATGAAGAACCACCCTCACTCCCTCCCCTTTACTCCCTAAAAACTTATGACTTTAAGCTGTCGATATCCTGTATAAGACCCAGAACTGGAAAAACTAGGCAAGGAAGATCCATTCCCAGAAACATTAGCCTTTTTTCAAAGCCTTCTGACACCACGCACTGGAGGCTGTTCACCACTGAAATGGCAGTGTTATGTTGTTGGGGTTTTTTATACAAGTATAATGGTCTTTTATTCTCACGTAAAAGGCACTAGTATCCACCCAAGTTCTGAAGACAAGTGACATAATTTACCTTAAGTTTTAAATATTTGTATAAAAAAAAAATCTGTGGAAATATGTACAAAAAAAGCACCTTGCTTCCGAAAGCAGAAGCAGATACATTCCACCAAGTCACCTCACTAGACGGTCGTCATGAGCTTCAGGGAGCCTGACCGAAAGCGGAGGATCTTCTTCTTGAGGTTATGGGAGGCTTTGATTTTGACAAAGGCCTTGGCTGCATTTTCATGCAGCTCTGGCGCCGTGACCGTTTGGATGGGGAGCGTCTGGACAAACTGGGACCAAATCAGGCCCCCGCTTTCATCAGAGTCGCTGGTGGTCGTGCTCTCCCCTACGAACTCCACCTCGCTCAGGCTTGACTCGCTGTCTCCAAAGCAGTTCGTGGTGTAGTTGCTCTGCTCGTCCTCGCTCGTGTCCACCACAGTAGAGTGGAACAAGGACTCGCACTCGGCCGAGTACTCCGAGTCGCTGGCCACGTAGGCGTAGGGGCTGACGTAGGGCAGGGGCACCTGCGAGTAGACCCCCACGCCCTCCCGCCGGTTCCTCCTGGCCCTTCGCAGGGCCTCCTCGTAGGAGATCTCTGCTGAGGACTTCCAGCGGCGGTAGTCGGCACGCTTGTGTTTGGGCTTGGCCACCACAACCTCCCGGCCGTGCCCGTGGGAGCGGAGGGCAGACCTGTGCAGGCTGGCCTGCCGGCCCGGGAGGCCCGGCTCCAGCGGCAACCCGCTGCCTCTCTTGCCACGTGACGAGGGCTTTTTCAGTTTCTTATTTGTATCCAACTCCTCGGGAAAGCGGCACTTCTTGCCCACCGCTTTGGCTTTCTCCCGCAAGGCCTGCGAGCTGTTTTCCACCCCGTTGGCAAGGTGGGACCTGTGTTTCAACGCGGAGCTTTTCAAAATCTTGACGTTCCGGGTGCCTTTGTGAAGCTTCATGCTTTGCTGCTGGGCCGGGATGTACTGGGCGTTCACCAGCAGCCCATCGTCCAGGCTCTGCGAGGAGGAGCCCTCGCTTTTGAAATCCAGCGCGGGTCTCTCCTCAACAGCCGGCGACGAGGAGCGAGCCGCCTGCAAGCTGCTCTTCAACAGGATCTTTTTGGGAGGCTGGCTGACCCTGTTCTCTGGCTGCAGCATCACTGGCTTCCCTGGGCTCTCTTTGGGAGAGGCAGCAAAGAGCTGGCTGTTCTCCTTGGGGACATCCCCTGCCGCGGCCACGGCGTTGCGGCCGAGCTCCAGCGGTGCTGGTTTCACACCCCGGGGCAGGTGCTTGCTCTGGAGTTCAGTTGTTGTGCCGGGTGGGAAAGCTGCTGGCAAAGGGGCTTTCCTACTCTCCAGCTGTTCTCCAGCTGGCTCCCTTGGCCTCTGCTTTAGCGGGGAGGGAGCCGTGTGCTCCGGAGCGGGGGTCCCACCGGGAGGCAAACACACCTGCTTGGAGCTCTTCAGGCTCACCACGTTGCCATGGGCCACCATCGCCGCTGGCTGCCGGACGCACATGCTCCCATGCCTCAAGATCCCTTTGGTGGGATCAGCATTGAGACTCGTCCTGGGTTTGTTAGTCCTTACAGCGTGAGTCTTTTTCTGAACCAGGCTTAAGATGTAACTGTCTATCCTCTTGCTGGTGGAAGGGCAGGGCGCCGGCCAGGAGCTCGGCGGGGGGAAGGCGCTGGCGGATTGTCCCGAGTCCGTTTCGGATGGGGTGCAAACGTCGCTGATATCGCAACCGAGCCTCTCCTCTTCTCGCTGGGGGTTCTCCGTGACGGGGAGGAGGAACATGGGACTCTGCACAGCCACGGCGTGGAGCGGGCTGGGGTAGCGGTAGATGTCGTTCCCGTTTTTAGACACCAGATCGCACTGGTACTTGGGGTGCACATCTGCAACGACATCGAGGGAATTTGAGTGCGGTGTGGACAAAGAGCGGCAGACAGAGCCTGCGGTCTGGTCCTCATGCTGGCCTTCCTTATTATAGTCCATCCAGCCTATGAGATCTGAAAGGCATTTTAGAAGAGTTTAGAGAGCCTGCCAGGGACAGTCCTGCTACGTTTTTATTGCGCTGCCAAGGACGCCGGTCCATCTACGCACACGATGCAAAGCTTTAACTACAGCAGCAGCAATTTTGCAACCAGGGAAGCTGTTCAAGCAATATAAAAAGCAGCACTATTCTTCTGTGGGTCTCTTTGCAACTGCATGTACGTGGGATTTTCCCCACTATGACCACATGGTTAAAACAATAAAAATCACAGCCCTAATGAGAACATTTACATTGGTTTCAAACCTGTGCCCAGGTTGTTAAGAGCTTCCTATCTTCCCTTCAAGCCACCCAGAAGTCTGCAAGCGTCTCTTACATGTTACACAATCACCTGGGAAACTCTCTGCAGGCCTCAGCACATAAGAATTTTATATTTTATTTTGCTAAATCCAAAGAGAAACATAAAAAATACAGATGAGAGAAAAATTAATTCCTGTAGCTTATTGAGGAATTTCACTTCCAGATTCTTTCAAGCACATCTCAGGTCAGGAAAAAAAATCCAGATTTAATTTTTTTGCTGTTTTTATTATTGTTACTACTATTATTATCATAATATTTATAGCAATGCTAATAAAAATAATAAATACTTCTTTTGAGTGATAAGGGGTTAAAGAATGGGAAACAGGCTCATGTTTTCACACAAGTACAAGGAGTGCAGGTCAATCCAGCTGACATCCTAGCCTTGGCTCTGCAAAGAGAGTTCTGCCAGAGAAATCCAGTGCGTTTCAAGATGCATGAGTCAGATTTAATGGCTAAGGTGCTTACTAGGGAGGTAAGAGACCTTAAGAGCAGGGCTTCCACCCAAGCACCTAAAATTATTGTTATTTTCTTAAGCTTAAGTTGCCCTTGTCCTCTTGGGTAGGGGTACAATCTAAATGATCCTCTGCCAGTCCTGTTTTCTACCCTTGGGCTGGAAACTTCAGCCAGGGTACTCCAGTTTGAATGCTCATTGCTCATCACTTATCTAAGGCTTATTTCAAAGAGGTCTCATGGGCACTGATGAAATTAGCTGACAGAGATGATGTTCCTGTATGAGCAGGAGAGGAAGAACAGGGAAGTTAAGAGCATAAACTTCCTCCAGATCACCTTGCAGTTTTCTCACATTTCCTAAATTCTCTGTCAGCTCCAGGGAATGTTGACAAAAAGACTTTTTTGAAACTTGCCAGTTTGTGAAATTTCATTCCTGAAAGTGAGACTGTATGAATAACGAGAGGTTTAGGTTTTCATGGTGTACACAGTAAAAACAGCAATGCAATCAGCTGGAATTCTTTGTGTGGGTTTTTTTTTTAATGTACGGCCCATGAAGATCACATGTACATTACAATAGGGAGTATTAAATTACCTCAAGCTGCTCAGAGGATAACTTAGAGGATTTGTCAGCATCTCAGAATGAATGTATCCCAGGCTGTGTTTTCCCAGTTCAGAATCAGAAGAGCATGAATTATTCTGTCCTTGATTCACATCAAATCACTGTAAGTTAACCTTAAAGAGCAGAATGCAAATTGGAAATCCTGTGGTTGGAATCATCCTCCAACATCCCAGAACGAGTTAAGGCTTTTGAAAATGTCTGCAGCCAGTAACACTTGATTACCACAGTCCTCCTGAAGTGTCCTTTCTGGACAACAGAGGAGGCTTTCCTATTGAACCATCCCACACATCAAGGCTTGCATCTTCAGCCTGGTGCCCAAGGAAAGGCCACAGCTCTCTGCCAAAGAGACAAAATGTATCTGCCCTGTTCATGATGTCTATTTGTCTACACTGTATAAATGCAGAACACACCTCACCATGGTCATCTGGGGGTTAAGGACTATCAGCATTGACAAAATGACTGCTAAAAACAGACTCACATGTGCTCTGACCCCCTAAAACCTGTACCTAGCTCCTTACTCTGTGACTTGAATGAGGACGTGGCTAAGAGCTATCACTGATTATTGCTATTTACTAAAAATGCTTTCCTAAAGGCAACCATGAGAAATCAGCTGACTGATGTGTTTCTGTGTACAGGTACCACTGCCCTCTGCTGGGTAGAGCAGCTGTCATATCTTCACATGCCATTTTCATGTGTTTAGAGTGACATATTCACAAGTAAGGCTGGACCAGGGGAGGGTAAACAGTCCTGCCTCGTGACCCATGTACGTGAGAAGCACTGGAATCTTTTCAGAGCATAATATGTCCCATGAAAGGAAGAAGGGTTAATCCAACCCAGGTACTCCTGAGGCAGTATTTCCACAGCCAAAGCCACCTCCTGGAGTATGATGTACTCGACCTGCTTTTACTATACCTGCAGATTTAGGGCGTCCATCTGAGATATTCAGTGTTGCCTCCAAAGGGCTGCAAAAGCAAGTGCTAGAATGGCAACTGGATAAACACTCACTGAAGACAGAGTTAGATGAATTGGAAAGCGATCCAGAAGCTCCATCACTCAGCTCATAAAACCCTATAAAAATAAGAGTTTGGATTTATATTAGTTATGTCTACACAAAGTTACTATTTGTGTCCCTAGAAAGGCAGTCAAGCTGATGTTTGAGTTGGCTTACCCTAATGCAAGTAGTTATGGGATTTCATTCAGTCACCCCCAAACCAGTGCACAGTTTAGTAATAGCCTTATTGCCATGAAGGATTTTGTTTAAAAGTAAAGCACTTAAAACAGCAGAACTTATCTTAGCATATGGAATTCTTTTTTTTTTAACTTTACAAGGCTTGGGGTTTTAACCCTTAGAGGAATTTTCAGATTTTAGCAAAAAGGATCCAGGCTGTGTTTGGCAGCCCACTCATTTAATAGTGTGTTATACTTCCAAGACAGACTCCAGCTATTACTTAACTACAAAAGTTTGGGCCCAATGCTATGCATTACTTTCCTCAAAGTTCTGGAGATAAACATAATACTTCTGGATGACAGGAAAAAAGAAAAATGGTAAATAATGTGCAGACACATCAAATTTAATTTCCTGGTAAAGTGGGACTACTCGGGAAAAAATGACATAGCACAACCAAAATTTAAATTGTTCATTTAGGAATAAGGAATGCAGAGCATGCCTTCAGAATGGGGATGCATCCTGGAAAACAATAATCCTGGAAAGGGCTTAGTCAGCATGGAAAGGCAGCTCAATCAAGCTTAATGATATGGCAAAAAAAGCTAATGAGATTGTTGGATGTACAAAGAGACTAATGAAGAGCAGCAGGGAAATGACTTCAGCAGTCTACACGGCCCTGGTAAGAAACATTGGAATGGTGAGCCGAGTCCTTGAATCCAGCACGCTTAAAACAAAGCTAAAAAATTGGAAAGAGGCCATCAAGCTATTTAGGAGCTTGGAAAAATGCCTTAAAATGAATGACTTCAAGAACTTGACCTGTTTAGCTCATCAAATAAAGGCCAGGAGTTATGCTGTATAGCACCTCCAAGAGGAGGAAAGGCTGGGTATTAGAAAGGACCTTTCTTTAGGGGAGAAAAGGATCAGAAAAATCAGTGCTGGAACAAGTCAGACTCAGATTAGAAATTAACAATGGCTTTAACAACTGCAAATTGGAGGATTCTCCACTTTTTAGTGTCTTCAGAACAAGTCTAGAGGCCTCTAGGAAAGGCTCCCTATAGTTAAATACCACTTACTGGCTTCAGCACTATTAGAATGAGATGAAATTCAATATAAGGGCACTGAAGTTGTTTGATTCCATGTTCCTTTCTGGCTGTATGATCACTTTTCTATCTTCCTCCTGATGGTGGTGCTTCTTTTCAGCATTTTTCCTGCAGCCTCCTTCCTAATACACAGGACAATTAGAACTTTTGGAACTAATTTGAGGGTGGCCTTGAACAAATGCCCCAAACACTAAAAATCTAACTAAGCTTGAAATACTCCTCTGAACATGAATATCTACAAACAGCAGCCTTTCAGTGGTAGGTGAACTCTGTTAGTAGGAATTAATTATCAGGGTGTGAACGAGCTGTAGACATTTACTGCTGTAGTACTGAAAACTACAGCATTAAATCTACAGCAGTTCAGTTCCAGGTACAAAGGGAGGCTGCATTTTGCTGAGCCCTTACCTGAACTTGGACGACTGTCTGTCTCTAGGTGTTCATCTGTCGTTTTTTCCACGTCCAGGCGGAGATCACTTATTTGCTTATCCAGCTCTTGTAACTGATTTAATAACCCAGCATCCCTCCTTCTCAAGCAGTTCTGGAAGAGAAGAGGACAAAGAACATCAGCTCCTGCAGTGGGGCAGATATGAAGGGGTCCCAAACACCAACAGATTCCTCTAAGCCTTGTGAAACACCTTGTCAATATTCTCTTATTAAAAAAAAAAAAAAAGAAAACAAAAAACAAAACAGAACAAAGCCCTGAATTTTAGGTGGATGCTCTGGATAAATACTCAAGTGAAGAATTACGCAGGCACTTCATCCCAGCCTGTTCCAGCCAGTTCTGCATGAGGAGCATGCTCCACAGTTCAGGAAGACCAACATGCTGTGCTGACCACAGCTGGAAGAACAAAGCTGGGCTATGTGATATGGCCAAACCAGACCTGTGCACATGGAACGGGCAAGGACGGCCGTGCCAGCCTCACAGGGCACGTTCAGCACCACAGTGGTGTTAGTCAAAGACCACATCTGCTCACACAATGGCACCAAACAGCTCTGCCAACAAGTGCCTGTAGTGTGGGAACTGCCTTGTTCTGCTGCACATTATGAGCTTGGAGTCTACCATCCAGAGAGCAAAATTCCCAGGGCTGGGATCACAGCCCTTCTATTAGTTTTGCAGTGCAGCAGGAAGGAAGAGTAATTCTTCCCCTTCTCCCGTTATAATTGTATGAAATTGCTGCGAGATGAATTTTAAGGCTATTTATGAAGGTAATTTGATGGCATAAAATAAGCAATAAGAAATGATTTTTGCAAGGCACTCATTAACCCACGGTCAACACAATCAGTTTCCCCCTGTGCATTATAATGTTGCTTATCCATCATCTGTTCAGCCTCATACCCTTTAATTGCTCTGGCTTTGGGGAAAGTGGAGGAGGCAGGAGGAAGGTTCATCTACTTTTGTTTCTTAAAGTGCATCATTTGATCGGCACCCAAGGGTGCTCTGATACGTTCAGTGCAATGAGTTTTGATGCTCAGAGCTGGACTAGTTCTAAACTCATTAAATTCAGGGCAATCTTTTCCATGGAGTGGGCCACTCACAGAATCACAGAATCATGGAATGGCTTGGGTTGGAAGGAACCTTAAAGGTCATCTCATTCCAACCTCCTTGCATGGGCAGGGACACCTTCCACTAGACCAGGTTGCTCAGAGCCCCGTCCAGCCTGGCCTTGGGCAAAGGGAGAGCCAATGCTAAAAGCACTGGCAAGCACTGGTTGAAGATGTGCTGGCGTTTAAGACCATCCTTTGGAGAACTAAAGGGGCGATCCCAAGGCTTCTCCCCCGTTCCTGCGGGAGTCGGGGCTGGCTGGAGGAGGTGATGGGTTCAAGGGATGACTTCGCTGCGCCACCTACTGCCACCAGCGCCCCCTCCCCCAGCCAGCACCGCATCTGGTTCCAATCTGCAATGTCAAGTGCACAAATTAAAGTGCTACCACAAATCCTCGGCTTTTTCTGGTCTTCTCTTTTTTTTTTCGAGTAATGATTCCCTGGTCCTTCGCTACGGCTCTCGGCCGGCGGCCAGCCCCTTCTCAGTAGAAAAATAATGTATTTGTATCTGTTAAAGAGGTAAATAATCCTAACTTAACTAAACCAAAGGCTAATTAAAAAAAAAAAAAAAAAAAGGAGGAAAAACGGGGGTGGGGAAAAGAAAAAATCAGGAAAATAAATCACGCAATCCAACTTCTCCCTGGGTGAAAGCAAATGCTGAGCCGCGCACAAAGAGCGCCAGGCACAGCTGTACGCTATTTTCATTGAAAAATGATCTGCCGCTTCATGCCGCCCTCCATCTCTTCCCACACCAGCTCCAAAGCGCGTCCTCCAACAAAAGCATCCCTTCTGTACGGAGCCCATCCTGCCGCTGCCCGAGCGCTCGCTGCCTCCTCCCGGGGCTGGCACCGGGCTCCCGGCTCCCAACTTCCATTCATGGCAACGGCGGCGCCTCTCTTGCCATGAATGGAAGTGGGACCGCCGGCCCGGCTCCGGGAACCGGAGGGAACCGTGCGAAACGCCGGCAAGACCCGTCCAGCACCGAGCTGTCAGCGGCCCGCCGCCTCCCCTGCGCGCCGTGCCGGGTGACAGCGGGGCGGGGATGCTCCCTGCGGGGTTCCCAGCTCCTTTCTCGCCCCTCGGCGGGCAGGACCCGCGGTCACACCGATCCGCGGGGACCGAGCGGGCGCGCATCCCCGGCGCTCCCCGCATCCCCGGCGCTCCCCGCCCGCATCCCCCGGCGTTCGCCACTCGCGTCCCGCGGCGCCCGCCGCCCCCGCTCACCAGCTGCCTCCGCAGGAGGAGGATGTTCTCCTCCAGGAACTTCTCCTCCAGGCTGCGCGCCGGCGGCCCCTCTCCCGGCGGCTCCCCGCGGCCGCCCTGCGCCCCGGGCCCCGCG
>VZRZ01004462.1:188088-294932 GCA_013398175.1 Climacteris rufus
GGTGCGGTGCGGTGGGGTGGGGTGGGTATGCGGGAGTGCAAACCGCTGACCTTCCCAGAAACTCCACCCGTGACCTCTGGAGCCCTGCACGGCGTAGTCACGGACCATCATGGAATGATGACGGAATTATTATTATAGAATTGCAGAATGGTTTGGGTTGGAAGGGACTTTAAAGATCATCCAGTGAGCAACCCCCCTGCCCTGGGCAGGGACACCTTCCACTATCCCAGGTTGCTCCAAGCCCCGTCCAACCTGACCTTGGACACTTCCAGGGATGAGGCAGCCACAGCTTCTTGGGCAACCTGTGCCAGGGGCTCCCCACCCTCACAGTCAAGAATTTCTTCCTGATATCAAATCGAAACCTGCCCTCTGTCAGTTTAAAGACAAATGCTGCTTGTACAGACCAGCACATCCAAAACAGGAGCATAAATGAGGCATCTGGGGGGAAAAAAATCCTGGCATGAAGGGGTGAGGGTGTTAGGAGATGGCAGGAAAAAGTGGAAAGCAGAGGAGAACACGGAAGTCCTTGCACCTGGGTGCTGACCATGGCAAGGGCAGTGGGATCAAAGCACCATCGAGGGGTTGCTTCAAAGCCTGTTTGAGACACCCAGTCAGAAAAAAAGCCATAATGAAGTGAACTTTGCAGCAGCATATGGACTAATTGCAGCAAGGGATCTGCAATTAGGTTTTCAATGGGCACGTGGTGGAAAGAGGCGGGGGATGGAATGCAGATGCTGAAGGGAAAAAAAGAAAAATGTTGGTTTCAAAATAGAGCAAACATTGAGTTGCAGACGTACTAAGAGGGAAAAATGGAAGACGAAGGAATAGGCATTGAGGGAGTCCTTCACAATATAGGGTTTGTTTGGGATGATGTGAGCCCACCATACAGCAGCTTTCATGGGCATTATGAGCATTATGAAATGCTCTTTTCCAGTATCCCCCTGTTCCTCAGAAAATTAGGAGTGTTTGTGGTACTGAAAGGTCTCAGATTAAATTTGTCTCCCCACTCCCATGCTGTTTGCAGCACACAACACACAGTGGGGTGCCATGCACCTCTTTACCTGGTTGTTCCTGGTCCTGAGAGCCCACAGCTGACAAAAATCCTTATTTCAGCATCTTCTTAAACCACTGTAGAGTGTTTTCAAGAAAGGAGATCCATTTATAACCAGCCTGCCCAAATCCTGGCCCAGATGTAGGTGAGGACACATGCCCACAGGATGGTTGAAGCTAAAGCCATTTCCTTTTGCTTTTTATCTCTTCCCAGAGCTGCTTCAGCCCTGTCAGTGTAGGGTCATCTATGGTCATCGTTTAGTTTGAATTGGGAGTGACTTTTTGAAGGGTCTCTCCAGCTCATCCCAGCTCACCTGAGGCTGCTAAGCAAAATTGGAAATAAAAAGAAGTCACACAGTGGACCACTGTCTCTCTACTCATTTTATGTATGTGGGTTCATAAAAGGCCCAGAAGTAGGTTCAACCCCTGCCCCACAACATTTAGGCCACCCCTGCTGACCTAAAAATCTTCTCTGTGGCTTTCCCTCCTGTGTGGGTCTTGGCTCACAGCATCCCTGAGCGTGTTTATGCTGAAACCTGCATTGCAATACAGGCAATGCAGGTACCAGAAACTCTCCAGGTATGGAAGCAGAGGCTTCCACATTTTCCTTCACCCTTTCTAGCCAGGTTTTGCATATAGCTCTGTGCCTTGTATGTGTTTGCATGCAAAGCTTCATGCAATATTTATTAATGTCTTACTGAGCTGTTGTGCACTGTACAATGTAGTCATTGCTTCCAAAATAAATTACAGCTAAGTGAAATCTCTTAATGTTCAGATTTTTTTTCTTTTTGGCACTTATCATTTGGTAGAATTCAGTCCAATTCCTCCATCCCAAGTCACCTCTTCCACTCTGAAGAGTATAAGGTGCTGTTTGTCTCTGGGACTCCCTGCTGATATTTCTGTGCTCGTTCTTCACAGTGCATCAGGTCCAGGAAGGAAAAGAAATACAAGAACTGCCAGAACAGTGAGCTCCCTGCATCTCACATGGAGAGGAGAACACAAGTTTGAGTGAAACAGGCTTGCAGTGTGGTTATAGGATGAGCAAAGAGGAAGGGAAGGAGGAGCTGAGGAAGAGGAACTCAGGTTTCTCTCCATAGATGAAGGAATAAGGTGCCAGAGAAGCAGTGGGAATGGGGAGGCTGGACAGCATGTGAGGAGGAGATGTGCAATGGAGCAGCCAGCAAAAAATGTCAGTTTATGTGAGTAATAGAAGGAAAACATAGAAAGCATCACCTAATAAAAAACAAGGGAGGGGAGGGAGACTATCTGAGAGCTAGGATACAGCACAGCAGAGTGTAGGTCATGGAGACAAGGGGAGGGAGAGCCTGGAAAGGCAGGGTGTGAAGGCAGTAGAAAGAGCAAAGAAAATGAGGATAAAATACAGGCCTTTTAATTTACTCAGGAAGCCACTTAGAAAGCAGCAAATAAAGAGCCCATAAGCAGCAAGAGAAAAACTCTGGCAATAGGTGGTGGAATACAGATGAAAGACACAGCCAGAAGAGGACAATGAGGTGAGAAGGTGGAGAAAAGGGTAAGGTATCATCCTTTAGTGAGCACACAAGGAACAAGAGACTGAGACTGGTTTCTCCCCTGCAATCAATCATCCCAATGAAAAAACAATCTGAGATAAGAGAGAGGCCCCAGTCCCCATATTAGCTCTGACTGGACAACTTCTAGAGGCCTCTATCTCAGCAAACCAAACATCTCAAAACTCTTAGCAAGGGCTCAGTAATAGAACTCTCACATGAACAAAAATTCCCGAGTCCAAAATTGTCTTCCATTCCTCTCCTGGCTTATGGCAACAGCTGAAGGACTTGCTCTTACACTCTTTTGGAAAGTTGCTATTCCTTCCCTGGGGTATTCAGGTGAAATTCTCCATAAATAATGCCAGATTCCCCACGGAATGTGGAAACAGCAAGGATTGAGGCAGTGAGATGCCTGCAGGTCAGGAGAAGAGCTGCTGATTGAGGAGCTCTGTTGCTAGGATGTTAATGGAGATGTAATTCTGTCTGCTACAGAGGCAGTTATGAAATGGCTCATCTCTTATGATTATCCTGGCTCATCTCTTATGATTATATTATTAAGTGGTAGAAATGCTGTGTTCCTTCATGATTCATAGGCAGGGAATGGAGAGATGGTCTCTGCCCCACAGAGCTTACAAGACAAGAAAGAGCTGCCTCTGGTAGTATAAAAGGAGCCCTGAGAAAGTCATGCTTGGCATGATGAATTCCAAACACACAGGCCAAGGGTAAGAGTTTCTGACCCCCATCTCACCAGTTATTTCCTTCCTACTGGGAGCAAACCCCTACATCCCAACCCATAACCCTCTTCCACCCCTGCTGATCATCAAATTCAGTTTGGATTAAATGAGGCCAATTAACACTTGTTGCTCTTCCTAGGTTCATTTCTGACCTGTCACACTGAAATGAGTGCAGGGAATTGGAAAAACTGAGGAACATGACAATTCCCTGTTTCTGAAATGAAAGCAAATGCTTTCCTTGCTCATTGAAACACAGCAGGGTGACACAAACACTTGGGGACTATGGATAAGACCCACAGCTGTCACAGAACCTCTGATATTTTATTTTAATCTATTCTAATGTTAATTGTCCAAGTATTTCTTAATTGCCTTGGATAATATAACAGGGTATAAATCTTACCAGCAAATCAGCCTGGCATCAGGCTGTGTTATCGTATTACCATGGTTACATTATTATAAGTGAACCTTGTGCTCATTACTAACCACAAACAATTCTAGCAAACAAGCTAAACTGAAGCAAAATATCCTGGTGGTGTTTCCATTTTTTTGTCAAACAAAACTAATTTCTCTGGGTGCTAGGTAACGGCAGCATACCTACGTGCATTTCCAGCCTTCTGCATTTATTTACTTGCATTTGTACTGCCCTGAAACATTTCCACGCTGTCAACAAGGCACAGAGGCCACATTCTTTAAAAGTGGAATAGAATATTGAAGACAAACTCACGATATTCAGATGACAAGCACTGCCCCAGCCTGTCACAACATTGCCACGTTGGTGCTGTTGTGGCAAAAACTGCTGCCTTAGGAAGCACTGGCAGCTTGAGGAGGTCCCTCAAGGGCCCAGTTTCCCCTGGCTCTCATCTGCTCTGACTGTGGTCTCCCATCAAAAGACACAGCCCCACTTTCCCTCAGCCCCAGTGCCACTACCCATGTGGGAGGTGAAGGCACAGATACTTCCCATGGGGTCACTGTGATCATCCATGTCCCCCCACCTGATGCAGGAGAGGGGAACAGGGATGGACCCAGGGATTGCAGTGGTGTCACCCCTTTCCCTGCTCTGGACTGTTCATTTGGGCATTTCCTACATTTGGCTGTTCCTCTGCTGCAGATCATTGTTCCACCAGCTGTGCTGGGACTGTGGCTGGAAAACACATCTCTATTCTGGTCTGAGCTAAAAAAAAAAATAAAATAACAACTTCTTTCCTTTTTTTGCTAACCCAGATATTTCGGTGATCCACTTTTAAGGGTGAGCAGTTGCACTGGCACGACTGAAAAGGCAGAGCTGTGCAGGAATGGAGAGACAAGAGCAGGAAACCCTCCAGCAAAACCCTCCATCCAGACGGAATGTGGAAGGAAGGATGGGCTGTTTGCAAAATAAGAAGTCACCCAGGAGGCCATGGAAGAGGATGCAGACGACAGCTGCTTGTGGGGAAGCAACATTAGAGCTTCTCCAGACATTCCTGTCAGACTACGAGCCATGCAATGACATTCATTTCCTTTTTGCAGCAGCAGCCCATCTGTTGTGTCAGGGAAAGGGCTGATTTTGAATCACCCACTGCTGCCTCAGGCACTGTGGTGCTCCCCAAGGCCATGAAAGATCCACTTCATGCAGAACCTCTGGAGGGCTGGTGAGCCCCGAGCCCAGCGAGGCGTCACCGTGCTGCTCAGCAATGCCACTGCCTGCCAGGTGTCAGGCTGGCAAAGAGGATGCAAAGCTTGCTTCTAGTCCCTTGCTTAAGGAAGATCTGTGAGAAAATTGCATGGAAAGGTGGAAAAAGGCTCAGGAGTGACCTTCTCACTCACTACAGCCACCTGAAAGGAGGCTGTAGCCAGGTGAGGGTCGGCCTCTTCTCCCAGGTAACAAGTGGCAGAACCAGAGGAAATGGCCTCAAGTTGCACCAGGGTAGGTTTAGATTGGATATTAGGAAAGATTTCTTCACTGAAAGGGTGGTCAGGCATTGGAGCAGGGTGCCCAGGGCAGCAGTGGAGTCACCATCCCTGGAAGTGTTCAAAGCTGTGGATGTGGCACTTGGGGACATGGGTTAGTGGTGAATACGGTGGTGCTGCATTAAGTTGGACTGAAAGATCTTAGAGGTCTTTTCCAACCTTAATCAATGTATGATTCTATGAAAGCCAGGCAAAATCAGCTCCATTTTAATCTCTTTTTTAAGGATAAGAGAAGGTCTGATAAGGACAAGATGGGGAGGGAGAAAATGGAGTTAAACAAACCAGTGTCACTTGTGATGCTCACAGCTGACAAGAAGCAGAGCTTGGAGCTACCACCCTCATTGTTCACCATAAAGAAACTTTACCAGCATTTCAGCAAATCACCTAATTCATCATGCCCTGATGCTAATTGATGGGGACTGCATCCCCTCCTCAGGCTCATGGACACTCTTTAAGTAAGTCAGAGCTGGACTATTCCAAGTGACACTTTCTTTCTCACTTTTATTTTCTTTCTCCCTCATCACCAAGCAGACGATGTCAGTTGAGTTCTGCTCCAATTACTTTCAATTTATCCTTACAATACCATGTCTGATGTTCTTTATTTTGACTCCTTTTCCTGTCCTGGCCTGGGTTTCAGATGTATGTTTTAAAATGCCTAATCTTTGCAGACATGGACTGGGGCTTAGTTTAATGCCTTCTTGCATCCATGCTGCCAGTGTTCAGCACATCAGGCTGGGGACACCATGGACTGTGCAGGAGAATGTCTATCAAACTGTGAATAATCAGTCAGTGGGAGTCAAAGAGTAGAAATTATGGATTTACATTACAAATTGAGACTTAGACAGCCTGGGAAAAATTCCCAACAGAAGGAACTGGAACAGCCTGAGAATGAGAAAAGTTCTTGATTATAAGGTGTCTTTGACAAAAGATTAGGTATGGATAAGTCAGGATTGATAAAGACTCCTCGAGGGACAGCTCATGCTCTACAGGTCCCACATTAATGTAGGGACAGCTAGTCCAGAAAAGCCATTCCATGTGAAAGCCAGACCTAACGCCTCCACTGGTTGCCTTCCCTTCTCCTCTCCCTCTGACTTCAGTGCTCTGTCTCATGCTTGAAGCAAAGCCCTTCCCAGAAAAAAAAGGGCAATTTGCAGTACAATTTGCATTCAAATTGCCTGAGAGGAGGTGGCTGCAGTTGTGCTCTTTGGATGGCCTTGGGACCCCTCAGTTGAAGCTGGCACGTGATGGGAGCCTGGAGCTGGGCAAAAATACTCAGAGGAAACAATAGGAGTAAGTCTCTTTAGTGTATGACAACAACAGGTCAAGGAACCACTAAAAAAAAAAACCCACAAAACTATAAATCATTTTGCCTGAAAAAATTCCTTTTTTCACTGCTCTCAGGAGAACAAACACAGAGCCCTTGCTGTGCTTAAGGCACGTGCCTGGAGAAAGGAAGGTGTCACTGGCTCCAGGCTTTGCATCAGTGAGTCCCATAAAGCTGGGAAGGTCAGAGAGCCCATGACACATAAAGAGCAGGGTCTGAATCAGAACAGAAAGGGCTCTGCAGCCACTTGCTGCCAGTCTCTCAGCCTTAATTTAAAATCTGAGCTGAAGGCTGCAGATTTTAGCAGAATGACCCTCGAGTCAGCTCCATTCTCCTTTGAGAAACATGTGCAACTCTTTTCCCACCTTGCAGGATGGGAGCAGTTCCAGTCCCTACCATGGGAACATTTATTCCCCCACTTCCTTCCCCGTGTGTCCCTCTATGGTCATGTCTGCCTGACTCCTTAAAAGTCTTTTCCAACCTAAATGAGTCCATGGTTCTGTGAAAGGCTGGGTTTGCACTCAGGTGCAAACTGACCTGCAAAGGTACCCGAATCTCTGCTGTTTTCATTGCTCCATTTTTTTTTTTCAATATTGAGCCTCTTATCAATCTTGGCATAAGAGAGAAGAACACTTTTTAATCTTCTTTAATGAAAGCTTTCTCCTGGAAGAACGCATTTTCTATCAGCCCAGGCATCTGCAAACCTGCAAGAGAAAAGAATGGCATTTCAATTTCCAGAAATTATTGGCCCAAAACTTTGATCTGATTCTCACAGCTGAACTGTTCATTCAGGGCATGCTGCATCTTTGCATTACCATTTGCTGTATTGGCATTGGATGTGCAGAAAGGATTGGGGATTTTTAGAAAAATACCTTGAAAGAGCAAGGCAGCGCTGGGGATGTTATTTCATTGACAAATTGCAAATCAAAGCTTCTGTCATATGGCATTGCCAGCCCTGTCCTGGACTTACTCAGAAACCTGTTCTTCCAGACCTGGGAGAGGACCCTGGGGAGGCAGGGATGTGTCTGGTTTGTCCAGAGAAGGCCACTCCACTCCTGCAATTTCAGCTCCTTCAAAAGGTAGTTTCTGGTACCCATTTGGGTGCTCCTGCAATAGGCTGACATTGTTGCCCAGAACTGTTCCCACTTTTCAGATGATTACCTCCCAGTGGTTCTCAGATTCCAACTGTTAGTCTCATGCATAATGTATTTCATTTCAAGCCTTTCATCTGTGCATAAGTTTTCCATCTATTTCCATCCTGGTCTCAGATACTCTTTTACCTGTAAAGCGGGAAAAGTTCTATTTTTTTCACTTCTTTCTGGAGTCTCATTCCTCTCAAACACTGCTTGCCAGCTCCAGTATTTTTGCCACCAAAATGCTGTTTCAGGGGATGAGGTTCACATCCTCTTGCTGCAGATTTTTGGGGACACCTTCTCTCCAGCAGCATCTCTGCTGGCTGCAAGGCCCACTGCCTGCAGCTACTCCCTGTTCCCTGCTGTTTGTGAGGGATCAGCTGCATTCCTGGGATCACTCTCTCACCCAGGTCACCCACAGGGAGCCAGCTTAGCTCATGCTCACCCACTCCTTGTAGCCACACTGACTTCAGGGGCTCTCACAACAAGGAGAAGCTGGTTACAAGCTCCAAAAGAGGACATCAGAAGGCCTGCAGAGTTTCTCTTCAGTTAGGCCAGCAAAACAGCATCACACCTCATAGAATCACAGAATCACAGAATGGCTTGGGATGGAAGGGACCTTAAAAAGAATCTAGTTCCAAACCCCTTTCCACTAGGCCAGGTGATGCTACAGAGTTCTTTTGGTTTGGGGCTTTTTTTTTAATTTAAACATTTTGGTTATAACTTCCTTTCTAAATTTAAGCCTTTATCTTCACACAGATGCCTTAAAACCAGGCACAGCTCACACATGAAGGAATCCTGTGTGAGTTTCTAGGTCTGAGCTACAGAGAAAGTTAAACTGAATCCTAACAGTCCCTGCTGGGATTGAAGAGGATCCTGGAGACAAGCAAGCCCCACAGGCAGTAATCCTGGTGTTCCCACGCTGCCTTGGGATCACTGATGGAAACTGCAGGACATCCAAACTTCTCCAGGAGTTGTGCCAGGGCTTGTGTTAAATGTCCACAACCCCCTGTGCTCTGTTTTTAGTCATCTGATGGCCAGGGACAAGTCATGGAGATGGTTTGGAATAGCAATGAGAGCAGATTCAGAGGAACCAGCCTTCAAAGCAGGAATGCAGAGCTCAGCAGTCGAACATCCAACAGTATCTGGATGCCACTTCTTTTCCAAATCCTTTGAGATGCAGCCTGAGGGTTTAGTATTGACTTTAAAAGCCAGGGGGGGTCGGGGGAGGGGGGGGCTGATTCAACAAAAACAGCTAAGCACTTAATAACATTAAGCACGTGCTCAAGTCTCTTCCTATTCAACAAAGCTCTTAAGCACATACTTCACCCCTCTTAGATGGCCCAGAATCAAAACACTGAGTTCTCAGAATTTCTTCAGTCTTTAATTTTGGAGGAGGGACAGGAATTTGAACCTTGATCCGTGTTTTGCAAAGGGTCTCTATTTGCAAGTGAGTCAGACTCCAGTTCCACAACTACACACCCAAGTACTGGCACATTCAGGTTTTGGATTGGGATCTGAATTTTTCGGCTTGTGTCTCACTCTGATCTATGCTTGTGTTCATTAAAGAGGTGGAACAGCAGGCAGGGGGCTGTTAAACCATGTTTCTTTGCAGGGTTTAAGCTGACAATGCTTTCCCCAGCTCCACCGCACTGCCATGCAAAGCCGAGGCACCATCTCAGTGTACAGCGGGCGGATGCTCAGCCCAGGAGGGTGCAGGATTTGCAAAGTTCCTCCAATTTGGCTGCTCCTCCAAAAATTTAAAGCCTCTGCAGCACAACTCCTAGAACTGTGTGAAATCTTCAGGTTTGGGTATTACCCAAATGCCACATAGCACCCACTTAGTGGTGAAGGGAGTGAGCCCAGTGTGCTCTGTGCTCTGATGCAGCAGAGGGAAGGATGACAGCCAAGAGGGAGATCCTCAATCTTCCTCCAAGCTGTTGTCTCAAGCTTTCAGCAGACTGAAGCAAACATCACCACCTTGCCTCATGTACATTTCCAAATGTCACTGCTTCCTCCAACACTTTGTTCTTCTTTTTTCCCCCTCCCTTTTTTTTTTTTAATTAATTTTAATTTCTTTCTAACAAAAGCTGAGATACTCCAGAGCAGAGCAGCAGGCATCAGGAAAAGTAGCAAACAAATAAATCAAACCAAAAACATCTGGGCCACATGGCCAAATCCAAGCCTGCTTCCCATCTCACACCAGTGCCAGCCACAGCTCAGTGTGTGGAGCATAACTCTTCTCCTCTCTTGCTTTGACAAGGGAGCTTCAGGACTGCTGGCAGGGCAGAATAAAGCTATGAAATAAAAGACCAGGCTTGTTCCAGGGAGGCTGAGAGCAAATAGACTGCCAGTTGTCTGGGCAAGCAGGGGAAGTGGCAGTCAGATGTCTGAGGCAGCAGGAGGAGTTGGGAGCCCCTCCATAGGAATTACCAATGGCCTGGAGGGGGAAGAAAATGACCTTGGTTAAAAACAAAAGGCAGAATTCAAATAGCTGCATCTTGGACCTGCCAGTAAGAGCATCACTGAAGGATTTGTTTATGAAGTGGGTGCCAGAAGACAAGAGGAGGAAGGAGCATCCAAGGGCTGCAGGGCCCATGAGGAGGCTGTCACTTGGAGCAACAAAAGGCCCAGAGAACCAGTGGGCCTTTCCTTGATGCCCATGATACTGAAATCAGCTAGAAACCAAACTCTTTAACACAATGTGAAGTATTAGAAAGCAGGCACTGGAAGTCCTTCCATGGTCCTAGAGGGTTGTCTAAAGGGGTCTCTGGTGGTGGTGGTGTCCCCAGTGTTGCAGATGACCTTGCCTTGAACTTCTCTTAGGACATACACTGTTGCATCTTGTTATATGGCTTTGTCACAAAACACACTGTATTCCTCATTAGCTCTTTATCCACTGATTCCAGATACATTTAACATCCCCTGTGCCTACTTTTACATTCTTTTATCTATTTTGCTAGTTAGTCTTTAAACTCTATTTAGCAGTTTCAAGGGGAACTGAAAATTTCTATTTTCTGTTTTGTCTGTCTGTCATGACAGCAGGAACACTAGTCAGAGTAGCTGGGGGATTGGTTCCTTCAGGCTTTCCTCCACTGCTGCTGGGGATGGATAGCTATCCAGAGTCTGGACATATATCCATGCTCTGGTCCTTCCCAGACCCAAAGGGAATCTGGCAAAAGGAGACCAGTAAGGAGGGGAGGCAGGAATGTCTTGAGCAACACCTGCCTCAAACTTGCCTTGTGAACGTGCTTTCCACTGTACCTGCTCTGAACCACAGCACACGGGCTGAAGACACCAAGAATCCTTCATTGTGGAAGCAGATGAAGAGTGAATGCCTCATCTGACCAAGTGGGAAGCAGGGATGGGGAGACCTGCCCAAGCTGAGGCACAGAGATGAGAGCAGAGCTGACATATGTACACAAACCTGACCAGTCACCATCTGGTGCTACTGCCACAAAATCAGGCTCCTTCACACCCCTGGATGACACAGTGAAACAAGAATTACTCCTGGGAAAGAGCATATTTGGAAAACAGTAATAAATAATTAAAATAAGCCAAGCAGCAGCTCCTGGCATCCCAGCAGTGCTGTGAAAGCTGTCAGGCTGGGCTGGGCTCTGTGGGGCTGTGAGGCTCTGCCTCTCTGCCTTTGAGGTGGCGATGCCGAGGCACACTGGTCCCGCAGATGTTTTCCCAGCTTTGCAAATGGGTGACATCCTGGAGCAGCAAGCTCTCAGAATTACCCCACTGCACTGCAAGAGACACCATGCACTGCTGTGGTGAGGCAAGAGCTTCACCTTGCATGACAGGCCCATGAAGGCAGCAGCCACAGAGGACCACAGTGCTGGGAAGCACCGCGTGGTAAATGTTGGTACAATAACAAGGGTTTGGCTCCTGGGTGCCACTCAGTGCCCTAGAGGCCATTCCCTGTCCTCTCTCAGCCTCTTTGAAGCCAGAGAAAGATAAGAGGAACAGGCTCCCCAGGGAAGTGGTCACAGCACCAAGCCTGCCAGAGTTCAAGAAGTGTTTGGACAACACTCTCAGGCACATGGAGGGATTCTTGGGGATTCTCGTGCAGGGCCTGAACTCGATGATCCTTGTGGGTCCCTTTCAAATTAGGATATTCTATGATTCTGTGAAAAGGTGGGGAGAGGCTGAATCCAGCCCTAGAACCACATTCAGACTGCAGGGTGCTGGCTGGGTTGTGCTGATCCACTCAGGCCTTCCCCAGCTCTCCCCAGATCCCAGGTCATGTCCAAGTGAGTGCACCAACCCCCAGTGTGGGTGTAACCCCGGGTTTAGCACAGCATGGTTTTGCCAGCACTTCCAGCTTAATGCACAAAGTCCTGGTGATCCACACTGGATTTGCCAAGAAGCAGGGGAAAGCTCCAAAGGCTGTTACCCTCTGCTGCCTTTCCCAACCACTCCCAGCAGTTTATGCAGGCAACCTTTCAAATAAAGTGACCAAAACCATCTTTCCTTCTTTTTCCCTAGTGCATACACTGGCTTATTTTCTATCCCACAACTGCACTGGGAACCTGCAGCTCTCAGAGAGCACTGCAGCAGCCACCCCAGGAGATTTATTGGGGCAGCCAGCTCTTGGTTTCCCTGGTCACCCTCTAAGGATTTACAGCCCCTGTGCTTTGAGAATGAACAAAGACCTGCTGTTCCTCATCAGAGACCTTATGATTCTGTCCGTGGGGAGGAGGCTTCAAACCTAGATAACCTCTGCGAGGAGAAATAGCCATTCCTGGATGTAACATGAGAGAGGGGCAGGAAGAAAAGCATCCGCAGTGCTCTGGGAAATCTCAGAAAATGGAGCTGGGAGTTTGCATTATTTGTAAGGGTGGAGAGGAAAGGTTAGCCATGGGGCAGCAGGAGCAGGAAACGAGGTTGGTAGCAGAGTTTGTTCATGTAAATTTAGCTTCTGGGCCGCTTTTCTCTTGGATGTGACAAAATTAAAAGTTGCTTCTGCATAAGATTCAAGTTCCAGCTTCTTCTTTTATATACAGAGCACAGGGACCTGCACCAGGAGCTCCTGTTCTGAGTGGGCTACCCCCTGTGCCATACAGCCATGAGGCACCTACGGGCAGTTTGTGGAGTACAAGGGCTGATAAACTTTCAAAGCATTCTCTGGAGCCCATGCACTTTGCCCTTCCATCTGTGCAGGGGCTCTGATCTCCCTGTAACCAAGAGCACTACCAGCAGCACTTCTAACAGACTTGGCCTCAGAGCTGTGATCTCTGTGGTTTTCCTCCCAGCTTGTCCTAAACGAGACTTGCACTCAGCCAGTGCTTCATCCTGCTAATGGATCTGACCATGAATCCCACACAGCTGCTTACTGTACCCTTTGTATTGGAGTCATCACGGAGAAAGGAGGGTAAACAGTCATTACTATGCAGATTTCAAAGAGAGCTGCATCTGTGCCTTGCTTTCTGCTTTGTTTGGTGACATCTTCACAGGACAAAGTGGAGTTTTCTTCCTTAGTCCTTAAATTAGCAGGGGAAGTATGAAATTTTTTTGTGCTAGTCATTGTCATATGCACAAAAAACAACAACAAAAAAGAGACCAAAACCTCCCAAACAAACAGTAACAAAATGCCCTGGGATTGAAGATGTTGCATCTCAGCAAGTGGCTTCCTGGAGGAATATATCCACAAAGGATTAAACTCCCATCCTAATTAGAAGGGAATCTCTGAGACAACCTTTTCCACAAAGGAAACAAAAAGGCAGCGCTGACACGTCTAATGCATATATTAACACTAAAGACATGGAAATTAATTGGATTTATTACTCGTCACAGCTGCAAAGATGACTCGTTTCTAAGTTTATTTTACAGAAAGTGGTGGGAGGAGTGGGATTTAATAGTCAGCTCAGTTAAGCTAATGAGCCAAAACTAATGGTCTCTTCTTGTTTAGAGAGGCCCCAGCTCAGTGGAGCACCTGAGCACAGTGTGTGGCTCTCACCTTTGTGTCTAAGGGATGCTTGGCATCTGCTGGAGTGTTTGCTGATGGGTAGGACATGCACAGATGTTTAAGGTCTGGGAGAGAGAGGAAGCATCTTTCCCAATGGCAGTCAAAATCAAAAGGATGAGCAGTTAGGATCACCCCCGGCATCATTGCTGTCCTGAAGAAATGAAAGGAGTCTCCAGAGAGAAAAAGACTGAGAAAGTCAGTGCCAATTTTTTCCACCCCCCAGGATAGTTTTCTCCTAATTTAACATGCCCAACCATCTTTCCAAGGGGTTTGATCCATTCCAAAAGAAAGCCTTGTGATGGCTCCAGCAGGTGGGACAGTGAGACAGAAAGCAGGAGCTCAGCTGCAGCTGAACACCAGCACCGATGTCCCTAAATCTCAGCCTCTCTCATATTTTCTAGGCTGCATCACTTGAAAGGATGCTAAAAAGATTCCTAGAGGAGCTTTCAGAGATCCTTCCTCTCCTGCAGATGAAGAAAACCAGAAGGTTTCTGATGGGAAAATGGAGCATGGAAGTGGCAAGATGAGTGTTGTTTACAGAACACTTCCCTCTCCCCTCCATGGGAGGATTTGGAGGATTTTGGTAGCTTCCTTCCCAAATTAGAAACCAATTTTCTGAGGCAAAGACAGGCTGCCTTGGGCAGGGAGGTGTTAAACTAACAACAAAAGGGAAAGGTGCAAAGAGGGAACAAATGGAAACTCATTTAGCACATAATGAAGGTGCTGAGAACAAAATTAATCAAAGCAAAGAAGGAAGTGGAGAGAAATGCTTTCATCACCTATTCACCAAAGGTAGGTCCTGGATAATAAACAGGAATCTCTGTTGTACAAGCAAAAGTTTGGCCTAGCTGGAAAGATGGAAACCTGGTGGGAAGTCACTGGACTGTTAAAATCATGGCTTTTAGGAAGGCTGAAGTGGGGATAAGATGGAGACCTGTTAGAAATGGGATCATGAGCATCCAGGTCATTGGACTCAGTAGTAAATGAATCTGAAAATTGATGGCTCAATCATCTAAAATAGAAAGTACAAAAGAGACCAACCAGTGTCTGCAGTGGAGCACAAAATCAAACCTGTGAACCATCTGAACATCCCCCTGAGCAGCTGCCAAAGTCAAGGAGGAGAAAAGGGCCAGATTTTCACAGGGAAACTTCAAATGGAGCAAATTCTGCAGGAAAGCTGCCTCCAGCATGGAGACAGGCGCCGTGTTTGTAAAAGATGATGGTGATTATTTGCTATCTCAAAAGAACTCACACAGCCAACAGGGAAGAGCTGTGTATCAGACCTTTTTTCTTGGCAGATACAGAGAATTTGATCACAGCACTGAAAACACACAGTAGCTTAGGTGGGAAGTGATTGCCACTCGAAAACATTTGTTATGTGCAGATGGAATAAAATCAAACCCAGTCAGACATTGCCCTGCTGCTCTGTCAGGCTGCTGTTACCAACCTGAAAGCAATCATGAGCCAGATCAGTTCAGAGAAAGAATTCAAACAGATTTTAAAAAACCAAACAAAAAAACCTCCAAGAGTGATAACTGGGGAATATTGAAGAACATTTCTCTGTACTGACCAAAAGCTGCAATCTGACAATGGAGAGACTATTACAGAAGTTAAAACAACACCTCTTCTTCATCAAGAGGAGAATAGAAATGTCCTTTATGAAACAAATGGGGAACAGGGATGCCAAAGGCACTGAGTACAAATTCAAAGGTAGGATCTATAGATCATCCATATGGGAAACAAAAGGGTAGGAGACAGCCAAGAGAATTAGGGCAATTGCAGCAATTTTTTTTTAAAGTACAGGGAAACTTCCTGTCTTCCATGTGGGGGGCAATAGTTCTGTAGGAAAGGCAGCAGTGAAAAAGCACCGATTTTGCTGTGTGTCCTTTGAAAACAGCCAGAGGATAAGGTGACATCACATGGGGCTGATGACAGGCTTTTCACCCCAGTGGGAAGTGGGGTGATCATTAGACAGAAGTTAGATATTTTTAAATAAAGGGGCTTGTACAAACCGTACAAGCAAGGCAGAACTGTCTGTGCTGGGCTTTTGCCTTCCAATTTCCCATTTATGCTTTGTTAACAGAAGCAACTCTGGGAATTTCCATGCAGAGGAAAGGCCAAAAAGTGTGTTAGGTAACACTGGGTAACAACAACATGGGTGCAACACCTCAAACACTGGGAGTAGCCTTACAGTAAATCTCTCCCTCATCTCCAGTGATAGTTATGAGCCAGTTGTACCATTGGCAAACAGATCTTTCCTGTCCTCCTAAAGAGCAGCAGGATTGGCCTCCTGGATCCCGGAGATTAAATCTCAGGAGGAGCCCGTGCTGTTATTCTGGACACTGCCCTTGGAGCAGCAAGAAGGACCAGGGCATTGGGTGGGACAGGATCTTGCTGACACTCCCCTGCAGCTCCTGGGCTTGGGACTCACTGTGGGATCCAGAGTTTGCCTTTCCAGCTGGACACTCCCAAACCCACTTCATCTGGGTTTGTTAATAGATTGTTTATTGCCAATCCGGTTCAGAAACTCCATACAAATAATGCTCAGCCTCTTCCCTGCTATTTAGCAGAGCTGCAGCCCTTCAGGGAGCTCTCAAAACATCCTCAGAGTTGCCAGAAAGGCAGAGTTAGTCACAACCTTTTTCTGATGGAGACAGGTCAAGAGGATGGGTGAGCCCAGGGCAGCTCAGTGAGCACACGGCCAGGCTCACTTACAGGACAAGGCACCACTCTGCTCCCTATGTCCCTGACTGGGCCCGTGCCAATCCCCTTCCCAAGAGGGATGGCAGATCCTCTTTTTCAAGATCGGGGACTGATGTCTCATGGCACTGCTGTGGATGGTGGCCATCCTGCTACTGACCCAGAAAGCTGCTCCCGTTTGTACTGCAGCCACATGGAAATCAGCCCACCTAAACACACCCCACGGGCCACTGTTGGCTCAGCAGTCAGTAGCTGAGCTGCCCCACTCGTGGCACATCTGGAGAGGCATCACCAGTTGGTATCTTCAACATCCAGTGCCTAAAACAAGAAGGAAATCTACAGAGAGAGGCACAGTTCTGCTGTATTTGTGCAGCCGTGGTGAGACAAGTCTCTAAGCAATGTCCACACACACCCACCTCCACTTTCCCAGAAAATGCCTGTTACACCACTACAAAAACCTCTCAGTTTTTGACTATTAATGAAAACATTCTCCTGAGAGGTGGGAAGGAGCAGGAAAGCTGACAAGCCCAGCCCAGCTTACCAGAGCTAGAGATGTGGGGTGTGCAGTGCCAAGCAGCGATTGATGCAACGTGAGCAGCCCTGAGCCAGCAAACAGGAGAGACCTGGGATGGTGAAAGAGGAGTGTAAATCCCTTCAGTGTATAGCCAGGGCCTGGAAAAAAGACTTCAGGACAAAAAGCAAAGGGCAAAGATTGAGTCCACCATGAACCCACCATGAAGAGACTACCATGAACCCAACCATGCTCCTGGTGCTGCTGGCTGTGGTGCATCAGCCCTTATTACCCCACACTGTTATCTAGCAAGGGAACAAGTCAATGGAATAACATACTCCAGATTCATTACTGTCAGCTCACTCAGAATTATGTGTATTAATGACCAGATTATATCTGTTTATATAATACAAATTACCATAGAGTGACTGCAGGCATTGAAACGCTCCTTGTCTGTTTGACACACATAAATAATGGAGGAGCTCACGCTGCATTTGGTACACATGACTACCCTTTTATCCCTGGCACCCCAGTGCAGGCTGGAGAGACGACTCGGGTTTCAAATTCCTCGCTCCAGCTGTCATTAGCCCTGCAAAGCGTTGGCGAATCGGCAGCTAATTGATGTCCTTGTTGGACATTATTTTATTAGTCAGGCCTGGTGAGCATCAAGTGGAATTTTAATGCCCTTCTATCCTTGGCTCCACGTGGCTACAAGTGTTAAGGCTTGTCAATAATTAACTGCACTCTGAGAGTTTTAGGAAGGGGCAAATAAATTGTGCTGGGGTTTTGGGCTGCTCCAGCCCTCGCTGGTGTTGTGACCAACGTGGGCTCCTGGCAGAGATGAGCTGAGCTCTCCATGGGGCATAAGGAACAAGCCAGACCTCAGTCCCTCAGTGATGGTGGTTCATAGGGTGCTTTACCAACCAGCTTTGGGGTTCACACCATCCTTGGGTGTGGATGGTGCTCTGGGAAGCTGCCCTGGGGAAAAGGGAGAAGCAGGAGTAGCCTTGAGAGAAGGTTCAAATGAAAGTTCAGTGGGTAAAGCTGTGCCACGCCGCCCGGTGCTTGTGGCTGCACCAAAGATCCATCACTGCCTGGAGCTGTCCCCGACATGTGGTGAGGAATAAAGGATTGTCACAACCTGCTGTGAGCTTCTGGCCTGTCTGAAACCCCACGTGCTGGGTCACCGAGGGGTTGGGGCACTGAGCACCATGCCCAGCTGGGGACCCAGGGCACAGTCAGAGCCCTCTGGGACTGTGGGCAGGGAGGTTTTGCTCTGACAGGCTGCGTGCAGAACGTGTTGCTTTGAAAACACTGGCCTTTTTGCTTCTACTTTTGGCTTTGAAACTAGCTAAATAACCTGAAAATGAGCAGAGATTTGCAAATCAGGACAAAAAGTATTGAAAATTAAACATGGTGAATTATTTCATTTTTAAATTTTTATCAGTTTTTTTTTTCTTTATGATTTTCAACAGCATTGAGAAGTCCACCCTAAACCCAGACCTCCCAAGATCACTGCTGGTGGATGTCCTCTCCACCATTCCTTGTTGATCTCTTGGGATTCTCCCCTTCCTTTCCTTCCTCTACCCATGACTCTGGAACACCTCTGGGACAGGAATTGTCTATTCCTACATGAGTACTCTGCATTTGCTCTCAAACAGAGCCCTGGGGCGATAGCATGATGCAAAAAATAAATTATTTAAAATCAAACCTTTATCAATCTCATGAGATCCCTACTCCAGCCCTGCTTAGGTACTGCACGGGCTTTTCCAGGAACTGAGTAAAAATGAACAGGGAACTTGGGCACACCAGGCTATTCATACATTAGGCAATAATTATAATGTATATTAACTGCCTGGGTGTTGAAAGAGTCCCAGCATGAGACTGCTTCCCTAATAGGAGACAGGAGTGATAAAAGACAGTAATAGATTGCCTTTCAGATGTGGAATTAAAAGCAGCAGCTCATTAGATTATTTTTTTTCACAGCCTCTAATCGCAAGTAGTTTCTTTTCAAGTCAGATTTCCATTTCCAAGGCTAAGCTCGGCAACACAAACAGAAATTAAAGAGGATGGGGGGTCCTATTCTGACCTCTCCAGGATCACAGGAAGGGAGAGTAACTGGTTCAGCTCAGCAGTGCTGCCCAGCCCACCTAGGCAGCCTTCTGAAGAGACTATCATCAAAAGATCAGGATTTGGCAGCTTTTTTTTTGCTTTTTTTTTATTTAAAAGATAGCTGAAGTCTCTAAATTTCCTTTTTTTTAAGAGATAGCCCAGAAGATAAAGCTTTTGAATTAGAACAATCAAACAAAAAAATTAAGTTACTTCAAAGCAGTGGCAGAGATTCTTAAAAAACTGACATTTCAACTTACTGATCCAGTTTGTCTCTAGCAAGGAATGCTTTCCAGACAACTTTGGCTGCTGTTTTTAAAAGAAAAGTATAGAAAGCAGGAGAAGAAAGAGCTGGGTTTTTGCTGAGCTTGGAAGCACAGTAAATAACATTCATTAGGTTCTCCCAGACAGTTTTAATGACTCAGAGCTTTAAATCGTTCATTCAACATCTTTACAGGCCAAAATATAGTAAGGTTTCAAACTCAAATCCTTTGGCAGGACTGCATAATCCATAAAACATTTTAAGTGCAGGCATACAGGGGGAGAGTCAAAAAGGTATAAAATTAGGCCAGGAATGGTGTTGCTGGTCAAATTTCATCTGAATCAGCCACAAAGTCTGATTTTATCTGTATTGATGGCACCTAAAAATAAAGGAGTCCAGAGCACCTCTGTCTTCCCACCCCCAGAGCCAGGACCAGCACAACCACGTGCACATTTGGCTGCCAGGCATGGGTTAAGCAGGTTTCACCATCCCTGTTTTGAGTAGCTGAGCTCTTAAACACAGATGGAGACTCAGATCCAGCAGCACAAAAGCTGCACTTTTTTCCACTGTGCTGTCCACTTACCCTGGATGGGAAATGAACTCTTCAGCAGATGAGGGTTTACAAAAGATTCATGCAGGAAGCCAGGCCTGGGGTTTAGGGCTGGCTTAAGGCTCCCAAAGGGGCAGGATCTGTGTCCCTTGGGAGCAATCCTGCTGCGTCCTCCCAAGTGGGGTGCCAACCCTGCTGGTCCTGGCAGGCAGGGGAGCTGGGACAGCTGGGATTGTCTGTGCCCTGGGATGCTGGGGGAAGTGAAGGCAAAACCCTGCAGCTCGGTCACAGCTCTCCCTGAGGAGCATGAGGATGCAGGGAGTGCCCTGGAGATTTTCTGGAGCCAAGGGGCTGGCTTTGGGTGCATCCCTGTGGGTTACAGTCACAGCCACCTACTGGAAGTCCATCCCCTCGCCCAGCTCACTAAGCTGAGATTGGTTATGGTGCTTTCTCCTGCCCTCAGCATGCTCTGGGGCCAGTTAAAAGGAGTTTTCAGGGTGGTTTAGAGATGTGAAGCCCATCCCCAGCGCCCAGCAGGGCCAGCAGGAGCCCTTCTGGCTGATGGGAGATGTGAGCTCATGTGGTGCAGACCTTGCAGCAGCAGCAAGTGGGGACATGGACCAGATGACACCAGCTCTGCCAGAAGCCAGAGCCCCCCAGACTGACCCACAGTGTCACAGCCCAGCTGCAGCAATGCCTGGATCCCAACTGTGCCATTGCTGGGGGGAGAGAGCTGGTGCAACTGGGCTGGGCTGTTCCCAGAGCAGGAATTGCTCCTACAAACCCAACTGCAGCAGCTGGCAGGGAGGGAGCAGGGAGGGAGCAGGGAGGCAGCAGGGAGGGAGCAGGGAGGGAGCAGGAGATGGCTGAGAGGGAGGGAGCAATCGTGGCAGGGTTGCAAAGGCAGCATCAACTGGCCCAGGAGCTGTTTACAGGGACACACACACAGGGGCCCAGGGCTCCTTGGGAAAAACACCCTGTGAGGGAGATTTTAAGGAATTTGGGGAACTGGGGGCTGTGGAGGCACCAACTCATCTGGAGGTGCTGAAACTGAGCTGACTTTTGTAGTTTTGGTATGAAAGTGCTTGGGGTGAGCGTGGTCGGGGCGCAGACCTCACCTCCAGCAGTGTAAGTCAGGAGTGGCCACACTGCCGTCCATCTGCAGGGGCAGGCCTTGCCCAGAGGTGAGGAGAAGCAGGCAAGATGCTTTTCTGTGCATTTTGACAAACACGATGTTGTGGTTGAGGAGACATCCAGGAGAGCCCTGTGAGGGGAAGGAAAAGAGCCCACAGGATTTCCCGTTTATCAGCTGTAACCACCTCCTCCATCTCCCCTGCCAGACAAGAAAGAGTTTGCAGGAAGGTGCTGTGGTCTGGGCAGGAAAGGGATTTCGTCCCTATCAGCCCACACCACGGCACATGCTGATGGTTTCCCTGGATCAGGTTTGCAGCTGTGTGTGCTTCACTGCACCCGTGTGGATTATCCAGCGCTCACCAGCTGGATATCAAACCTGGAGTCAAAACCAAAAGCCCACAAATCCAGAGCCACTCGCCACAGTCCAGCCTGGCTCTGCTCCCCAGCTCCTTTGTTCCTCCAGAGGCAAAAGGCTCAAGCCCTGTGATGGTTTAATTCACAGAAATAAGGCCAGGACCTAAAAGTAGCCATTAAACCCCCCTCCAAAAATTCCCCATGGATTAATTTTTGTTGCTAAATATTCTCCCCCTGCTCTCCCTTCCTCCCAGTATCCTGTTGCATGGAGAGCTTGAGCACAAAAAAAAAGCACAGCTGAAAATGAAGTCTCCCCCTGAGAAAACCAAGAAACCAACCCAGGAATGAGCCCTTCCCTTTGCTGCCCCATGTGCTAAATCCATTGGAGATGAGCAGTTCAGACCAAGAAACCCCAGGATTTCCCACTCTCTCTCTCTTCTATGATCACCCAACCTCATTACAAGCAGGCAATGAAATCCTGCAGCAGCATCAACAAAATTAGATCAATTCCATGGCTACACTTCTGCTTTAAACCTTATCAAATTACTCCTCATCCTAAGGATCCTGGGGAATAGCTCTTTTACGGGGAGAGCACAAAATCAAATTAAAGATTCATTCAAATTAAAAGGTTCAATTTTAAAAGAGGCAGGGCCAGGCTAGAAGGAGCTGAGGAAAGTATTTTTTAATGAGCTCAGTGGCAGGAGTATCTTTAATAATAGATCTGATGGGGGGACCCTGAAACCCAGCAGCACAAGGCATTTCCCTCCCCACTGAGATAAACCAAATGGCACAGGAGTCTCCACACACTGGGGTTGGAAATGCTCCCTCTGAGCCCCAGATTGAATCTTGGTGGCCAGAAGAAAAATGTGGCATTGGTCTTATGAACAGGCCTGAGGATGCTGAGCCAAGAACGTGGGGGAGATAGTACCTAAAAAAAAAGGAAAGATAATAGTTGTGAGAGAAAATTAGTAATTCTACAGCAGGTTGAGACCCCTGGTAAATTGGCTGTGCTTCTGCCTAGTCTGGATTTGAAAGCAAACTCAGCAGGAGTTTGAATCACAGAATGGTTGGGATTAGAAGGGATCTTAAAGACCATCCAGTTCCAGCCCCCTGCCATGGACAGGGACACCTTCCACTAGACCAGGTTGCTCCAAGTCCCGTCCAACCTGGCTTTGAACAATTCCAGGGATGGGGAATTTCTTCCTGATATCTAATCTAAACCTACTCTTTTTGAGTTTAAAGCCATTTCCCCTTGTCCTGTTCCTCCAGGCCCTTGTTCAAAGTCCCTCTCCAGTTCTCTTGGAGCCTCTTTAGGCACTGGAAGGAGCACAAAGGTCTGTCTGGAGCCTTCTCTTGTGCAGGAGAACAACAACGCCAATTCTCTCAACCTGTCTCCAAAGCAGAGGTGCTCCAGCCCTCAGAGCATCTTTGCTCCATCAGGTCCATGTCCTTCTTATGTTTGGGGCCCCAGAGCCAGATGCAGCACTCAAAGCATTTTCTTAGCTTAAATCACCCATCCACAGAATTTCCCCATTTCCAGGACAGAGATGCTGGGCTTCAATTTTTCTGCCATTCATAAGGTAATGTTGAAATTCCACTGCTCTAGGTCGGGGCTCTTCCCAAACCCTGCCTGTTCATAAATGGATTGTCACATTGTTCACTGTAAAATGCTTGTACCAGGATCTTTGCCAGGGTGAGAGGGGTTTGTGAATGCCAGGACTTCCAGCAGCAGGGAAGTCTTCCAAGGCAGCAGAAAAACTGAAGACCGTCAAGCTGACTTTGAAATGCCTTCCAATTTGGGGTGAGGGAGGGAGAAGTTTGAGGGGGGGATGGTGATGTGGGACTGTGCCCTTGGATAGTCTTAGACAGTCTCAGGGCAGCACCTATATATAGAAATGCATATAAATACACCTATACATATGGATGTGTGTGACACATTGCAATCAGTCTGTCTGCAGCTGCTGACAGGGCCAGTCCAATCCTTCCCCAGGAGGAAAAAATGAGCCAGACTCCGCTGAGAAAAGGGAGGAGGATACTGAAGTCAGCTAAGAAAATTAAGGTGAAAAAAAAGGACCGATGTGTAGCTGGAGGTGTTGGGGCACAAGTTGCTTTTCTCTGTTTTTCTCCTGTTTCCCCACCTGCCTCCTATGCCTGGCTGAGCTCTTGCTCCTTGCTGCTGCCAACCTGCTTTCCTGAAATCCTCCAGTGCCCAGGAAGCTCCTGGAAAGCCTCTGCATGGCTGGGGCAGGGGGTGATGAGTTTGATGGTGCTGCCCACAAAGCAGCACTGCCAGAGAGGGAGCCAGGGATGGAAAAAAAAAACCAGTTGCAGATTTTTCTGGAGCCCCAAAGCCCTCCCTCTCTTCTCTCCCACACCTGCTCCCATAAATCGCACCTCTGGCTCACAGGGAGTGCCTGTCCCCTCTGCCTGCCCCCTCCTCGCTCCCCTGTCAGCCTGGGAAGACAAGATGAGGCACTCCCTCTTTCAGGATGGAATATTGGATGCTGAGTGTTGCTCTGACTGAGTTTTGATGCAATTGATGAAAAAAGCCTGGAGTGCTGGGAAGCATCCTCTGGGCAGGCTTGAGGCCACAGGGAAAGACTCCAAAGTGCTTCAAACCAGGCCCCTGCTCCCCGCATGGGTTAGAAACAAGGGGCTTGGTAATTTTCTTTTTCTCAGGGGCCATTTCCCTGCCTTGTCTTGCCCTGTGGTGTGGTGTGGCTGCTCTCAGAGCTGGACAAGGAAGGGTTTTGAGGGGTGTGAGGGCTCACAGCTGGCAGAGGGGCTGTGAGGCTGCTGAGGTTCACTCCTGACATGGGGCAGGGAGAGGTGTCACCCCCCCAGCCCTGGCTGTCAGCTCAGAGACCCCTCACCAGGAATTTAAACTGAATTCTTTATTCAAAACTTTTGTTTCCCTTGCAATGGAAGCATTTCTGCTTAAAAAGAAAAAAAAAAAAAAAGGGATACAAAGGCATGTAGTGATAGGACAAGGAGTAATGGGGCTAAACTAATCCTGAATCCCTTGGGATGGCTGGGTCTCAAAAGTGCCAGCATCTGACCAGAGCATCAAGGGACCAACTTTCCCTGCTGCTGCTTCAGTTTTCCACTGAATCCTTGAGCCAAAGGGGATTTTTGTACTTGTTTAAGACATTTTTGTCCTCAGCAGAGCACTGCTCTGGGCTCCCAAATGGGGAATAGTCAAATCCCATGAGCTGGAATAGCCTATTCCCATGTGCTGAAATTGCTGCACTCTAAAAACACATTTTTAAATGTTCCTGCTGCTGTATGGCAAATGCCCTCAATCCCCACTTGGAGTAGGTCCCTTGGAAAGCAATTTATGATGAGTTTTGTTTCTTAATTAGAATGTGGCTGTATAAAAAGTTATAAAGAGACCGCTGGGGTTTTTTAGGGTTTTTTTAACTTTTTACAACTCCTTGGGGAAAAAGGCCTTACTTTAAACCAGGAGAATGAATCAGGAGGGCTCCAGCACTCTCCTGATGAATTCAGGGAAGCTGATCCTGGGGGAAATGCCCAAACAGAGCCCAAATCTATCACTCTTGCCTTCACCCACCCAAAATCCCCACTATGCCCCCTGCAAGGGACCTGCTGAAGGTTGACTTCCACTCAAGGATGGTTTCAAAAGGCTCAGTTTAGCAACAGAGGCAGGAACACCATCAGTGGTGACATCACATCATCCAGTTACACACCCAGCATTTTCCCTCTCTCTTTCCAGCCCACTTTGGCCAAGACTAAATTGAAAAATTACAATGAAAAATAAGAGAATTGTTAGTTTCCATTTTACATGGGATCTGGGGGGGTTCAGGGAGCTCCACTGTGCAGCTGCAGTGCCACTGATTGAAGGTAGACTTTGCCAGGAGTCAACCACTGGCAAAAGCTCCAGGAGAGCAGCCCAGGTGCATTTTTCCACTGCTGCTCACAGATGTGTCCTTGGAGGGCCTGTAAAATTCCTCCCAGCATTTTTATTTTCTTTCTTTATAGCCTCATAGCCACTTAAAAACACTTCTTCTGGAGGAGCAGGGGTCCTCCAAAACAGGGAAGATAGTAGTTAAGAAAGAAAATTAATAACTCTACAGTAGGATGAGACCTCCAGTACTCAGCTCCTGCCTAGTCCAGATTTGAAAACAAGCTCAGCAGATTCATGGAATCACAGAAAGGTTTGGGTTGGACAGAACCTTAAAGACCATCTTGTTCCCCCCCCTGCCATGGGCAGGGACACCTTCCACTATCCCAGGTTGCTCCAAGCCCTATCCAGCCTGGCCTGGAACACTGCAGGGATGGGGCAGCCACAGCTTCTATGGGCAACCTGTGCCAGGGCCTAATATCTAATCTAAATCTGCCCTTTTTCATCTTAAGGCCATTCCCTCTTGTGAACCAAGCAAAATGCCTGGATTTATAGATGATGGAGGCAGAAGTCTTTCCTTGCTGGCTCTCTTTGGAGGAATACACACAGGAAATACGACCCACACTGCAGCTCCCATGCTAAACAAAAGGCAGGCAACAGCTCAGCAGCTTCCCTGCTCCTGAAGGTGGAAAATCTGTTTGGCTACACTCACCCACTTCCCGAGTTGCTGGCACATCCCAAAGAGAGCATGATATTCCCGTGTTTCACGGGAGCAGCACAACAAAACAGACAGACCGAGAAATCAAGGAGCAGCACAAAAGCCATAAATACCAACCACAGTGCTGAGCCAATTAGTGAAACGAGAGAAATCCAATTCAGCCTTGGGTTTGCACTCAGAGGCAGGAATGTCTCTGCTGCAGCCTGGGAAGTTCGCCGGCGCTGGCAGCTCTGTGAATTCACCTCGTGTAAACTCAGCAGAGAGATGAAAAATACCTCCTGCTCCAGGCAAGGCTGAGGAGCTGCAAAGGGGCTGAAAGAGGAGTCTGTGGGCTGCTTAATTTGGGGATGAATAGAGCAGCCAGAGCAGCCAAAGGAGCTCAGCTGGACACGTGAGTGGGTCAGTGGGGATACGTGAGCAGTGCCCAGCTCAGCCAGTTAGTGAGAGCTTTGGGCAGCCTGGGTCAGAACCAGCACGTAGGAAATAAGGCTGGAATCAAGGCTGATCCTATCTCCTAGCTGTGTGAGGAGTAACCCCACACAGAAATCACAGCACTCACACTGCCATGGGACTTGGAAGGTCCTTGAATGGCAAAGAGCACAGGGAGCACCTCAAAGTCCTGGAAAAGACACACATGAAAGCATGAACAGAGCATTTGTGGCAGTAGCTCTCACCCCTGATGGAGAGATGTCTTCCAAGGTGGGATTTTGGGACAGGGGGAAGTCAATGTCTGATGCCCCAAGCAGCAGCTCTGCTTTGCCTTTATTAATCTGTAACCAAATAAAAGGTTTAAATCAGCTCTTACACAAAGTTCCTGTATCACTGTCACTGCTCTTTGGCTGCAGGAACCACGGCTTTGTGAATTCCTCTCTGCAAACAGAAGGCACCAGGAACAGGCTCTGTTATTTTAGCTCATATAGACATTTTGGCATGGCAGCCAGTCCTCCTCAGCAAGAGCAAATGTAATACTGGTGACTTCAATGCCCCTTGGTGAAGAACAGGCTTTGAAACTCCTCCTGATGCTGCAGTCCCTATGAACATCATCCTCAAAAATGGGGATATTTGGGATTTAAAAGAGGCTGTGCTGCACCAGTGAATTGTAGTCCCAGTCCACAGAGGACAGAGCAGGAACCAGGGTGAAGTCTGAGCCACAAATCCTGAGCCAGTGTGAAGTCTGAGCACCCCAAGGCTGGGTGGATTGTCCAGGGAGCACCAGCACAGGAGGACACAGGCCATGGAGAGTGGCAGTGAAATGGGCTGAGCTGGGAACCTCACCATGGCCTTGCAAGAGCCAAACCCACCACTGAACCACGTCCCCAGGGGCCACATCTATGCTCCTTTTAAGCCCCTCCAGTGATGGATGATTTCCCCACATTCCTGGGCAGCCTGTCCCAGTGCTTGACAAGCCATTCTGTGAAGAATCTAATCTAAACCTCCCCAGGTGCAACTTGATGTTGATTCCTCTGGCCCTGTCACTTGTTATGTTGAAGAAGAAACCGACCCCCACCTCACTCCAGCCTCCTTTCAGGTGGTTGTAGATGGATGGTTTGCTCCACCCTCTGACAAAGCACAAACCCAGGGATTTTCAATCATTTCCTGTCACCCATGGTGATGCCTGAAGGATGCAGGGAAGGACCAGACAATGTTGGCAGGGAGATGGGAGTAGGAGATCCTTTTGCAGCCATTTCTCAGCTCAGCTGGAGCGGAGGGTGGTGGGGATTTGGCCCATTCATCCTTTGGACATCACCTGAGGGAAGGGAGCACACATCCCTCCTCACCCCTGCACAGAGCACTGACACCCACCACCACCACCTGGAACAAATCCCTCAGCAGGGACAGGAACAGAGGACAGGGAGCAGCAAGAGAAATTATTTTATTTCATCTCCACTGCAAGGATGAGGAACCCCTGTGTAAGCTGCCTTTGCAGCACCAGTACCTCTAAAGCAGCATTTCCTGGCTGAGCGAGAAAGCTCTCTGTTAAATAATAAACCTAACAAAAGACAGATTTAAAACTATCTATTTCTTACTGGAAAACCCAAATCCCTCCTTTCTGCATGTGCTGGCTGCCCTGAGGCACAGCATGTAATGCATCCACACACACCAGCACAGTCTGAGGGCTGAAATCCTACACCCACCAGTTTGTCTGAGGGAGGAAGAGTTATCAGATTAATGATCAGCAAGATTTAAGAACTGGTAAAGCATTTATCACAGTGGGTTTTGCACTCATCTGCTTTATGTGCTCTGCTGGGATTTACTCAGAGTTGTCACTATTTGGGCTCTGAGGAGGAAACGTGCAGACTCTTTTCCCATCCACTGAGAAATCTGAGCCTGTGCCTAAATTTACCCAAGAGAAGGGGCTCATTGAAGCTGGTACAAGCACTCATATTAAATGTAGGGATGTGTTTTAAATATCTTGTGAAATGGAGGCTTGGGCACAGTAACCCAAAATACTTCCATGTTTCTAAGCTTGTCCCCACCTCTGCTCCTTTCAGAGTTTCTCTCACATCACTCAAAACATTTGCACACTTAACTTTTCCATTTGGTATGGATACTGTGGCAGTTTTACCCACAGCAGCAGCAGCCACCCAAACAATCCGAATACTCCCAGGGACAAAGTCATGGAAAAGCAGCATTTGATCAGGTGCTTGGGCTGCATTATAAATGTATATATTACCTTTACCCTAACCCTAAACTATCCAATATCCAAGCACTGTTTTCTTTGGATCATGGAGTCATGGAATATCCTGAGTTGGAAGGGATCCACAAGGATCACTGATTCCAGCTCCTGTCCCTGCATAGGAGAACCCCAAGAATTCCACCCTGTGCCTGAGAGTGTTGTCCAAATTTTCCTTGAGCTCTGGCAGGCTGGGTGCTGTGACCACTGCCCTGGGGAGCCTGTTCCAGTGCTCAACCATCCTCTGAGTGAGAAACTTCTTCCTCATATCCAAATCCAAAACATTTTCTAATAGCCAAAAACCTTTATCCTAATATCCAGATGTTTCATTTGCCATGCAAAAGTTATGCATCACAGTTCAGTTCCCATTGCATCAAACAACTTCTGGGCAAAAAAAACCCCAGCCCCAGATGGTCTTTTCTCTAACAGAGACACCTATCAGGATACAGAAATAGCTACAAAAATAACAGATGAAGCACAATGCCTGTCCTGCATCCATCCAGTTTTGTGCCATGTTTCTGGTGGTGGCCACAGCACAGGAAAAATCCAGTCTGTGACAAATGTCTCACATTTGCTGAAAACCACGTGGATTTCCAGCTAATTCTTCATGTGAGAACTGCCTTTCCAAGCCATCTCAGAGCTTACAAAATGCTCTTCCAGAGAGAAACAGGGAAGGAACATTTTAAAGGCTTTGCAAGAGGACCTTGTGCCCTGCCTGGAAACCCAGATCAGATCTTCTCTGCTTCTGTTTAAGAGCAGCATTCCCAGGCTGCATTTCCAAGAGGTTTTTGGTTTTACAGCTGTCATGACAGCAATTTTCTCAGCTTTGCAAGGTTCCCTCATATCCTGTTCAAACTGGCTTATCTCTGTTTAGAAGTGATGTTCCTACATGGCGTTTTTCAGGAACAGATGTTCCAGCTGATCCCGCATTGCAGCACTCAACATATTTCACGGCCCCATTTTGAAACAATTAGCCTGTCACTGTTGAAAGAAACCTAATGCTTGGCTACTTGTTCACTTTTGCAATAAAAAAAAAGTCAGGAATAACCTATGATTTATACTTTCTCCAAATACGCCAAGATGCTCTAAATTTACAGTTCATTAAAATGGCAGCCTGTCGTGGTTCAGCTGCTGGTCCCAAGATTTGTTATCTGGAGAAAAAGATGTCTGGGCAAAGCAGCTGGCAAAGAGCTCTCCCAGCTCCACAAGTGACAAAACAAAATTAAAATAAAACAAAAAAAGGAAAGAAAAAGAAAAAAAAAGTAAGGAGAATCTTTATTTACACAAATTAAAAGCTAATGGATTAGTGAGGAGTGTTCAGAGCAGGGGCATCTGGGCATCTGTAGCTTTTGGACCACAGGCTGCTGTCAACACACTCAATTTACTATGGAATACAAGGCAACCTAATTAGTAGCTCCTTAATGGAATCATAGAATCCTAGAATGATTTGGGTTGGAAAAAAATTTAAAGCTCATCCAGTTCTAAGCCCCTGCCATGGGCAGGGACACCTTCCACTACCCCAGGTTGCTCCAAGCCCCATCCAAGCTGGCCTTGGACACTTCCAGGGATGGGGCAGCCACAGCTTCTCTGGACAGATGCTCTGGGTTGCAAACACCCAGCAGAGCACCACAGACCCATGGCTGTGATTCCAGTTGTCTGCAGACAATGGCTTGGGAACCACCCAGGCACAGACCCAGTGAATCCCAAGATGCAGTAAATGGCTTTGGTGCCCTAAAAGCCAAAGGAGCCACAGGCAGATTTATATCAGAGAAGAATTTGACCCCCAATATTAAGCAGCAATAACACCCACAAAATAGGAATGTGCAGGCTGTTGTAATAAAATTATCCCCCTTTGATCTCACCGAGATTCCTCCAGCCTATTTCCACTTGGAGAAAGAGATCTCATGGTCATACAGATCCAGACCCAAAGGAGTGAGCACCCAACACAGAGCCCATCTGCCACCAGCACACACCCTCTGCTTGTCCCTACCTGCTTGGCACCTTCCAGTGCCATTTGTAACCCTGTGTACCTTTGTAACCTGCTCCTTGTCAACTCCTTTTTTTCCTTCGAGCAACCTGGCCTAGTGGAAAGTGTCCCTGCCCATGGCAGGGGGTGGAATGAGATGAGCTTTAAGGTCCTTTCCAACCCAAACTATTCTAGGATTCCCTATGTCTCCCTTTCCCTTCAGAGGGATGAGGGGGGCTGAGCCAAGCCCGAGCTGGCAGCCCCATGGCTGACATTTCCTGGCCAGCACGGGGTGCAGTAACAAGGAAGACGACAACAACCGAGTTTCCAGCATGGAGCAGCTGCCAGGCCACGTGTCCCTGCTGACACACAGCCTGGCAAGGACAGGTCCAGTCTGCCAGGACCAGGCTGAGCAGGAACAGCATCTCCAGGAGCAGGCTGAGAGCCCAGGCAGGAAGAGCATCTCCGGTGACAGCTCAATAGCGGCAGACGGAGAGAGGAGACGAGCCGAGGATCAGGAGAGGGCCTGCAACAACCACGAGCCTCAATTAACTGAAAACAGCAGAGGCTGCCTGAAATAAAGCTCCCTCTCATATCAGCCAACACTCAAGGCAACTGCGTTTTTGATCATCAAAGCAAAACTGAAAAGCTTTTGCTCTGAGATTGCTCGCAGGCCTTTGCTGGGAAGCCACCCTGCCACTCAAGAGTTTCAGGGAGAGAAATGCTTTCTCAGGCTCACAGCACAGACATGCCAGAGCCATTCTCGAGTATTTAAAATAGGTATCAGATGCAAAACTCATTTCATAAGTATATTTTACTCTAAAGCAAGAAGTTGTTGGACTAAGGAGTGGAGCAAACACTTGCACGGACCCCTCTGGGCCACTGGTACTTCCAAATACAGATTTAGCAGCCCACACTCCTCAAAGAAAGGTTGGAAGATGAGGTTTGCTCACTGAGAGGCTCTCAGGACAAAGGTCCTAGTGGAAAATAAGCCTTAGGGTGGGCTCACCTCTGGCACGCCTGATCCCAGCCATCCAGGGATGTGGGGAATGAAGGGGAAGCCCCACCTCACCCCAAAGGAGGAGTCTCCAAGAGCAGAGGTGACTCACATCCGAGAGAGCCTTAAAAACCATAAGGAGGTGCAGAGGGATGGCAGAGATGTGGACACCTTCACTGCCCAGCAAGCAGAATCCCACCCTCAGCAGAATCACAGCAATAGGACTCCTGTCTGGCCTTGCCTTTTACATACAGAAAAATTGTTGTTTTGCACTGAAAGGCAAAGTATGGATCCAGCACTTATTCCCCCTGGAATATTTCTACAGTTTTTATCACTGATTAAAGTGATTTTGGCTCCCACCACCCCTCCAGCCTGGCCTTTCTGCCTCCGGGTTCTTGCACATACCCAGGGGTGCAGCAGGCAGGGACTGAATTACCAGGGTTATAATTCTTGGCTGGGTACTTCTAACTATGGTGAGGCTCTGGCAGAGCTCAGCACACTAATTCACCTCCATGTAAACAGGATTATTTTAAATGAACTCCAGACGAGGTTTAACTGTAAAAACATCTCCAGTTTTTGTAGCATTTTTAAGCGTTCAGCTCCGAGTTGTTTTCGTTACGGCAAGAACTCACCCTTTCTTCAGCTTACAAAGAATATTTTCAGAATTAATGATGCCCAACACCCCCCCGAGCTACAACACGAAAGTCACAAGTCTGAAAATTAAGCTGCAGCAGGATTTCACGGTCAGGATTTTCCCTTTCTTAGCCAACCATTCCTTTCCTCACAAACAGGAATGCCTTCTGCTTACAGAGCCAAGCTGAAGAGAAGTGAAAACAGTAAGAGGTATTCACTTGGCTGCATTTCTTTGAGTGTTTCTGGTGCAGGGTTCCCATTACAGCAAGGAGAGGTGGCAGAAAAACACGGTGTGTACATGGGAAGGGTTGTGCTTTCTCTGAACAGACACGTTTCCAGGAGGCGGCAGATGAAAGAACTGGTGGTGCTTCAGACAGGGAAAAACAACATCTTGCCACTTGTGTTTATTTGTAGGGCTCTGTGATTTATGCCTTCCCATTTGTAGAGGGGTTGAGGGAGATGGGTCATGTGGGCTCTGTTTAGATAATCCCTGAGGAAATTCGGAGTACATCAAGCGGGGAGAGATTGGGTTTGTTCTCCCAGATGAGAGAGGCTGGGAAATGGCAGGGACATGTGAGATTTCCTCAAGATCCTGGAATGAAGTTCAAGGCTCTGATTCTCTGAGAAGATTGAGTGTGGGTTGTGAGAATGAAGCAATTAAGATAAGAACACAAATAGTTCAGGGTAGGCAGGGATGAACAGTCCTTTGCTGTTATTTACTGGCCCAGTGCAGAGATAAACAAGGAGCTACTCCCTCAAAGGCCTTTACCTGTCAAACAGTACAAGGAGAAGAGCAAAACTGTTGCTACAAGCATGAAAGGGGAATCTGTCATCCTTTGACTCACACTCCTGCTCTTTGTTTCCCTTAAGGATGCCTCTTCGTGGTGTGGCCCCATCTCAACCCTCTGCACCCTCCTGGATTTAGCAGGACTTGCAGAAATCAGCCACTGTTGTCTGTATAAAGGCCTCTATAAGAACCTAAACAAAACCACTGGTATTTCACACCTTGAAAAACATCCTTGCCACAATTAGAGGAGGCAGAAACGGGGCTGCCTTTAAAAAGAAAACACTTATTGCAGAGATGAGTTTAGTTAACCGAACTGGGGAAACAAAACAAAGCAAAAGGCCAGGCTGGATGGGGCTTGGAGCAACCTGGGCCAGTGGAAAGTGTCCCTCGATTTGAACCTGGATGGTCTTTAAGATCCCTTCCAACCCAAATCAGTCTGTGATTCAAAACAAAATCAGCTGTTCAAAGAGGCAACAGCACAGCAGCCCCAGCACAGGAAATCCCCCTCAGTCTTGAGCTGCAGAGCTTAAGGGCCAGAGGAATCCCTGAGTCTCCAGCCACTGGCACCGTGCTGCCTGCAAAGCTGCTTTAAACACTCGGCATTAGCAGCCCTAAGTGCTCTTTAAGCAGTTGCCGGGGTTCACAGCAAGCACCGCGTTTGATCCGTGCCTCGGTGCCTGCTGCTCTGCCATAGGTGCTGATTAAGGAAACGCAGCAGGGAAAGGGAAGATGGTATTTGTGTGACAGATGCAGGATGCTGAATGCCCTTCTCCAAGGGCACATCATGCAGGAAGAGCACGAGTTCCCAGACTGTCAGAATGAAAAGAAAGGGGTAAAAAAAAAATTTAAAAATGACAGGATGCCACTCACCCAGCAAAATCCTCTGTCACTGCAAGAACCAGCTCCCAGAACCTATTAAAAATAAGCTCTAAGTCCTCGTTTCAGTGGCCAGATTTTTCCATGGTGATGAAACAGGCGGCTCTCCAGGTGGTAACAGGCTGCAGGGGAAGTACAACTGCACCTGTATTAAGGAGCAGGCACCTGGCAGGGGAGACTTTTTCATCTGACAGTAACAAATTGGAGCGCTGAGACCTCTAGAAGAGCAGGGAATGACCCCACTGTGTCCCTGCACAGGGGGTTCTGCCTGCAGCCAGTTCAAGGCAAAAGTGTTAGCAACCCCAATTTGCAGGGCTGGGCACCCCTGCCAGGAGAAAACAGAGCTGAGAGAGTGGTTTGAAGAGTCCAAGCTGCTGCCTTGTCTGCCCAGGGTCAGCAGGATGAAGACTGGCACTGCTGGGAGTTCACTGCCTTCCTCTCAAACCTCCCTCTTGGAAGTTGGTCAGGCTTCAGCTCCTCAGCAGAGTAGGCAGGAGGAGCAGGATTGCTGCTTCCCAACTGGGTTTAGTTTTTTGGGTTTTAGTAAAGTTCTTTGCACAGCACCCGCTCAGCTCTTCAGATGAGTGATTTTTGCATCTCCCCAGCTGTTTATCTGGGAAGTGCCCTGGACCTGCACTGACAACTCCATGGGCAAGGACCCCACTGGCTTTTAGTTCAAGGCATTTCAGGGGCTTCATGTCCTCCTTCAAAGTCCTCAACAACTCTGGTGCAGGTTCAGTCAGCCTGGGAGACCTACAGGCCTTTGAGTCTGATCAGAATGACAACGATTCTCTGCCCCAAGTAAACTCAAGAGGAGGTGAAAAAGCACCTCTTCCCAAAATGGCCCTTTCTTGGACTGGAAATATTGGGGAATGACCTCCTCCATGATCAAGTCACCTCACAGGCTTCTGATTTTCCACTTCCTATTTGACTTTTCTCTCTCTTCTCTATTTGAACCTAAATATGAAGGAAAAGAATATATTGTTCCTAATGTATAAGGAACAATATAACCCCTGAAATGTAAGAATCCTCTTTCTGCACTCACCTCTCAAGGCAGAGAATGAGAGCAAAAGACAAAAACAGGCCTCCCCTTCTATCCAAAATACAACAAAAGCTGTAGACATGGATACAAGATTGTGGGTTTGTGTTATTGCCATCACAGGAGCAGAGCCCAGGCCTTGTTCTGGCCTCTGCTCAGCTGGCCACAACACCACACTGAGATTTCCATAATTTTATTTGGCATTTCTGGAAAAACCTTCTGTTGCAATTCCCTGACCTGGCTCAAGGATGCCACAACATCCAGATTTGGATAAATGACCTGGCCACATCTGCAGGAGCAAAAAGCAAAATCCCATCCAAGCCCTGGAAGGCTGGGGGAGGCATTAACACACAATCATAATAATGAATATTTTGAGATAACTTATGAAAGACACGCATCTAAATCAGGAGTGCAGCAGAAAAAGGGGAATAAAAGAGAGATCTCCATAGGAACAATCCTGACAACCAGGCAAATATCTCAGTGCTTACACAGTAGCTTTCAGCTCCACACACAAAACACCACTGGACACCTATGGAAAGGATGCAGTTCCTATGTTGTATCAATCCCACAGGATGCAATCCTCCCTTCAATGCTTGTGCCAAGTGTTAGCAGTGAGCTGTTAAACAGTTGCAGGGTTCCAGCTCTTCTGTGGCTACATTTCAGACTGGAATCCAAGAGAATTTTTGCACATGTGTCATTTTACACATCTGAGTGCTTAATCCACTGGGAGGAGGTTGGCACACACATCTTTACTCGGTCAGGACAGAAATGTTATCCTGTAGCGAGTCGTAAAGCACCTGGGGAGTTCAGCCCATGTTTTTAGCAGCTAATTTTGACAACTTCCATCTCTGAGCTATGAACAGGAATAACAGAAAACTCACTCTTATCCAATTTCCCACAACTCAGATAAGATGAAGCGTGCACATGAAATTTTCCGCTTCTGAGACTGAAAACCAAGATAAGCTGAGCAGGGAAGGGTGACACCAGCTGCAGTCCCCTCCCAGAGGCAGAGCTGGCCTGGGAGCTGGGATCTCCTCCTGTGCCAGGAATCTCCTGTCCTACCACCCTCATCACACAGCAGCTCTCTTTCATCTTCAGGAAGGGGAGAGAAGGAGGAAAAAAAACCATGGATTTTTGAGCACCTCACTTCCAAAATGCCAGATTTTCCTTACCAGAGTCAGAAAAAGACTCTCTGCAAATATAAAACATTCTGACATTTCAGTTTTGTGCTTTCCTAGCACTGCCAGTCCAATCCATGAACAAACACCCTCGTTCCAGTGCTTTCCCACTGTAAGACACAAGCAAACTTCACCAGGAACTCGGTGAAACCATAAAATCAAGCCAGGGCTTTGGTTTCCACACTCCAATCCTGAAATCCAATAACACCCTCCCTACCCCCTCACCTCTCTGCTGCTGAGATTTAACTGAAAAATAGAGCTGTATAGAGGTGGTTTTTTAATACTTTTCCTGGATGGAATTCTATTTGATGCTGTTAAGCTTTGATGACATACCCCAATGACTTGCTTGGAAGAAATCCATTTAGCAAGCTTGCAAATCACGCTGTTTCAGTTCTGTGAGTGCCCATGAGAAATGTGCATTTTCAATCATAAAAGCTGTAGAAACAAAATGGAACTTGGAGAAGCAGACAGAAAAATTCCTTATCAAGGCTTGGCTGTGCTCACAGAACATGTGCTTACCATTTCCAACTCCGGAAAACTACTTAGAGGAACCTGAAATACAAGACTGAGTCCAAAAGTAAGAAATAGATAAATTTCTAGAAGAGATTTTTTTTTTCCATTTCAAAGTCAAAATGGAGACTCAGATAAAAAACTAAAACAACCCTCCCATCTCCCCCTAGTTTTCCTAGGAATATAAATAATTGTAATATGATCCATGTATGGAGTGCCAGATTTACAGAGGTTCCCTTATGTTTATGTGGCAGGACACGTTGTTTTGGGGAAGCCTGGAGGAAGGAAAAGCCAAGAGTTTGCACTTTCTTCACCTCTCCAAAGTGCCCTTTGAATGGGAACAGTGGAGGTTGCAGGGGGGATGAAGGATTAGCAGATCCTACTGCCCTGGTGTAATTCCTCCCCAGCAGCAGATCTTTGCAGCCCAGTGCCAGGAACCCAGAAGCTTCCAAAGAGAAGCTTCACAACGAGAAGCTTCACAACAAGCTGGGAGAGAACACAACCATACAGAAAGTTTTTTTAGCTGACTGAAAATGGTAGTCACCAGGCATTTCCTGGCATATTTTCCTTAAAATTTCTCCATAATTCAGTCAAGGACAATACCTTTGATTAATTGCAAAAGAAGATAATTGGAACAAAATGTGAGATGCTCAGCACTGCAGACAGGAAAATCCAATGCAATAATTTTCCTGGGATGATGAGCCAATGGCCTGTCCCACTGGTTGGGCTGCCTCATCCTTTCCTGAGCAGTCTCCTTGCATGTGTATCCATCTCCTGTCTCCCATCCCATCCCATCCCATCCCATCCCATCCCATCCCATCCCATCCCATCCCATCCCTTGTTTGTCAGCTCTCTGCATGCTCTCCATCCAATTACTGTGTTTAGCAAAGCACAGCCCTGATCCAGCCTTGCAGCCCTGGGCACAGGAACAGTCCAGCTGCTCTTTACACTGCAACAAAGGGAACCTAAATTATACATCAGCACCCTAACCCACCCAGCAGGCTGACAGAGCCCTTGCAGCACAGCTTCATCAAGGTTTGCTTTTGCAGGAAAGCTGCTTACAGCAGCTCTTGCCCTCCCCACTGCAATTCCTTATCCTCTCACATGTCCTAGTGCAGTCACTTGCTGTAGCAACCTGCTGCAGGGTAAAAGAACATTTCCATCCTCCCCAGAGCGGCTGTTGTTTATACAAAGCATTGATTGGGTCAACAGTGTGATTTAAAGTGCAGTTCCACAGAGAGCAGCAATGAACACGACTGTGCAGAGCCTTGTCACAGCACCAGAACATTGAGAAGCAGCTCTCTGCTGGTGACAGGGGTTGTGGCATCAAATGCTGAAATCCAGCTCCCAAGGATGCCATCTCACAGACTGGATCTTAAGAAGAAATTCTTCCCTGTGAGGGTGGTGAGGACCTGGCACAGGTTCCTCCATCCCTGGCAGGGTTCCAGGCCAGGCTGGATGGGGCTTGGAGCAACCTGGCCCAGGGGAAGGTGTCCCTGCCCATGGCAGGGGTTGGAATGAAATGGTCTTGAAGGTCCCTTCCAACCCAAACCATTCCATGGTTCTCTAATTCTCACTTGTTCTAATTTTTGTGTTCTATTCTATTCTTGTGATGCTGCATTTTGCAGAAAGCCTGACACTTTAACCCCCACCCAAATCTGCTATTTATGTGTCTGTCAGACAGACAAGAGCACAGCTCTCTCAGGTGCTTAAGAGACACCCTTGAAAGCTGAATCCTCAGGATTACTGACCTTGAAGGGCTGAAGCTCTCTCTCTCTTTTTCCATTTACCCTTGCAGATGCTGCAGCAAATGAACTGAACCTTGTGGTCAATGAGATCAACATAAAGCCAGAAGGAACTTTTCATCTTTCTCTGTTAAGGAGAGATGAAATCAGTGCAGGGTCCATAAAATAAGAGTAATGGGAGCTGTTCACAGCTATGAGTATCTGCCACAACCAAGTGCCTCTCAGAAATGATGAGGAACAGCACAAAAGCTGTGTTTGCCCTGCTTAGGAAACAGTTTCTTTCCCAGTTTTGCTACTGGAACATGTCTGAATTCCTCTTTTTCATTTGCCTGGGATGCTGTTTGGGGCAAGTGATTCTACCTTCCTCCTGGATCAACCACCTTGTCCTGATGGAGGCAACAGAAAGATAGAGCAGTCCCTGGGAGGGTGGCACTGAGTCCATGCACTCTTGCTGCCAACCATTACTGTGGCATTCCTGACTGAGATTAACATGATTCTGGAGGGCTGAGACTGCAGGAATGAATTCTGTCTCATGAGAAGGAAAAAAATTACATTAAAAATGTACACAAATGGCCTTACTCACACAAGCTCTCACTCACATGTTTCCAGATGGGAAAAAAAATGCTGAAAAATTCTTAAAATGCTAAAAAAATACATCCTTCATAATAACAATACAAACTCTAACAGGTCTTTTTTACATACAATTTTGAATTACTGGCTTGTCATAGCAGTCTTCTAAGGATGAACAACTTCTGATGATACCTAGAAACACATTTTTCTTGCAGACTTTGGTTCCAAATGTATTTCTCTTTGGCTCAACATTTTGTGATATTGAGCCAAGTGCTTTTCCATCAGTAAGACAGACTTTTGCAGTGGATTTTAATACCAATCACCTTCGCATTCACCTGCAATACAATAAATATTTAAAAGGCCTTTACTGACTTCAACTCACAACGATTCTGAAAAAAACACATTTTATTTGCTTAAAAATAATTGAAATATGCACAGACAGGATCATTTAAAGTAATAACATAAGAAAAATAGTAGAAAATAAACAGTACTGAAAGACTGTTATTTTGATGGAACACCCAGACTATCACACTAGACAGACAAATGTACCAGTGACAAAACCTTCAGACAGAAACAGCCGTGAGCTTTAAAATGTGTCTGTCCCTGATGAATCCACATCTCCATGTGCACTGCTCAGGCTCTGTGTTTCATGATCTGTGCTCGTGCCAGGCAGCTGCACTGACACCTCTGCTGCAGCAAGATGTGGATTGAAATGTGGGGCAGCATCCTCTCCTAAAAAAAAAAAAAAAAAAGAAAAAAAAGGAGAAAAGGAAAACAAAAGTCAGTATTTGCTGTCTGTGACAAATAACTGAAGTCATCTCCATATTCCATGGAAATACAAGTACACAGACACCCTTACTCTCCACAGTTCTGAGGGGCTTCAGAGGGTGCTGCTTTAGGCATCAGAACTCTCCTTATCAGGTGACAAAGGATGAATTTCTGTGACTATGGACAATCACAGAATGGTTTGGGTTGGAAGGGACCTTGAAGATCATCTTGTTCCAACCCCCTGCCATGGCAGGAACACCTTCCCCGGCAGGAACACCTTCCCCTGGCTCCAAGCCCCACCCAACCTGGCCTGGAACACTTCCAGGGATGGAGCAGCCACAGCTTCTCTGGGAAATCTCTGCAAGTGTCTCAGCACCCTCACAATAAAGAATTTTTCCTAATATACAATCTAACCCTAATCTGTATTAGTTTCAAGCTATTTCCCCTTGTCCTGTCAGTCCATGCCCTTGTATAAAGTCCCTCTCCAGATATTTTGTAGATGCTCTTTAGATACTGCAAGGACTGAGCTGTATAAACCCTGGGTTGTATTTACATACAGATACTCACACACACACATACACATACATATAAAATCTTCAGAGTAATTTCAAATACATATACTGGTGTTTCTAGTGTTTTCCAAAGCATTTAAATGAGATCCATATATACAAGCAGTATTTCTAAATTTCATCCATGTGTCTGTTTGCATCAAATCCCTAGAAAACAATGTTGTTCAAGACCATGTATCTATATAAAATAATCAACAGCAATTCCAGTTGAAGGCACTGGGTACAAGTCCTACAGAGAAAAACACCTTCTCAATGCTTCAGCAGCCCAGAACACAAGTGAGAAGTTGTCTCAGTTCTCCCCTATCTCCAACCCATTTCCCTGACTCATTACGGGTCCTTCTTCTCCTTTGTGGTTTTTCCTTTCTCCCATGTACACAGACTCCCCCCGAAGGAATTTGCCAGCCACATCCATCTTCCAACAGCTCTGGGATGGCACCACTTCCCATTTCCATGCTCTGACCCTGCAAAACGTGGCACATCCTGGGAGAGGGACAAGACTCTGCAGAGCCCTGCCAGGAGGGAAGGGGGGCACTTCCCACAGAGCTTCCAGCAGCTGGGACAGATCCCTGCAGTGCCCAGATGTCCTCCTGTCTGGGAACCCCTGGGAAGCTGTAGCCAGCCCCCAGAGATGGGATGGGAGAAAAGCCATGGGCAAAAGTGAAGTGTATTTAGCTGGAAGAAGGAGACAAAATGAATCAATTCATAGAGCTGGAACAGCAAGACATGGATGAGACCAGAGACAAAGAATGAAGGAGCTCAGGAGAAATGGCACTGGGAAAATGGCCCAGCATTCACAAAGCTACAGAAAAAGCATTTTGAGATTTCAGTTGTCCTGGGGACATTTAAGTGCAGCAGCTACAAGCAAAACAAACATATCTGGGTCTGTGTGCAACAGCAAAGGCTGTCTTGGAGCTTGTTCTTAGACCAATAAGCTGTAACAATTCTCTCTTCCTCTGTGATAGACTAGGTAATTAAAACACTATTTTCCCAATAAAACCAAAAAGTTAGGCTTTCTTTCAGCCCAGTTAATTATCTACTATGTCACTGAAGCAGCAATCTGCATTCATCTGACTTGCAGCAAAGCACGCTCCGAACAGCTAATTAAAACAAAACCCCACTGCTAAAATAAAATTCCATTGGTGTTTTTCATGCTAGAACAGCAGCCAACAGCCTGGGAAGTCAAAAACGAACAAGGCCAAAGACAGTAAAGCCAGGACATGGAGCAACCTGTGCCAGCCCAGCCTCTGGCCACTCAGGAAGGCAGCAGAGCACAGGAGAGGGTTTTGTGTCCCCAGGGAACCAGCACCATCAGCTGGAGAAGGGAAGACTTTGGGGAGAGCTTTCAGCAGCCTCCCAGGACCTAAGGGGGTACAAGGGGGCTGGAGAGGGACTTTCCACAAGGGCATGGAGTGATAGGACAGGGGGGAATGGCTTTAAACTAACAGAGAGTAGGGTTAGATGGGATATTGGGAAGAAATTCTTGACTGTGAGGGTGGTGAGGCCCTGGCACAGTTGCCCAGAGAAGCTGTGGCTGTTGGAGTGTTCAGGGCCAGGTTGGATGGGGCTTGGAGCAACCTGGGATAGTGGAAGGGGCCCCTGCCCAGGGCAGGGGGTTGGAAGGAGATGGGCTTTGAGGTCCCTTCCAACCTGAGCTTTCTGGAGTTCTGGAATTCTGTGATTCTAGTCTGTAGCCATGCCTGTGTGATGCAAAAAGGCTGCTCAGAAGAAAAACAAAGAGTTTATCCGGTTAGACATGAAAATGACACAGTGAAGTCCTGACTGTGCAATGCCCAACGAAATCCTGTAAATCATCCTCTCCTAAAGCCCCTCTCCAACACAAGATATAGTTTGATGCTTTCAGAGCTTTAATAATTTCCACAGTCATGTCACATTCCATGATGTCATTGTTTCAACAGCTGTTTTCAGGTTTGTTAAAAAAAAAAAAAAGGAAAAACAAAAAAAAATGGAAGGAAAAAAGAAAGTAATATTCCCTTATCCCAAGGCTCTGTAGTAACTTCTCAAGTCTTTGATTCTGGGAGTGCCAAAAGAAAGTATCATGTTAGTCTGCATTCCTCCTAACACATACTCTAATATATTTTACAGATATACTAAAGTCCAATTTTTAGATAGATATAAAATGCTAAAAGACAAAAAATATAAAAATAATAATTCCATGTACTTGCTCAACAGAAAAGTTACCAGGTCCTGAGTTATTAAAATATCCTTAAACTTAAAAATACTCAAAGTCAACACTTCCCTTTTTTAAAGACAGAAATCTGAAGTCTCTGACTTTGTTAAATTCATGCTAAAAATACAGAATGTGGATTTTCAGCATTGTAACTGTGAAAAAACTGGATATCATATTTCAGTTAGATGGGAGCTCCTGCTCCATGACTGTAAGTGCCCAGGACAGAAAGCTGCTAGTCCTGAAACTCTGCACTGGCCCCAAAACACAACTACCAAGTTCCTCTCCCATGTGCTTTATCACCATTACCTTTTGCTGAGTGTAACCTCGTGCTTGCACAGTGCATAAAACACCTTATATACACATATAGGGAGGGGTATGGGAATAAATACACAGAGAGAGACTGGTTTAAATGCTTGTATAGCCCCTGGTCTGCTCCTTCTTTAATAATGTGATATTCCATTTCATGTCTTCCCCCCATCAGAGAGCAGCTCATAACCAATACTAAGATGGTTTCCTCTTTAACACTGAGTTCCTCAGCAGCACAAATATGCAAATTGCAATGGTTACAATCTCTTGATATACCATAAAAATGGAAAAGAAAATGTTTTCCTTTACAAAGCAGGGAAGGGAAGGAAAGCAGCTAATCTTCATGGCTTTCCCCCCCTTTTTTAGAGGCTCTGGGAACACTCAGTGCAATTTTGCAATCATGTAGTTAGGTGTATTTATAAAAATTTTCCTTGTTAAAACCCAATAAATGGAGCATGTGACCTCAGGTGACCTCCAGTTTTCCAAATTCATTGTCACCATCTAATAGAATAAATTCATATAAACTGTGAAAACTGACACTCTTGGTAAGAGTGTGAGAGTCCTTGGCTGGTGGAAACTCACCAGTGACTGAAAACATCTTGGTGACCCACTGATGGAAAAGGTCAGATTTGAGATTAGAGATTTTTCCTGTTCTTGGCACTCTATAACAAATTCATGTACAGTACTAAATTTCCAGAGCTTTGTTTAACAGAAGCATAAAAATTAATGGTGTGTCAAGCATGCAGTGACCTGTGAAGGGAGTTTTTCTCTAAGAGGTACTGTCACACACAGAATATGCCATATACAAGAGTGTCATGAGTGTGTGCCAAAGGAAAAAGGAATTAACCACACTGAAGGGAGGTTTGGTTACTAATACCATATGGCAACAGTAAGAACAAAGGAAAATGTATAAATCTTTCTTTTTAAATTTTTCTATTTGGCAAAATAAAAAGACTAAACAAGTCTGACTTTTAAGCCAAATGAAAACCATGTGCTTTTAACTTCTTTCACTGGGTGTCCATATATTAAATAAAACTATTTTAGATCTATCTGGAGATGAAACAAACCCATATCTTGTAAGTGAAAAGTGTTATCATGGAATCACAGAACGGTTTGGGTTGGAAAGGACCTTACAGTTCATTTTGGTCCAACCCCCTGCCATGGGCAGGGACACCTTCCATCATCCCAGGTTGCTCCAAGCCCCATCCAAGCTGGCCTGGGACACTTCCAGGGATGGGGCAGCCACAGCTTCTGTGGGCAACCTGTGCCAGGGCCTCCCCACCCTCAAAGGGAAGAATTTCTTCCCAATATCCAATCTAAACCTGCTCTGTTTCACTTTGTAGCCATTCCCCCTGGTCCTGTCACACCATGCTCTTGTAAATCATCCCTCTCCATCAAAACAATAAATAGGGAGGGGTTTGAAGGATCAGGACCCAGGTTATTTTTCAGTATAAAACCAGAACCATAATTATTGTTAATTACCTACATATTACTTCCTAAAAGTTCAAAACAATCCTCCCTCTACCCCCCAACATAACAACTGAAGCAGCTCACTTCAAGGGCAGGAATAAACTTCCAAGACTGTAAAAACAACTCCAGTGCAGTGCTCTCATTCCTTCAATAGCAGGGGCTGATAGGAATGGCTTGTTTCTTCTTCTGCCAGATTCCAGCTGCTTCTCTTTGTTTATCCCTGACTTCAAAGTTTAAAACACTGTCCTGTCCCAACAAATAACTTCCTCCAGATGGCATTAGCTCAAGTGTTCTGAGCACTGGGATAGCACAGCACCTGCAGATCTACCTCAGCATCTTAAAATCTTCATTGAAGGTACCTTTTTTTTCCCTGTCATTCCCCCATTTTGCTTTTTTCCTATATAAGAAGATTTACATCTGGCATATAGTTACAAAGGCCATTAGCAGGGAAACAGAGTTGTCAGAAATTCTTTATACTAATGACTGAAGTAGAAAAATGAATGTCTACAGGCCCAAAGATAACAGAACCACTATCAGCAGAAAGATTTAACAGAATCATAGAATGGTTTGGGTTGGAAGTGACCTCCAAGACCATCCAGTTCCCACCCCCTGCCATGGGCAGGGACACCTTCCACTATCCCAGGTTGCTCCAAGCCCTGTCCAGCCTGGCCTGGAACACTGACAGGGATGGGGCAGCCACAGCTTCTCTGGGCAACCTGTGCCAGGGCCTCACCACCCTCACAGGGAAGGATTTCTCCCCAATATCCCATCCAGCCCTGCCCTCTGCCAGTGTGAGCCCATTCCTCCGTGTCCTGTCACTCCAGAGCCTTGTCCAGAGTCCCTCTGCAGCTCTCTTGAAGCCCCCTCAGGCACTGGAAGGGGCTCTCAGGCTTCCCTGGAGTCTTCTCTTCTGCAGCTGAGCAGTCTCAGCTCTCTCAGCCTTGTCAGGCTCTCTGACCTCTCCTCAGCTGTCCTCTCTTACCTGTTCCTCTCTTTTCTCCTCTCTCAGCTGCTCCTTTTACCTGTAAGTAAACCTGTGAGATCCATATTTGTGCCAATATCTGTCCCATCCGTGTCTCCATGGGTATCTGCATGGCACCAAACTGAAATTCATTCATTTTCTACCAAGCAGAGCAACCCAGGAAGTGGCATTTTTGGCAAGATCAATATTATTCCAGACTTGCTAAGCTAACACACACTGATAAGAAACATCCATATTTTGCTGTAAGTAATTCTGATGGCTACACTGAAAAGAGAAATTACACTGCAATGTCAGTCACGTTACTAATTATAAACATATTTAGCATTTCCAGATCAGAATAATGTTTAGCTGTATTGTTAATATTGGCTATTTAATGTTTCTGGAATTTAATGGCTTATAAAGTTGGAAGTGAGTAAGTTACAGAGCTAGTCACATGGCTTTGAGATGGAGAAGAGTACAGTCTTCTCAGGAAGAAGCAGGACCATTAACAGGTTTTCAAATAATCCAATTGTTTTGACAAAGTTATTCTCTATTCATTAGAAATGTTAGTTCCTCCTGCAGAGCTTTTCTAGCTCTGGCCAGCTTGAATGCAGAGGCTTATTTAGATTATTGTGGAGAAGTGGCCCATCTCAGCTCTGCCAGAAATGTGCTTTTTAGGGCAGGGACTTTCCCACTGTGGGAATGCTTTGCCAAGCCTTCACCTGGCTGCAGGTGAGAGCTCTGCCTTCCACTGGGACAGAAACACAGAGAGCAACATCAGGATGTCCTGCAAATTCCTGCACTTCTCTTTTTGTAACTCCAACCCAGACTGCCCCAGCTTCAGCTGGTTTCATGACAAACAGAAAAGGCTCAAGGCAAAACAAGGCCAAATTTCTGGGGCTGAGTTACACGAAAGGGGTCCATTTACAATTAAAACACTTGAGTTGTTTTACAGAAATGGACAGACATCTGTAGGACTTGAGCCAAAAATGTCTGGATTTAAAAGCATGAGTCTGCTGCTTGAGCTGAAAAAACACAGTTTCATTCTCAAAGGCTGCAGCCAACTCATAAACTTCCATAAGTGGGCCACAGACACCAGTGGAGACAGAAAACTATATAGTATGAGTTCAGTTCAAGTTTTGACCTAAACTTGGCAAATTCTACCTTCCCTTGGTGTCATGTACTTACAAAAGCCCTGCATAGAAGCACACAGAAAATAAACACGTGTATGCACACACTGTGCTTTTGCTGTTTGTTTGTGTAACCCCTAATGTATAGCCCAGCTATAAATATTTCCAAAAAGAAAATAAATGCAGATCCCCAGCCAGTAAAGGAGGGTGGGACCAGGCTCAGCAGCTAACAAATATTTCAAAGCAGAATATTTGAAAATTCCTTTTTTCCTCCTCTTAAGATAGAGTTCAAGGTTCAGTGGTTTTCCAAAACACTCCATATTCCCGCCAATAGCAGCACTAAACAGGACAAAAACTAGAAATACATTACATAAACTAGAACCAGATTTTTCAAAATCCTAACATGGAGACCGGCAGGGAAGGGCAGACAGAAAGCAGCTCCAAAAACAGCTCAAAATGAGATTGCAGAGTTTACTAAATAAATATTTCCTCTTGGTGCCTAAAATCTCCTCTGTTCCTTTAGATCTGGCATCTTTTGCTCTGCAGAATATCTCACTGCTTAACAAATTAATTCCCTGGCCACATCTCTTGCTGCTGTTTCCCACCAAATCTCTTCCAAAAGATATGTAATGATCTTCCCAAATAACTACAATAATTATTAAGACCAAGAAGAAATATTAAAAGTGAATTTGATTTTTCCATACAGAGGGATGTGACTTTTGGATGTGCAGTTGGCTCAAATCAAATAGCTTTTCCTTAACATTTAAGCTCTGCTGTTTCTAGGCTGCAACCGTTTTCCTGAGGAGAACTGAGATGAGGCTCTGTGGTAAATACTGAAAGAGCAGCTTTTATTTCAAAATAAAAAAAAAAAAAAAGGAGAAGCAGTTGGTTCCTTACTGGTCCAGAGTCTTAGAAAAGCCACCAGGAAAATGTGTATCTCGTGCAAGGGCTGGGGGGAGGAGTAATCCCTAAATCCACAAGAGATAACCTAGGTAAACAGCTGGTGGAATCACGAGAATCTGACAAGTGATAATTAAAAAACTGCAGACCTAATGGTGTAATTAATATTTTACTTATTCAGTAAAACTAAATATCACCTACATACCAGGGGTTTTTTTCTAATTTTATGCAAAATCTAACCAGCAAATGGACAGGAAGGTAATTTTAAAAGCATGTTTGTATAATATATTCAGCTCTGTTATTCACACCTGCATGTTTGGGGCTCCAAAAGGCATTTTAATGCCTGTATCTGAAATGAAATAAAGAAGCTAAAAAAAAAAAAAAAGTAACTTGATCAATTGTGGGAATTCACACTTAATTTTAAGATAAAGTTCTGCTGAATTTCCTTAGGATGCAGAGCAAACCCAGCAGTAGGGCTGGCTCCACTGGGACCTTGTGTCTTAATGATATTAATTGCAGCAATACTGCCTCCAGCTTATCTGTGTCGTGCCACAGTGCCAGACATAACAGCAATCACAGCCTACATGGGGAGTGGCAAGGAAAAGAAATAAAAATCAAAGCATCTTTTTGATTCTTAGAAGTTACATGGCCTGCTTTTATTGAAAAATAATTAAAAAATATTTTACAGGAATAATTAAAGTTGAGCGACCAAAGTCAAGCGATGTTTCATCATAAATTAAGATTTGAAAATTAACACCTTCAGAGTTCACAGTTAAAATGCAGATGGGTGTCCCTGGGAGGCTGTGGCTGCCCCATCCCTGGAATGTTCCAGGCCAGGTTGGATGGGGCTTGGAGCAACCTGGGACAGTGGAAGGTGTCCCTGCCCATGGCAGGGGGGTGGAAGGAGATAATTCCAAGCACCACTCACTGTCCAGCCCTGCCAGATCCCCAGACACAAAATATCCTAAAAATCCTTAGGAATTTCAGAGGACAAGTTTCAGTGAATCAGTGTAAGAAGTCACAAGCTGCTTTTTACCACTTAGAAGTGTGATGAGAGACCTTGATGAACTCTCCCTCCAACAGGCAAGAGGATTTCCTGGGCAGGGAGATTTTATCCCCTCCAGCCATGGCAGCAATCTGCACCCAGATCTGAGTGAAAGTTATGGAATGGATATCAGAAAGAAAATAGAACATTTTCTGCCTGAAGGGCAATGCTGTAGGGCAGAATTTTCCCATTGCAAGTCATTCTTCACATATAATGGACTCATAAATGCATTCTTATAATAAAAAATTAAATAAGGTATACTCAGGCTAAAAAGACTTCAAGTAAGTGTTCTTCTAGATGACCACAAACAAAATAGCTTTATTTTTCTACTCTGAGTACTTAAATATTCACATGATCCTATGCCTTTGTTTTGATGATTTTCACCTACAAAGTCATGGGATTCCCCATATGGAAACAGTTTGCCAGGACTCCCATTACTGTACTACCATTACAGTGACCTGGCATATTAAAATGCTTATACCTACAGCACAATTACCCCAAATTTTTTGTAATTACACCTTTTCAAAAGAAGATGATGAATGTTTTCCCCAGGAACAAAACAAAACAGGACAGAACAAAGCCAGCCCTGTACCATTGGCATTGTCCAGTGGTCAGTCTAATAAACTCCAGATCATCTCTATGCACATTTCTAACATATGAACAAACAAACTTAATAAAAATATGTCTTTTCCAGCCTTTTGTTTCGCAGCAAAAGGTGGCCACTATGGATCTTACCATTTGTAGGTATTAATGACCTCTGGAGAACATATAGGAATAAGCAGTTCTAGGAAGCTTAGAGAGACCAGCAACTCTTCTGTTAGCTCAGAAAGAGGATTGTGGTGATCTGAATAAGTAAGCACATATTCAAATAAGGAAAATATTAAATGTCTTTACTGGAAGATCTGGGAGCCCACTGTTATAGAATCATAGAATTGTTTAGATTGGAAAACACTTCTGACAGCATCAAGTCCAACCATTAACCCAACATCACCACATTCCCAACACCACCACATCCAACACATTTTTTGAACACCTTCAAGGATGGCATTTCCACCTCTCCCCTGGGCAGCCTGTTCCAATGCCTGACCACCCTTTCAGTGAAGAAATTTTTCATAATATCCAATCTAAACATCCCTTGGGGCAACTTGAGAGCATTTCCTCTGGTCCTGCCTGTGTCCAGACTCTATTCTGACCTGTTTTTGAAATGAGCACCCAGTGTGATGACAAGTAACTCTGCCACTACAATCTAATGCTTGGGACCAGAAACTTGGAAAGGTCTGAGAATAAATACATGATTTTATCTTGTGCTATTTTAAAGTTTTGTTAAAATCTAAAATGATTAAACTTTGTGCAATAGAGATAAGCATTCCTCCTTGTAAAAAAAAAAATAAATGAATACAAGAACCTTGGCCTGTTACATGGGAAAGAGTAAAACCAAAATTCCTTTGCAATACTTGGGTGAATCTGAGCTTTAACTCAGTAGAATAAATGAGCTGGAGAAATGTATTGCTCTACATTTATGTTGCATATTAAGCACACTGCACCACCTCCTCGACTCTCTCTTAGACACATCAGTGATTTTAATATGACACCCCCACCATCTCTGCTAAGTGGTATAAAATGCAGGGAAAACTGCAGCTCCTACCAACACTGTGCCTCTTGAAGAATTCCCTGCCCATGACCAGTTCCCCAGCAGCACCAGAGAAACCAACAACTGCTGCTCCACAGAACCCTTGGAGCCAGAGTCAGGCAGGACCTTGCCAGGCACTGAACAGACTCATTTACATCAGGGTCTCATTTGGACAGAAGCTCTTTGCCTCTGAAGCTGCAGCCACATGACACAAACTGAAATTTGGAATGTTGGCTGCACTAATTTCCTTCAGGAAGCACTGCAGCTCTTTGACTCTTCCCAGTTCAAGCTGTCAGTGCCAAACCTGGTGTGCACCCACTTCATCCACAGCTTCCCTCAGTGCTTTGGGCCATGAGCATGGTTAATAGAGCTTGGAGGCAGCCTGGGGGAAAAGTATGTATCAGTTCTTTGGGTTTAAACATTCCTGGCCAAAATACAGGGAAATGTGCACTGCACAGGAGCATGAATGGAAATGCAGCCCATGTGTGGGCTTTGCCTGCTGATGGACACGACCTGGAATCACCCAACCATTCAGGCTGGGAAAGAACTCTGCAGTGAAGGGCACTGACACCAGGCTCTGTTCATCATTACAGAGCACACACCTGAATTTAGGAGCTGGAAAGAGCTCATAGGAACAGCAATTATGCAAAGCTCCTCGGGAAAGCAGCTTTTGCAAACCCTCCACATACCTGCCAATGACACACACCCAATTATTTAGCACAGTCCTAATCTGACACGATGACACCCAGTGTGTGCCAGTAGGAAAAGCACAATGGCAGAGGAAGTCTTATCTTGGTGCCACATGGAATTTAATGGCTCCCCAGTATGTTCCTTGAAGCAAATTCACTCACATAATACACTCAATACACTCCCAAGTTCAGGAACATCTTCTCTCCAAGTATCAGAAACAGCAATCTGTTTTCTGGCAGTTTCTTGTACATGCTGCAATAAGACCAGAATTTTAAGAAACATTATCCATTATTTTCTTTCTTTCTGCCTCTTAAATGTGAGGGAAGATTTGAGTCTGGAATATACTTAAAATTCAATACATCTCCAACTTGGGGAATATGTTTTCCCTCGTCATTACTCTGTCACTGAGCATTATGCTGCCTACACAAGAGCAGGAGAGAACAAATGCTTAAAGATCATCTTTCTTTACACACAACATTTAAATGTCACTGTTATTTGATGCAATATTGGGGTTTTTTTAATCCTGGAGAGAGAGAAGACACATGTTGCAAGATCTCTTGCCACAGGACTGTCTCCTACAATGTTGAAAGCCTGGAAAGGGTCTGGATCATGCCTGGTGCCTCTCTCACGAATTCTGCAATGCAAACTGCAGTGTAGTTTTAACTCTGCTATTACAGAGTTCTCCAATCCTTCCCTGTTCCTCAGATGAGAAATAAACAGGTTAATGCAGACTCATTATTCATTGTTCTGTATTTTTAGAGAGCTACTTGGAAAGGGAGTAGTGGAGTATCCAAGGTGTAGGTGAATTCCCACAACCTACATTTATCACACACAGAAAGTTTCCTGGAAACCTATTCTAAATCTGATAAGAAAAATCCTCATTAAGAACCATTGGCTTGTTTAATTTTCACTTATTGAGCTTTAATGTACCATAAAAGTAAGTAATAACAACAGTGCCTTAACTAAATACTGCTTGTCTTGTATTCATTAATTTTAGAAGAACACAAAACTGCCTGTAGATACAGGAAGCTGCCAGAAAATAAAAACTCACCAATCACATAAACTCCAACGAGAGCTTTGGAGAATTTTTTTTTTTTTTTTGGTGGAACAAGGAGTTCAACAAAAATGTATTCTGTTCACTGTACACACGACACCAATGGGAATAAGAGGCAGTTCAAGTTCTAAGTTACCATTACTTGGGTAATGGCTTCAAGCTGCAAGGCACAGCTGTACAGGCCCAGCCAGACAGGCTATCACAGCAATGCTTTGATAGCATGGGGCCCTTAAGTGTCAGGATATAGAAAAGGCAGCAGTTGTTGGCTGTGAAAACAGTCTGATACAAACCAGATGGGGACTCACTTGATGGGCAACACAAAGGAAAACAATTGGCTCATTCAACAAAGTCAGGCCACTGCCCCAGAGAATTAACAGAAGACAATAACAGTCAACCAGAGTTGATGCAAACAAGAAACAGCCATGTGGTTACGGTTTAAGGAATTGTTTCTCCTCAGACTAAACATAAAGTTTTGATTTCTAATTCTCATATTCATTAATTTCAGTCTCGTTTACAAGCCCCTTCTTCCTCCAAAGTCTTCCGTGTAATTCATTTATGTAGCACCAGCCTTCACACACCTACTTAAACAAGAAAAAAATCTATGACAAAGGCAGCTATATTAATCTAATGTTTCCTGAGGAATGCCAAGACCACAGACAACTTTCTGGACCGTGGCAGAACAACATCACAGATACACAGAGTGTTATTAGACACATTTGCATGCATATGGCAATAGATTTACTGATTCTTTTTGATTTGAAATGCATAAAGCCCAACAGGTCACGTGCTGGGTTGCCGGAGTACAGATGTCCTCCAGTTTTGTGAAGAGTTCTTCTGGTTTCTTACTTAGGTTTTTTTTAAAGATCAATTCAGATCAATTATGTTGCCACATAACAGTTTTGTCAGGCTACAGTTAAAAAATCTATTAAAATCTAGCTATCACTGAACTTTTTTTAAAGCAATCAAAAATTTAAAAGTTGGCTATTTCAGCCATAACTCAAAAAATCCCCAGCCCACTCATTTTTAGAAGCTTGTAGAAGATTATGGTCCAAAATCTTAATTGCTCTTGCTGTTTTATTACAGGAAATATGAAAGTGACATGTGCAAAGGTATTTTGATTACAAATTACTTACAGAGATTGCACAATAAGTCAGACCTCTAAGGGCCTTCTGCAATTTCACTCTCAGACTGAAAACATCTGAACTTTCTGTTCATATACTTCAAACTACTCCCTCTGGCAGGCTCTGCACTGTGGAGCTCCACACGAGTGTGAGTGCTTGGATGGCACCACTCTGAAAGGCACTCACAGACCTGGACACCCAAGCAAGTACCTCTCCAGAATGCAGGGACACAGAGATGTCCTGGATACCTTGGGAGATCAGTGTCCTGGGTCCTCTCAGCTTTAGCACATCACCACACCTCATGGAAGCACAGAATGGTTTGGGTTGGAAGGGACTTTAAAAAACCATGTTGCTACAATCCCCTGCCACAGGCAGGGACACTTCCCACTGTTCCAGGTTGTTCCAACCTCCATCCAGCCTGGGCTTGAACACTTCCAGGGATGGGGCAGCCACAGCTTCTGTGGGCAACCTGTGCCAGGGCCTCACCACCACCCTCACAAAAGACTTTTTTCCTAATATCTAATCTAAACCCACTCAATGTATGGTTCTCATTTAACAGGCTGACTATGGAATGAGAGAGAAAGGGAGTTTGTCCTTTAAGAAAGTGAAAAAAAAACCAAACCCTCTGAATTAATGAATCAGAGAGTCAGGCCCTAACCATCCTCTTAAGCGTTCTAGCCTTCAGCTGCTGTGGTTCTCCAGCCTGCGAGCGTGGCTTCACTTCAAAAAAAGGCCAAAACACAGCCTTGGCTGCATTCAAAACAAACCACCACATACTGCAGGTAGAAAAATCAGGTTTTATTTCAGTTTCCTGCCATAAGCACAGAGCCAGCCCCTGACAAAGCCGTGGTGTGCTGAGCTCTCTCTGAGCTAAACCATCTCCCCGGCAGGACCGCGGGGCCGACTTCCAAAAGCGCAGCCAAGTTCTTGAAAGCTCCACTGCAGGGCTGGGCTGTCACATCACAGCAGAGAAGACTCTGCCTGCAGTGCTGCTATTATTCAATTTTACATCATATATATCGAGGTCAGACCACATTTTCTACATGCAGCTGAGATTTTGGGTTGAGTCTCTCTGTTAGGTCGTTACTAGAAAATGACGAACTTTAGGAACAGAACAGCCTTTATTTATCAAGCCTCAACCTCAGAGACACTGGCAGCCATAGCCTTGCATTAAAAGCAGATGAGAGAGGAGCAAAAACCTCTTTAAATCCCAGGTCTGCCTGCACAGGCAAACCCCAATTGCTCTTGTAAAAAAGGTTTTGGACAGAGAATGCCTGCCCAGAAAGGCCGGCTGGGGCAGGGGGAGGCACGGCTGCCCAGTCCCCCTCACAGTGAGGATTCCAACAGGAAACTGCTCCCCCCTTTCTCTTCTCTCTCTTTTTTTTTCTTTAATCAGGAAGGAAGCTTCATCTTCAGAAACAAGCATTCCCTGTGTAATCTCCCTGCTTGGCTGTCTCTAGGAGTGGGTCCAATTACTGAAATAAGCAGCGTGCACTTCTGAGAAGTGAATCGTGTATTTACCCCTTAACTCAAACTAGTAAATGTTTCCCATTTATAATTCTGATCTATGTAATGGGGCACAATGACAGCTGTTAAATAAATTAAACAATTTTTGCAAGATCTGTACTTATGCTTTCAGGATTGTAAAAACACACAAGAAGGAAAAAAGTCAGAAATTAAGCAATTTGCAACAAATTCCACGCTTTTTACTCCTACTGAAGACACAATGGCCTGACAAGGACAGACACTGCAGCTGTTTTACTGTCTTTAAACAAACACAGCTCTGCCTAACTCTTGCAATATGTACAGTGCCTAAAACAAGGTCATGATATGCAACCCTGAGATTATTACTTTACTGTAGGAACCTGAGTTAGGATGGAGAGCAGCAGACCATCCTATTAAGTCTAACCTGCCTTGATTGGCTAATTTTGAGCCAAAACATAAATATTATTCTACCAGACTCAGAAAACGTGGGATACATTCTCATTGTTCACATATGGTTGATGATTTATTAATTTGTATTAAAAATACATGGCTACATGGCATTAAAAAAGAAAGAGTTAACTGGAAGGCAAAGTCATGCTGGACACAAAGAGAAACAGTTACTTCCCTGCAGCCAAAGCACTGGGGAAAAAAATGCATTTCACAGAACTGCTCCATATTTTGTGTCACACTCAACAACTTTCACTCAGGTTGTTCAGAACTGTGCTTAAAACCAGCTCTTTCTTGAAAAGCAAAACAGAAGTTTTAGATTAGAGCAGAATGACAACACATACAAAGGTTCTAAATCTAAATTAAGTTTTTCTAGGTGTAGGGGTTTTTTTTCCTCCCCTGAATGACAGCACTCATGATAAAAACCAGAACACAGTAGTCCACAGACAAAATTCAACCCATCTCCATCATTTACTACTGTTCCTTGCAAATGCAGCCACCAAACGCACATTTGCAAGTGGTATTTCAGAGAAGAGGATTTGTTGTACTTCACTTATAAAATTAGGCAAGATGAAGAGGCTTTTACTGCAGCTTTATGTTAGGAGAAGTCATTCCACAGTTACAAAACACAGCCCTGTGTGCAGCCTCAGCAGTGAGCAACAGGTCACCCATGACAACTTTAATCTTCACTCACCAGCCCTTACCCTATTTTTTAACAAGAATGCTACTCTGGCAGCCTGCATTTCTCAAAATCAGCATGTTATCACAGAGCAGCATTACCATTATTTACACAGTATTCTTCATTTGGAAGACATCCTAGATAACATTTACTCCATGCTGTTGCCTTATTTGAAAGTTTCCTGGGCTCCTATTCTAATCCTGTGGGCTCAGGAAACCTAAATTTATATTTAATTATAAGCAGTCTTTGTATCACTGTATGGGAAGATGGTGCTGGACAAACTGGCTTCTCTTTGGTGCATAAAGTCTAAGTTTTGTTTACTCTTGAAGTATCTAGAAAAACAAGCAAATAAGTACCTAATAATGATGGTCACCAGCATGAAAACTGCCTGTCAGTCAAGCCCTTTCATAATATAATAAGCAATAAAAAACTGTGGACACAAATGATCTAAATATCCACCTTTATTGGCCAGCTTGGTTTTCTTTGTAACTTTACAGCTACGCCTTGCCTCTCCTAGCAGTGCAAAAATTTACAAAACATTGAAAAGGAAAAAGAAAACAGTTTATCATCTGAGAATGACAGCTTTTGTAAATCCCAAACTCCTTTGCAAAAGAGGCTTGGGGGCAGACAGTCAGAATTTGTGAGTTATTCATCACTCACCTCACACACACTCTTGTCCTAGGGATTTCTCTCCTACCTAGCCACTCCCCACACTAACAGCTGGCTCCTTCTAGGTTTTATGTAGTGCTTCAAAAAGCTGAATGGAAAGCAATTTAAGAACAGGTAAAGCTGAAGGGAGCCCAGCTGCCTCTGCCCAGGGCTCCCCAAACCCAGCACAGCGGGGAGAGCAGAAGCTGCTCCTTCTGTTGTGCTGCTCTCAGACTTGCACGAGCCACTGAATTATAAAAGGCAACATCTGCCTTCCCTGCCAACCAGAAAAATGTAACAAACTCAGCACATACTGAAGACATAAAGCCTACATTTCTCCTATCACAGTGCTATATATGTTTCTCCAAGTTGAAATATGTGTTTGTAATACTCCTTGTCTTCACCTGTCACCAAACAGTATCCAGGCAATGTGTTGCCAGCATCCAAAAGCATCAAGACTTCCTGCTCTGACACTGAGGCCTTTTATAAAAGAAACTGGAAAGGAAAAAAAGGGAGATAAGAGACCTATTAAATGGCTGTTAATCTAAGTAAGGATGGTCATCCTAGGAGATCCTGTCACCTGCCAACTGCACCAACCCAGGCAGCAGCAGGTTTTCCTCAGGCCTGGAATGGTTCCTGACTCCAGCTTAGCTGGCACTGAGGTACCAGGCTGCAAACAGAGAGTGACTGAGGACTGTAAATGTACCTTATTCAGGAAACTGCCTTTGTAGGCTGTAATCCATGTGAGAGGCTGCAGCATGCTCCTGGAAGCAGTAACTCCAACCAACTGTCCTGCTGAAAAGGCAATGCAATTTCTCCAAATCATAGAATCACAGAATGGTTTGCGTAAAAGGGACCTTAAAGATCATCCAATTCCAACCCTCCTGCCATGGGCAGGGACACCTTCTGCTATCCCACGTTGCTCCAGGTCCCAACCAATCCAGCCTGGAACCCTTCCAGGGATGGGGCAGCCACAGCTTCTCTGAGCAACCTGTGCCAGGGCCTCCCCACCCTCACAGGGAAGAATTTCTTCTTAATGTAAACCTGACCCCTTTCAGTTTTAAACCATTGCCTCTCATCCTGTCACTCTCTACCTCTATGAAAAGTCCATCTCCCTCCTTTTTATAAGGCTCCTTTAGGGTACTGGAAGGCTACAATGAGGTCTCCCTGGAGCTTTCTCTTCTCCAGGCTGAATAATCCCAGTTCTCTCAGCCTGCCTTCATAGCAGAGGGGCTCCAGCCCTCTGATCACATCTTGTTACAGTGACACACTGAGGCACATCCTTTAGAACAACCAGAAATCTCAAATTACATTCTTTTCCCATCACTGCTAACAAACAGGCATGTGAATTAACTACTACAAGACCACAAAAATCAAATGCCTCTTCACAACATTTTGACAGAAGATGATGTGCAAAGGGACTTCAGACTCAACTATAGGTCTATCAATGAGCAGCAGGTTCAGGGGAGACTGTTCTGATCCTTTTCCATGACCCACCACAACACACAGGCCACAGAACAGCTAAGCATGTTTACTTTCTAGATGCACATCAGTTCTTTCTTATTAAACCATGGGCTCAGAGCAGTGGAACCACTAATTTGTGAGAAACTTCTCCCTCCAGAGAAGAACTAACTGGAAACAGCCCTGGGGCTGATGTAAGCATTAAGTACACGGGGAGTCTCTGTCCTTAGGTGGCTTGCCCAAGCCCATTAATTTTTTGTGTGTGTCCCCCATTTATATAAGCAATGTTTGCATGAAAGGGGAAAGCAGGTCAGCCTAGTCAGCTTGCCACCATCTGCTTTTATTCAGAGTTGCTCAAGATCAGTGCCAGTGGGATCAGTGCCCATTAAAGGGGTTTATTGTGTGTGTTTATTTTTTGCTCTTTACAATGAAGGCAACAGCAATTACTGTAAGTTTGTAAAAGTGCATACAAATCATAATCCCCAATACAAAGCTGCTTCAGTGAGATCCCAGCATGTTTACAAATCCTAGACAGGCTGGGAGAAAGGCTGTCATGGCACAACAATTTCCATAGACTGGGGAGGAGTGTGTGAGTGTCCAGGAGATCTGAGACTGTGTTTAATAGTTGTTATCAAGACCATCCCCTGTTTGCAAAGCACAGCAACTCCAGCTGATTCACCACCACATGAGAGTCTTAGACAAAAGAAAAAGCCTCACATTGGAGCTTGAGCCCCAGACAGGCTGACAATAGATGGATTTATACAACTAAAACTGGAAGTGGGGAGAGATCAAAGGTAGGCTGCTAAAGTGGAAATAGCAATTTAGAGCTCTCAGCAAGTACATTCCAATTCTTAAGAGTGGAAATGTAGCGGCAAGAGGTACCTTTCCTTTATGAGAATTTTGCCTAGGATATGCCTGGACAGTAGAGACACAAGCTGCCAAAAACCTCAAAACAAAACAAAATATAAAAAAATCCCCCAATCAAATAATCTTAAAAAACAAAAAAACCCAAACCCTAACTGGGAAAAAAGGGAAAAACAAAGGGAAAATATGGAGAATTGCTGCATTTACCTTAGCAGAACTGCACTGCTTTGTTTCCAGAAGGCAGTCACAATGGTTGAAAAGTAAATGCAATTATGAATTCATTTTTTAAAAAAGAAATTCTAATTAACTTGCAAGTAAAATCCTTTTCATTTTGAAGATGTACTTTAGAACAGAAGATCCTCTGAATGCTCTGGTGTCTGTGTGAGGTGATGTAGGCAGTTGATGTTCAGCAGGCACACAGAAAAGGCACCACATAATATTTTGAGGCAAAAAGCTGAAGGAGGGTAGATTTAAGTTAGGTATTAGGCAGAAACTCTTTATTATACGGGTGGTGAGGCCCTGGCACAGGTTGCCCAGAGAAGCTGTGGCTGCCCCATCCCTGGAAGTGTTCAGGGCCAGGTTGGATGGGGCTCTGAGCAGCCTGGGACAGTGGGAGGTGTCTCTGCCCAGGCCAGGGGGTAACTGGATGATCTTTGAGGTCCCTTCCAACCCAGACCCATCTGTGATTCCATGATTCAATGAAAAAGGACAAACTCCAAATGTACTTTGGGTGCTTTTGCAGCAGTGCCACAGGTTTTCAGCTTATCAGCATGAAAAAGGGACTGGTCCCTCAATATTTTCATAGTACAGCCCCCATCTATGAGTAAAATACCAAGCTTAATTTTGTCATTGTCCTGAACTTTAGCTTATGATCTGTAAAAAGCACTTTGAGAGATGCCCCAAGTCACTGGATTAGATCACCTGCAATCCTTTAAAATCTAGGCTTGAAGAGGGAATCAGATGAGATTTTGGAATATTTACTTTGAGTCCCAGGAAATGTGAACAAAGACAAGTAAAAAATCTAAATATTTGACAGTCTCCATGGGAAGGAATGCTTTCAGTAGTGGTTACATCACTTTGAGTAAGTTTTTCTTTCCCTTTCTGGGGCTGGAATTTCATTGAAAATCTCTGCAGCTGTGTTCAGACCAGAGGAGGGGCTTGGTACAGGACCTCACCCTGAACCTTTGGAATATAATTGTATTTAAACACAAAGATCTTCTCAAAAGGGGGACTTTACTGATTTTACTGTATGAAAAGTGAAAAATATTTCCCTTCAGAGACTACCCCCACACAAATCCAGCAGTGGATTCTCCTAGGAACTGGGTGAGGGAGATGTGAGGATGCAGAAAGCTGTGCAGATTCCATGATGGGTGTAAAGCATCATCAGCACAGGCAAGGGGAGGTTAAAAAGGGAAGTTTTCTCCCTTTGCAGATACCTCCCATGGCAAAAAGTCTCAGCACAAGGTCACAGCAATGTCACTGCAGCAGAGAGAGAGCTATATCCCTCTGGGACACTTCAGGAGGGCTGCAGGAGGACAAACAACTCTCATCCTCTTGGAAGTTGAAGGAGATTGCCAAGTGATCCATATGGAAAGGATTGGGCAATATGTGGGTGGAACTGCCCTGCAGAGGAGAATCACTTCTCCCTGAGCTCAGCACTCAGCAGGAAACCCTCAGAATGCAGGGCACTATGAGCCTGCCTGCTACAGTTTTCTTTAAGTATAAACTGTGTTGTCTTGTTTCTGTATTTCTATATTTCTTTGAGTATAAACTGTGTTGTCTTGTTTCTGTATTTCTCCATCTGACTACTTGGATTTCAATTCATTTAGATGCCTCAAAAAATCAAATTACATTCCAGGAGTCCAAAAAACAAACCAGAGTCATGCTCCACCTGCCTGTAGTTCTTATTCTTCACACCTTTAGCACAAATGAGTGAGGGGAAGAAATGACAGGACTGTGAGACCAGAGGATCATTTCCCAGAAGATGTTTTGGGAATGTGGACAGATGTGGACAATCCCATAAAACCCCCAGCAGTTCCTGGTGTTTGGTTCCTCATGACTCAAACCTGAAGCAGCAGAACACACCCACAGCAGGATATCATCATCCACAGCAACAAATCTACACAAGATTTTGCCTTCAGCTATGAAAAATCCAACTTCTGTTTTAGCATTTTGTCTGAGAAATAACTGAAGCAACTCAGTGGGAAAAGAAGCAGCCACTGATATAAATGATGCTTGTTAATAGAGAAATAATATTTACAAAAGCCAGGAAATTAAAAGCTCCTGTTCCAAATGTACTACAACACAGCTAAATATTGACTTACACGAATTCAAACTAGAAACTCTCAAGTGTGGCTACTGAGGATTTTATGTGGGATATTCTGCAAAATGCACACTTTACTCACATGCATGTTTTCTACTGTTTTCTCTACTGCTATGGACACGTGCAGAATAAACAAAACCTCCTTGAGAACTGGCATTCTAAACCTCTTGGAGCACCTAAAAGCTAATGACTACTTCAGAAAAGACAGAGCTTCTGTGGGAAACAGAGCTTTGCATTTCCTGACTTGCCCAAATGTAAAATACATTAACTGAGTGATGTCAGTGAGCCACCTGATAGCACAGCAAGGTAACTGGATAGGAAAAGCAGAGGCAAAACAGACCAGAAACATCCCTGGAAGTGCTCAAAGCCAGGATGGATGGGGCCTTGGGTAACCTGGTCTAGTGGATGCTGCCCCTGCCCATGGTGGGGGAGTTGGAACAAAATCATCTTTGAGGTTCCTTCCAACCCAAACCATTCTGTGAGTCTGTGACAAGAATTCTGAAGCCATAAAACACTTGCTTGAAAAATGCCTTAATTACAGCTAAGTGGTTCCATGACTCCAATTTCCAAGATCTTCTATCAGAAATCAGGAAATTCAAGGAGCAATGCAGGCTACACAAACTATTTCTGCCTCTCAGGTTGTGGTGGTTCTCTCCACAGTGTGGAAGAACAGCTCTGGTTTGCTTCACTGGCTGCTGATTCCAGGGTGGTATGGAGAGTTTAGCAAAAGCCTTCAGTGAAATTCAGGCCAAAAAAAGAAACAACAGGATATTAAGGGAAAAGTAAACTTTCAGTGGAACAGTCATTGAGTTTGACCAAAACAGTTCCAGTTCTAAGAAAGAAAGACCTTTAGCCTTATCCTAATCTTCTTCCTTCCTTGAAGCATCTGTTACACATTTGCCTCACGCCACAATAGTTTTAAGAAAAAATAACCCAAAACCTAACTCAGAGCAATTCCTGGCTGAAGAAGAAAGACAAAGAAGTATTTAGTTATAGCCATATTTTCAGTATTACAGCTTCCAGTACAGCCTAATGTCAATGTTAACACAGAAGCAGCCCATTTTCAACACTGAGCAAGGACTGGGGAATCTTTAGTTTTTATACAGATTGTTTTTAAGGGCTTCTTGTCATCTTATTCATTTATTGCACAGATCATCTCCTCCCACAAGCAGTTGTGCAATCTCTCTCTGTGGCAACAAAGCCAACTGCTTAGTGTCCCAGTATTACTTTCCCATGTACTTAGGGCTGCCTGAATATAATTCACTAGCTGGAGATAAAAAGGAATTACTACCATGAAGTTGTGCTCTCTAGGTCACATTTTGAGTCTGTGCTGTAGAATAATCATTAAGTGAAGATATATCTACCTCTGAGCTGCTCATATTAAAATTTAAAAATGCTCTGCAGTCAAGCATTGCCACCTGTTCTTTCATTTTAATTTTAAAAATTCTCATTCCCTTTAATGCAAGCCTGAAAATGCTTAAATTCTGGAAATATGAGCATTCTCCAACCACAACAATTACTATCCTATTAAATTCATGAAGATATATGAAAGAACGGTACAAAGATTAAAGGGTATTATAAAGCCAAAAATATACATGCATGTATATTATGTACTACAACTATATGTTTTCAAACCACTGTCTCCACTGTGTCTAGAGAAGGCACACATTTCAATTAATAATACATTCAGGCTTGATTTTCAGTTGTAACTTTCAGGAGACTTTACCCTTTCAGGCATGATATTGTAGCAGTCCTGAACTTCAACTTTCATTAGAAGCCATCAATCAACTTTCTTTCAGTAAAAACACATGTTCACTTTAGACCACAGAAACTTTTAAACAACAAAAGAAAGCTCTACTGTATATATGTTTATGGACATAGAAAGATTAATCAAATCTTGTCATGTATTTATCAATTAAATAAAAACGGCTTTTTTTACAACCAACTTTAAGGTCAAAACAATTTCCCTTTTCTCCCAACACTCTGAATTCACACTTCATCTCAGGGCTTTAGATTTCTTAAACTCTAATGCCAATCCAGCCACTTACCCTTTAAACTCTGAAAAACTACCTAGATGGTCCTGCCTCTGCAATGCTGCTCCATTTCCAGGCAAGTTTTCCTTGTCCTTTGCTACCCCAGTGAAGGAACCATCTGCCATGAAGTTTTTATAAACAAGGTGCTTTGAACTTACAGTAACAGATGTGTTCAATTTTAAAATGTTGTATTTACTTAAACCCACGTACACTTATCATGTTGCAAGCTTTCCTTTTTCTTTCAAATGCTTCTTACTAATTTTTGCCCTCAACTTTTGGCCTGATCAAGGTCTCTGTGGTGAGGCTTACAGAGACAAGACATTCTGGTTAAAACTGACAGTTGTTTCCATTTGCAAACCCTCTAGATTTTTATTGGCTCATTAAATATGTATACTTTGAATGAGATTTCAATTATCCTGGTATATAAATCATCCTTTTTTTTTGTTCCTCTCAAAGAAAATTGACTACTGCCATCTCCTGGTCACACAAACACAACTGGACTGTGCCCAAACTCCTTGTGTTACAGTACAGATAAATGTACAGTAAACAGGTAAACACAGACTTGCACTAAGTTGTGCCACTTCAGTTCTGGCAGCTTTTCCACTAATTATCCATAGATAATTTTTACATTATTCATAACTTTCTTCATATGCAAACCACGGTTTTGAAATGAGGTTCCAAGTCCCATGACCAATAACATTGGCCTGGGGCTTTTCTTACCACTTATAAATATTTGAAGCAAAAGAATTCCCTCAGAATTCGATGAGATGTTTTCAAAAAAATTAAATGGAAGAAGTTCAAAGAATTATTTTTAAAAGGGCTTGAAGGAAGAATTTCTCTGTGCTAGGGTGGAGCAATTATAATTGCATATCTTGTAGACAGGCAGGTTTTGAGATTCTTGTTCTTAGAATGTAAAATTAAAACTACATATCTCACTCTAGCACCTCCACAAGCTCATTATCTGCTGAAACAATTACACATTTTAGTCATGTGCACAGGTTATGCTGTTCCAACACTGACTTGAACTACAATAAACAAAAGATATTCTCTCCCTCTCTTTCATCATCCTGAACACCTTTACAAACACTGTTAAGCAACCTCCAAAAATAGCACAGATAATAATTGTGTCCTTCACAAAAGAAAATCACTGTTACACACCAGCTTGAAGCCCAACTCAAACCAGATCATTTTAACACTGAAAACACCTATTTTTTTTCCACATTTGCATGATCTTAACTTCATCTTATATTTCAGTTTTTCCTGTAGCACTCCTGCATTTTCTCATGTGTATGAGCCACTCCCTTGCATCACAACATTATGAGTATCTCCTTTCCTAACAGCACTCTATAAAGCAATTGACATTCAGTTGACTACAGAAAATGCACATTGTAATGCTCTTGGCAAATACAAATTTAAATAAATACTTAATTGCCAAGATTTTGATGACTTACATACAGATACCTTTCAGAGAATCAAAATAGTTTGGATTGGAAGGAATCTTCAAGATCAGTCAGTCCCACCCCCTGCCATGGGCAGGGACACCTCCCACTATCCCAGGTTGTTCCAAGCCCCATCCAGCCTGGCCTGGAACACCCCCAGGGATGGGGCAGCCAAAATTTCTCTGGGCAACTTGTGCCAGGGCTTCATCACCCTCTAAGGGAAGAATTTCTTCCCCATATCCCATCTAACCTTGCCCCTGGCAGTGGGAAGCCATTCTCTGTGTCCTGTAACTCCAGAGCCTTCAAAGTCCCTCTCCAGCTCTCCTGGAGCCCCTTTAGGCCTTGGAAGGGGCTCTGAGGTCTCCCCAGAGCCTTCTCTTCTCCAGGCTGAATTTCCAATCCCTTCAGAGCACCCAACAATACCATAACTTTGCACACATATATACACTGTGTATACATAAATGTCTGGAAATTTTGCACTAATGAAAAACAAATTTTTAAATATCAGCACGTTATTGTATGTCAGCACACAACAATATTTAGAAGTGATGTGCTCAACTGAGAGAACTGTGTTTGCACATTGACATTGATTTACCTTCTTGTTGCATCTCTTCAGACTTCCTTCTCACAAAGATAACTCGAGGTCTCACAGTCTCAACTTGTGCAGCTCCTTGGTTTTCCTCCTGTGTATCACACATTAAAATCAAATTACAAATCTGACTTTTGATGTAAAAGCACAGCAAGGTTATATGGAGCTTCAAGAAACATCCAAAGAGGTTTTTAAAGCTTCATTAAATGATTGTGCACTTGTTCTCCTTACTTTTGCCTTCCAAAGAATTCAGCTCTGAATTAGCCTATTGCAGTGCTATTCCCTCCAGACAAACATCCTGAGAGCAGCAGGAATGGATGGAAAAGTGCATTTAGACCTGAAGACACAGGAGACCTTCAATTTTTACTCAAAGCAGGTGGCAGAAAGATCATAAAATTCCTCTGGCTTTCTTCAATACCCAGGACTTCTCCCTAGGTATTGTTCCCCTAACTAAAAAGAGAAAGTTGAAAGAGAAAAGAAAAATTAACATTTCAGTACTCAGGTTGGAAAACCCAGGCCAAGTCTAAATTTTATTTTCTTGGCCATGGTTTTAGAAGTGGTTGCTCCAAGCCCCATGCAACCTGGCCTGGAACTCTGCCAGGGATGGGGCAGCCACAGATTCTCTGGACAAACTGTGCCAGGACCTCACCACCCTCACAGGGAAGAATTCCTTCCCAATCTCTAACCTAACCCTGCCCTCTGTCAGTTTAAAACCACTGCCCCTTGTCCTGTCACTATGTGCCTCTCTAGAAGACTTCAGCTTTCTCTTAAAACAGACAAATTGAAAGCAGACAAGATGAGAAGGAGCTGAAATTATTATCTGAGAGCAGGAAGGTCTCATGGAAATGTGACTGAAGGACACCAGTGGTACAGGACATGAAATGCCAGCAGCACAGCAGTTCTCAGGGGTCCATTTGAAGTGGGTTTTCTTTGTTTTCTACTGGACTTGTAATACAGCAAAGCAAAACTCAGTTTAAACTGATCTGAGCTGCAAACAGAAGTGGAGAGATAACACAAAATCATAACCTACAATTATGCATTCCTGAAGATTAAAAAATGGTCTTTTGAAATACTAAAAAATGAAAGTTAATGAGAATACCAAAGTGACAATCCCACTTAAAAAATGTGGATTGTATAAAAACATTCATACTTATAACACAGTATTATGAAAATATTTTGCAATCAAGTGATCTTCTAAGATTTTAACAATGCATTTGGGACTTCAAATTATTTAGATTTACCCTCTCTGGAATGTTTAGCCACACAAATATGACTTCAGTGTTCCTGTGCCTCCCATGATCAAAATGATTTATTTGGAATAGGAAGAGCTCAGCTTCCTCCAAGTCATTCTCTTGGTTCTTAGAGCTGAGACCATGGGGGCAAAATGGCCACAAATAAGAGGCAATTCCTGTATTGTTGCACAAGAATGGACAGAAGGGGTCAAAGCAAAGATGCATTTAGTCTGCCTTTCTGTATAACAGTGGCTAAAAGCATATATAAATCTCAAAAAAAAAATCTAATGCCAGAAATGGAGGAGCAGCCAAGGAATTTGGGTAGATAAGGAAATTCCTGTATGACTTAAGCCATTTGTTTTGGACTGAGTGACCACACAGACTTCACTCTTCATGACTAAAAGGCATTTGCTTGTGCCCTGTGTGACAACTCAGTGCTTTTTCTGCTGGTCAAAACCTGATCTACACACCAGTGCCAGGGAGGAAACAGTGGTGCAGAGATCTGGCAGCTCCACATCACTGCCACAACCTCCCTGACAGGAGGATCCTGGTCACACAGGCTGCACAAACCACCCAGGCTTTGCCATCACCTCCCAAGCCCAAGGCCCAGCAGGACACCATCTGAAATAGTTTATTTTCTCAGGTCTCCCAACTTTGCTCATAAATAGATTTGTCTTCTGGCTTTGTGTGTAGGTGATGCAGTTTAATTTCAATGAAGGCAAACACTGTCAAGAGATGAAGAACAAGATGTGAAGTAACTGATGTGAGAATCAGTGACAGCTTTGGCAGGAAATCCTTCAAGAAGCTTACAGTGATTATTGCCTTAAACACTGCACAGAGTGCATGAATCACCCTGGAAGCCTGAGTACCTCTTGCTCTCTTAGCTCCTGTAATGTTCCCAGAAAATCTGTCTCCTGCAGGCAGGTGACAAAGCAGAGCCAGTGGTAGAGCCAAATACAGATGCCATCCCTAATTAAACCAGAAGAAAGGTTCATCCTTGTCATGTGGGAGATAAATGCTGTCAAAACAAGCTTGCAAGTCACTTGGTACAGGCATTATTTTTTAATTTCAGAGAAGGATGTACAGATCTAGTAGAGGATCTTATGGAACGTGGCTTTGCCCCATCCAGGAGAGGTGTTTATTGTGGTTATCACTCACAGGGATGGCCACATCATAGAGAAGGTAAAAGTTTAGTCTGTGAGAAACTGTGATTTAGAGTCTTATATCAGGAATAACCACACACAGGAAAAAAAAAACAAAAACAAACAAAAGAAAAAGTTCTGGGGTTTGGTTGCTTGGTTTGCATAGAGGGTGAGTTTTACTCGCCAGAAGGCAAAAAAAAGCTACACTGAGGGCTCAGATGCAAGAAAAAGTTTCTAAGCTACCTACAGATAAAGGATAAGATAATACATAACTATCTGTATATTTTCTGTGAAAGACACGTGTTCTCCTCTCTGTCCCTATTACTTTTGGCTAGTGAAACAACCACAAGGAGATGAGCTTCACCCCAACAGACACAGTGGTCACAGAATCCAGTTTTGCCTGTGAACTGTCATTCCAAGAAAGTTTGTTCTGGTGAGCTCAAAGTGCAAGAGGTGCAACATTTAAAATCCTCTTTGAAGATGCAACACATCACTTCAGGTGACATTTAAGAACTGCTCAGACACCAATGGCACAAGACATATCAAGGCTCCAAAACATAAACCCAAAGACAGGTTAACACCAGATACTTCAGGTTATTTTTAATACAGAACATCAAGGAAGGAGAGGATTTATCCATGAACACAGTAGCCATGGTAAGTACACAATGCTTTCAAACACACTGTGAAGCCTCACATCTTAGAGAGCAGTCTGCCACCTTGTTTTCAGCTTTTTCCACTTGTTGTTTGAATTTATCTCTAGTTACCAAGTAAACCATCATCTCTAGGTAACAGCACATACTAATAAAGCAGCAAAAAAAAAAAGAACCTGTCTAGGTTTGAAGCAGAGATAAACAGGATATTCCTCTACCTTTAAGTGCTCTGAGGTACATCACCCTTACTGCCTTTCACCTTGATGCCCACCAGGACAAATGAAGCTCCTGGAATGCTGAATCAGTGGGTGACAACTCATGAGGTCACATCTCTGTTGTCACCTCCTCAACCATATCCATGATGTTATCCTGCATTTGAAGCTCTGTGCCCTAAAACACTGGAATGCCCCAATGAACCTTGCACAGAATTAGATCCTGTGAGACCAGTGAAGCTGGGAGGAAGTGCAGAAAAGGTAAAACAGAAGGTCTGGGCCTAACAGAAAGGATATTGTAAGGATCTGTCACAGGAAACACCATCACCTTGATGGCACACATGCTTTTGACTCCAGCTGAATGTGTCACTTTAAATGCACCAGTTCTGTGATGCCAGGCATGACAGGGAAACAGGAACATTTGTTTTCCCAAGTTTCAGGTTTCTCCTTCTGACTAGGCACAGAAAAAAATCCTTCCAGCTTACCTGGGACACATCCTCGGAGAGTGATGTCCCTCTGCAGCCTGGCTGGGCTGCTTGCAGAGCAGGATTTGAACCTGACTGTGACTCCAGTTCAGCCAAAAGCATTGGACTTGGACTTGTATCTGCATCTCCAAGAGTTTCTGCTGGGAGAAAAAAATTCCTTAATGAGCTGAAGCAATAATCTCCTGGCCAACTCAGGTGGCAGAATGTGCAGCCTTCACAGTGGACATGCAGTATTAAAGAGAATGATTTCCTCCTTACATGGCTCATTGTATATCCCTTAAATTGTTCTCGTGGGGATAAAAATGAAATAAGAAATACATGTCTGTGGAAATTGAAAATATAAATCAGCTTTATCATCTGTAGATTTCTAATGTGGCAGCATCTGAGAAAGCTTCAGAGCTGTACAGTTCATCATACCATTATATGCTTAATGAGCCTTATCACACTTACTGGAAAGAAACTGGAAGAGCTTCTTCATTAAAATGTTTCACTCCTGTATGAATTAAAAGAAACCTGTATATAGTCTTTTTTTAAAGGATAATTTGCTCTCTAATCCAACATTTATCATGGTTTTGCAGCCTGCAAGTGTGTAAAGCATCTTTATGAAAAATGTACTGACAGCTCATGAACTAACTTTAGCCTTCTGCTATCATACAGAGCCAAAGAATGAATTTTAAGCCTAATTAACTATAATCATTGCTTAATTAACTGTAATTATTGTTCACTTTAAGACTGCATGTGCCACATTTCATTTGCATGTTGGTTTTTATATCCATGACTTCAAGCACTGCAAACAAGGATTTATAAAATCATCAAGATGCTGTTATGTACCTACATGAGCAACACCTGCTCCACCCTACAAATGGACATTATGTTTCCAGAATACAAATAAAACTGCTCACCAAACCCAGACACACAATCCCCAAAATTCTTACAGATACCTCTGTGAGTGACTCATTCTTAGAGAGAAACTGAGTATCCATGCAAGGTTTAATGTGCAGAGATGCACACACTGAAATATGTGACCTTTGACACCCATTGGTGTAACTATGATTTAATTTTAGCTGTAAAAACCATTAGGAAATGAAGTGATGGACCTGCATTGTAGCTGTTGTGGCTGTCAGGAAATAGTTGTACTAGGATGAAGGACAGGCAATCTCACATCCCAGTGGAGAGAGAAAAAAGATTTGGAAGAAAAGTGGATCATTCCTTGCACCCTCCACCTGACCCTCCCTCCAAGACCAGATTGTTTTCTATTCAGTGTTGACTTCAACAAAAGGACTTAGAAACAAGATTTTCAATTCCTCCTTGATATGAAAACACTCTTGTCTTGAAAGCAGATTCAAGCTTTTATATAAAGTTGTTTCCTTAGCAATGCAATGAATTACTGTGCTGTCTTCAGAGGCTGGGAGGGAGGGAAGCTAAATGGAAAATCATCAGAATGCAACAAAACTCAGGCTGGGATTATACAGATTATGTAAAAGCACAGGGCATTCCCCCGTGGTAGTTAGTACAGGATACTTCCCTCCTCTCAAAAATATATTGCAATAAAAACAGTATTACAAGATTTAGAGAGATGAGCTTAGAAATCAAGAGAGAAACACACTGCTTGTGGATTATCATCACATGCAGGAACTGGTGTGCAAAGTGTTAAGATATTCACAGGACAGTCAAAGGGCATCCTAAATTAAATTACATAAATTTTAAAAATAGGTATAGAGGAGATACAACCATGTTATGCCAGATACAGCTGTGGACAGTCTGGGTAAGGAGGACATAGGGACACATCCCCAGAGAAAGGTCCTCCCACTCACAGGCATCTTCTTCTAACTCACTGGTCCTGAGCACTGGTAGAGACTTCAGAGCCCCAGAAATCACAGAACCCCAGAAATCACAGAACCCCAGAAAGGTTTGAGTTGGAAGGGACCTTAAAGCCCATGCAGTTCCACTCCCCTGCCATGGGCAGGGACACCTTCCCCTGTCCCAGGTGGCTCCANTCTCCAAGCCCCATCCAAGCTGGTCGGGAACATTCCAGGGATGGGGCAGCCACAGCTTTTCTGGGCAGCCTGTGCCAAGGCCTCAGCACCCTCACAGGGAAGAATTTCTTCATCACATCTCATCTAAATCTCTCCTTTTTTAGTTAAAACTGTTCCCCCTTGTCCTGCACTATCTGCAGATGATCTGATCTCTGATTTATTTCTACATCACAGTGTCCTTAGTGCTGACTGTCCTCCAACAACACAGAGTCAAACAAGTGACCTTTACAAATCCCTTATCTCAGGGAGCCTCCTGCAACCAATCTCCAAGCAACATCCAACAAACTGCTTTAAAGCAAAAGTCTGACAATATATAATGTACCAGAAAGTATTTTCCAGGCTGACACTGGTGTAGCTGGTCCAAAACACCAGGTCACAGCTGGTTTAAAAGGTTACTCTCTGTGTGACCAGTTCAAATGTTAATCACTTCAAACCCAGGCAAATATTCTTCTTTCTCCAAGACTGTTTTTGCCACGTGTTAAACACATTCTATTTCAATTCAATTCCTACTGGTCAAGGGTTAATAACGTGAGATAAGCTTCTTGCCAAATTCATAAATGTGAAAATTAGAAGGACACAAAACCAGCTGTTTGATCACTTCAATTTACACAACTTTTGATGAATCAGTGCAACCACATTTGTGTTGCAACAGCTTAATAATTATTTCAGTTTAATTTAAACATATTTAAAATCATGGTCAGCAAAATAAAGAGTTTCTACATGCTTGCAGCAGTTACATTAAAGAAGTACAGAAGGACATTTTGAGATAACAACAGAGAAACTGGGATACAAAATAAAGGAGAGGAAGGATGGACCACTGGTTTCAGCACTACTTTGAACAGAGAAGAAATAAATTTCTCTGCTTCACCACAGCAACTTATCCCTGATCTGCTTTGTACAAGCCATTATGAGTGTGCCTCAGGTGTACATCTGGGAAAAAATTAATTTCCATAGCATTACAGGAATACATGAAGTTAAAATCTGTTGTCATTTATGAGACACTGCAGTATCACCACGATGGAGTGATAAAGGCAAAGAGGAGAGTGCTGTGCAAAGGGACAGTCAGAAGTAGCTGGAAGTGCTGGTGTTAACACCTGTCCAATGGAAACCCCCTCCCATCCATGGTCAAACTGTTTCTCAGAACTGAATTTGACATAAAAGAATAAAATGCACACTTTATAATTTAACTTTTGTATGGGCAAGTGGGTATTTGCCATGATTTTTATTCCAATTGTAGAAAATTGCTAAGGAGAGTGAAGACAAGGCCTGAATTAAATTCTCAGAATAGGAACACTAATAATTTCACTGCAGGAACTGCCTGTAAATTCTGGATTTGGAACATATGCTCTGAAATGATTTCAGATGCTGTTACAGAAGATGCTCAGAATCCATGTAAATACCACAGAGAAGAAAGAACAGTCTCACTGTACCTCCAGTTTGGGCAAGCTGTCCTGGAGACACAGAACGGCCAGCCCGGCGTGGTCTGGTCCCAGAGCTCTGGGCAGCTGCAGGATCCCCAAAAATGGGATGGCCCATCAGGATTCTCTCCTGTGCTCTGATCAGCCTTGGTCTCTGACCTTCACTGAGCTCCCCAACACTGCCATCAGAATCCTGCAAGAACACCAACATCAGAACAGCACACTGAAAACTCCGTGTATGTCTTCCAAACCCAGGCTTTGTTTTCTAATTGCATGAACCCTGCAAGCATGTATAAACTTTATATATATACTATCTGTATTGAATAAAGAAAATAAACCCTGGAGATATCATCTGGGTTTGAAGTTAAGATCTACATTTATCAGTACTGGACAGAAAAAACCCACTTGCAGCCAAACACCATTTATTTTGTTAGTGGTATCTCAACATGATCAGAACCTAAGTTGTATTTTCAGCACATGAAACCTTTGATGTTATAGATTTGGCCATTGTTGACTGCCTGACCTTGAAATATTGGCAGCATCTAAAAGCTATTGACTCTCTGTTGTACTGCATGTCAGATAAAAGCTTCAATTTTTTAAGTAGGTTTGAAGGGCACTAAAAATAGGGATGGTTCTCTGGATCCTGACTTCCAAAGCTGCAGGGAAAAACCAGCTTGTTTCCATGCAGGAAAAGAGGTTGAATACCCATACACACATGTGCACAGTGCCATTCTAAGGCAATACAAGGAACATTCAGGAGAATATTGATTCTTTCATAAGGGAAAAGGGAAATCTGCACACACCTTGCCAGAATCTGGGGGGAGTTTATTGGTGCCTGCTATGGACACACTGAATGATCTGTGACTATGGGAAAGGGAAAAGGCAAATTAGAGATGCATTTGTAATTGGCAGTGCTGATGAGGAAATGTCACTGCAATTACAGTCAGACTTGGGGTTGACACTGCAGAGAGCTTTTCACCAAGTCCAGCCACCGAAGCTCATTAGCAAAATAAAGAAAGACAAAGGAACAGCCAAGGAGTTGAGACAAGTTAGTAGTTATTTAGAGTAAACTGACCAAGACAGAAGGGAGAAACTGCATATGCATCAGTAACATCACAAAAAAAGCAAGATGAGCTGTAAATAAAGGTGTTCATGGACCATGCTGCAGTATTCAAAGTTCACTTCTTTCAAACATTCCTGCAGCTCTGTCAGTTAGAATGAACACCCAATCCAAACTGCTGTTTTCCAACAAAGAAATAACTCAGATGTGTGACAAAAAAATTGTGATGCAGATAGTTATATTTTTCTGAGAGTCTGTTTTTTTCTGCCAACTGACTAGGAATTTTTGAGGTTTTGTTCCAAGATCAGTATCAACAGCATGTGCAAAGTACATGTAAACACTTGCTGGGTTGTTCTTTGTGCCTCTCTCCAACACTCCCGTGGCTGTGAAGTGCAGTGGATTTGTGCAGTCCAAACTTCCACCTGTGGTGCTGAAGGGACAGAAAATTCCCTGGTACTCAAAGTCACAGGACAAACCTGGTACAAGGGAACAGCAACATACATACCTGGAAAACGAGGTACTTATGATGTTATGAGCAGTTTGGTTACAACAACACTGAGCCTTCAGTGTTTTCAAGAAGTTTTACACAAGAACAAAGCCAAGAGGAGCGGGATCACTTCCAGCAGGGAGTGAAGTGTATGAACCTGTTCTACAGCCAACAGGAAGGATAAGCTTGGAATATTTTATCTACTTTTGAGCAGGAAAGAATCACTTCAAAACTACTGTATTGGAAAGCAAAGGACTGCAAGTTACCTCCAAGTGGTCTATTCCTTCTTGTGTAAAAACTGGTGCCTGATTTAATTTGGCTAAAAGAGTCAGGACAGGATCCCTGTGACAGCCTTTATCCAGCCTTCTCACCACCTGCCCTTCACTTGGAGGATCAAAATCCTAGAACAAAGAAACAAAAAAATCCACATAATACATGATCCAAAATGGGTTTTTTTGGTAGGAATTTGAATAATTCTTTAATTCACAACTGAGCTTTTTTTAACAGTAAGTTTCCACACTGAAAAATTATGTCATGAAAATCCAGGCATCTAAAAATAAGCCAACAGATGACACACTGTTTTCTCCTTTTACCCACAGACATGCACAGTTTTTATGTGATATAAAAGACTGCAATACTTAGAGAGAAACAAGGTCCTTCAGGCCTCCAAAGATCAGGCAAACACTTAAATCCTCACACATCCTGGTTGCTAGCAGCAATCTGGCTGCAGAGCTGCTCTCACCAGCAAGGAAGTGCTTTCCTCAACCAAACAGCCTAGTTTGGGGATGGAGAGGTCCTGGAATGAGCTACAATCCAGCTGACAAGGAGAGGGAAGGACATCTCAGCAAGCAAATGTTCTTCTGATGAAGAGAACTTTAATTTAGGTTCACTTGACATCAGAGTGTTAAGCTCAGAGTTTGAGAGGAAGTGTGGCAGACAGAGGAGGCACCTAAAGATCTGCAAGTTCAGGGCACAATCTCACAACTGTGGTTGTTGTTTTGGGGGGTTTCCTGTGCAGAGCCAGGAGCTGGACTTGATCATTCCTGTGGGTCCCCTCTAACTTGGGATGTTCTCTGATTCTGTGACATGAATGAAATAATGGGTATTAGATGGGCAAAGTGTGCCCAGGTATGGGTAGAAATGTTTAGGAAGGACAGGCTGGGAGAAGTGGACTTCTACCCCAGAACATTTAAATTTGCCTTATGGAGCTGGAAGGGAGCTCTGGAGATTGTCCAGCCCACCCCAGCTGCCCAAGGCAGCACTTCTGCCAGCGTTTGGCCACCCTGAATTGCAACCAGTGTCCACTGCCTGTTGTCTTTCACTGGCTCTGTCTTCCTCATTTCTTTCCACCACATATTTATACATTGGTAAGATCTCCCCAAGCTTTCTCTTCTCCACATTCTCTGTGATTTATGTCACAGCCTCACCAAGAGGCTTCACACAAAGTCAGAGAGGAAAGGTCCAGGCATCTGAGGAAAGGTGCCAAAAGAGAAAGGGAATGGAGAATACCTTCATTTAGGAGGCTTCCAGGACAATGGGCTGTATCAGACATTAGATAAGAAACGCTACTGATACTTTAAGCAGCTTTAAGTGACTCCAGCCTCAGCTAACCTACTTCAATAATTTAATCACATAAGCAATTAAAAGATGGCTCAAAGCTGAAACAGCTCAGAGCATAACAATGTTGTGTTCTGTTTAAGATGCCTTCAAACTAAAAACAATAAAGAAATGAAAGAGCATAATAGCTATCTCTCACCTACAGAAGTATATAAATCATCCAACTTTTTAAAAATATAAATTAGTTTGTATAATGTGGTCTTTTTTCCTTTGGTGTTATGAAAATCTAACACTCTCTGTGAGTGTGCAGTTTGAAAGTGTGAATTTAAAAAGTTGGTGAGTGAAAATGTTTAAAGCACATCCAAGTCAGCAAGATGCCCAAGGTGGAATCCACATTCTCTCTGTTCCTGTATGAAACAGTTCCTCACCATTTCGTTGGCATCTCGCAGAGTACTGGATAAGCTCTCAGTGAGGTTTGGAAGAGAGAGTCCTCCTTCTGCTAAGGCTGAAAAATATTTTATGTTACAACTATTAAAAAACATGCAAGTTACATGACAGAAAACCAAAGCCACATTCTTTAATAAGTGCAACACTGTGCTTTAGTAAATTTGGAAATTCCCACTGCCGGATGTCTGTTATAAAGACATATTTTCATCTTTCTTTTCATATTTCTTACACTTTGCTTTCAATAAAAACTTAGTACCACATGGTACTTAAGCAAGACAAGTCCCAATTATTTTCCAAGTTGATCTCATGACAAAAGAGCAGATTGATTCTTTTTTCCTTAATAAACAGCAGCTTTTTGTTCAGCAACAAGAAAAAGAACAACGAGGTCTTGTCAATCTTCATGAACTGAGAGTGAATGCAGTTCTATCAGCAAATGTAACTTCAGGAGACCGCAAAGTTTGTAAGGACAAAATATGAATTCAAATTGTAATTTCCACAGCTGGTTACCTCCTGCAGCCTGTCCATAGGTGAAGAGCACCTCCCCTTCTGAGATGGGCCTGTCTGTGGTGTCGGTGTCAGTGGGGGTCAGGCTGCTCTCCTGCACCGACACCCCCGAGCTCCCCGTGGCCCCTGGGGAGGGAACCTGCGGCTGCCAGGGAGGGGCCTCAAAGGGCTTCTCTGGCAGCTGCTGAGCTGCTGAAACCAAGGCCTCTGCTTCCTCATCATTGGCCACTGACATCTCACTGCAAGGTGAACATGGAAAACCTTCATTCAATCACATTGCCAGTATTTTTTCCAGTTCAAAAGCACAGCATTTTACAGAACAATTCAAGAGTCAGCATGGTTAAATAATGTTATCTGTGGATTTCTGGTTATAACCAAAAGTTACCATGTGTCTTCCCAAGGAGGTAATACAAAAATTAAATTGTTAATAACACAATATTTCATTGTCACTACAGGTATTAGTGGCAGGTGTAGCAATACAAGTTCACTAAGTACAGTGTTGAGCAGGACACTGAATAAATCCTGAGAAAGGTCCCAATTCCACATTTTTCTCCAAAATACAATTTAAGCAATTAAAAAAAAAATTAAAAACCAATCCTGGTTTATCTCAAATGCATCCTGATGTATACACTAAGCATTTCTTTCTACTGATTTTTTGAGTACATATGTAGAAAGAATATAATACTGAAGTTTTTAAGAAGTGAGAAAACTGTGCAGCCTGTTGAACTCACGCAGCCTTGGGACAGAACGCTTCTTCTGTTACAGGACTGGGTTTCTCTTCTTCCAGAGGGAGTTCTGCACCATCCCACGGGTTTGGAGGCTTTGGAGTTTCCATTTTTGCAGCTTGGGAGCCCCATTCTGAGCCAGGAGGGCTTGGTGAGGCTGCTGGGGGGGGTGTGCTCACAGGGGTGACCACAGGGGTGCCAACAGGGCCCCTGGCTGCTGGAACCTCCACTCCTGCACGTGTGAAATCAAATTTCAGATCAGCAATTAAAGCAGGGAGTAACTCTCAGACAAAGCTAGGCAGTCCTACCAAGCACATGCAGTTTTTGTGATACCTTTTGATAGTTATAGAGAAAAGACTAGGTTAGGAAAAGCTCCTTTTAAGTACAGTGCTGGCACCTGAAGAAGTGAGAATAAAACCTCAATTTCTTCTCAAGAGAGACTGCTCTGCATTTTAAAAACCAAGCTGCTTTACTTGAAAAGTGTACATTTGACTTAATTAACATCAGAAACACAGGAAGGAGCAAAAGACAGCTATTTTTCTGATGTGAAAAATTGTGGAGGGGTTGGGAGGGGTGGAAATCACACAGACCATAGAAATGTGCATTCATTTTGAAAATAGAACGGTTACCAAATAAAAGATGTTTGCTTTCTCTATAAATGAGCCCATAATTTTTGTAGAACATGAGTTTCCACTTGAATTATAGCCTCAAGAATATTTATCCTGAGAGATAACATTTCTTTGAAGAAGAAAATTACAGGCAGTAGATTAAAGCATATTTGCTACTTCTAAACTTCAATTATTATTTTCAATACCTGTTTCTTTAATTTTTTCATGTTCATGAACATCCCCACTCATTTCTGTAGGAGATGGAGATGAATCTGGAGTTTGGACCTGAGGCAATTCTTTTTGTGAAGGTGGTGTTGGTGGTGGTGTGGCCTGGGGTGTTGGCAGTGGAGTAGGCACAGGAGCCTCCTGAGGGGAAGAAAAATCATAACCACAGTTACTCCATGCAAAATTCCTCTCTTAGGAAGCCCCAGAGAGAGCTGAGGAAAAGAGGGAAAAGCAGCTCATCACAGAGCAGGAACAGTTGTTGCTTCATGGATTTAACCCCTCTAGGAAATTGCACCAGGCTAAATGGTGTGGCTGGACAAAATCAATTAAAACCAGTGAATTGTGCATTAGAATGATTGAACTGGGAAATCATTGTGTCTAGAACAGAACAGCCTATTTCAGCTGGAAGGCACCTACAAGGATCATCCAGTCCAACTGCTTGATCAACTCAGGGCTGACCAAACTTCAAATTTGTTGTTAAGGGCATTGTCCTAATGCCTCTGAAACACTGACAGGTTTGGGGTACCAACCACCTCTCCAGGAAGCCTAATCCTGTGTTTAACCACCCTCTTGGTAAAGAAATGCTTCCTAATGTCCAGTCTAAATACTAATTATATTATTATATGGATTTTAATAAAGCATTTAATACAATCTTAAGCATGACCTGGATAAAATTAAGCCAGAATGGTAATTTTATGGTAAGAAAAATCAGCTAAAGAGAAGCTAACAAACAAAGCAATAACAAAGACAGTAAAGCACTAAAATAAGCACAAACAGAATTGTGATGTTCCTTAAAAAGGTGACAGCAATGGACATAAATGTGATAAGCAGCTATGCTGGCTGTTCTTTGGCCTGCTGTGGAGGAATATGATGGACCTTTCCAGCTTTTCTCCAGCCTTGTTCTCTGACAAGAGAAATAAAGAAAACAAGGCAAGGAGGCCACAGGAAGACTTCCAGGAAGAGTATTTCCCCAGACTGATGATTTTTATTCAAATCTCTCATGGACAGTGGAGCATGCAAACAATTTGGCAGCTCACACCCAACTGTGTGACACTGTGAGCACCAGAGAACTCAGTAACAGCTGAAGTTGAATTCTAGGTAGGAAACTTCACAGTGAGAAAGGAGAAATCAAGAATGCATAAGCTATACATTCAAGAACTTCTGCTATAAGTTGAGCACAAATGGAAAAAATTTAAAAAAAAACCCATGATAGCACAAGTTAAAGGACAGCTATCACCTACAAATGTGGAAAAACATAATGTTTAAAAAAACATAATTAACTACCTGATTCCACCAAAGGCAGGAGAGAATCCCTATTCCAGTTTTGCTTCAGCCCAAGTACACTGCAGCAGAACACAACAACTGATCCCACTTTCAACAAAGCCTTCCATAGCTGGATTTCTAAGCACAGCAATTTCCACAAGCATCCCAAAGACATTACACAACAGCAGATTGCAGCACAGTCATGTTGTTATCAAAATAAGAGCCAGCTGTCATTTGATTATCAAAAGGAACACAGGAAATTATCCTTTATTACAGGAAGCTCTACTAATCAATTATGCATTTACTCAAAGCTACTGAACTCCAAACCCAGAAAGAATTAACACTCATTTTAACAGATATTAAAGAATGGCTGCAAGTCCACAGGACTAAAAATAATATCACTCTCAGCTTCCATTTCTTCTTAGATGAGGAAATTATTTTCTTCATATTCCCTCTGTTTGCAGGAAAGCAGCATCATTATTTTTAGTTGAAAATAACACAACCTATCTTTTGACAACATGAAATTAAGGAGGAAGTCCTGCAGAACTTCAGCAGGAAAGCTTAAATAAAACAGACTCTTACCATCACAGTGGCTGTGCTGGGAAGAACACTTGGACCAGGAACTGTTCTCTCAGCCTGATTCTCACCCAGCATGGTGGCAATTGTTTCACTGAGGGCTTCATTTACAAAATGATTTATCATTTCTGAGTCCACAGGGACACCAGCATTGACAAAGAGCTGAAATCCTCCTCCACCTGCAACTTCAACTGAAAATGAAGGAACAAAGCACAAGTCCAGGTGTCACTTCCTAAAATGCATGTATTCTAGTGCAGCCACTCATTCTCTATGAACTTTGCAATATTCCTTTGCAAAAAATGATTTTTTTTTAACTTTCCAGAGAAACAACAGTAGAGAAACAAGTCAGGATCATAAAAGAAGGCAACAGCAAAGGGCAGTGACATCACAGCAGAAATGCCTTTCTCTCCATTCTCATACATTTATAAAGGAAGTAGTTTTTGACAGATCTATTAACAAAAGAAAGGCAAACATTACAGGCTTAGCAAAATGCCAAATCTGACTCAGACAGCCAATAACAGAAGGTGATTTGTGCAGTGGTGTTATTTTATGTCTTCTCTTTTTTTCAGGTAATTTATTTCAGTGGCCTTGTAACATTTGCTCTGTCTCAACATAAATTCAAGTGTGCACTGCTGCTTTTTACAGTTTCACTGGTTCAGCATTATCCCCTCTTAGGCTGAGGCAACAGCTACCTCCACAGCTTGATAAAATTGGCCAAAAATGGACATAATCCATCTGCTGAGAACAATAACTCCAACTTACCAATGTCAGGGGTTACAACCTCATCATCTTCGCTCTCTGAGGTGCTAATGCTGGGCACTGTTTCCTTCTGAGCTGGGCACATCTCACTGATAATTTTGGCCATTATTTCTTGTTCCACCCTGGCAGAATAAAACCCATTTAACTATCAGCAAACACCAAGACACAAAAGAGCGTTCTTGACATAAAATGCAAGGCAGCTCAAAGGAAAATGGAGAAGGGAGTGGGGGTGAGAAGAAAGGGAAGGATCATTAGGGAATCATTCCTTCTTCCATACATATTCTTTTTGTTGTTACATTGCAACTCACCAGTTTATCAACCTGTTTTCTATAGTTTCTCTCCTTTGAATCAGTTCCTCCAAAACATCAGCAGGCTGCTGAGGCCCAGGAGCCACTGGAGGAAACAAAGGACCATTGTATTTTGGCGAGGCAACTTTAAACTGGCCATTAAGCTCCAGAAGAGGCTCAGAGAATTCTGGAATTTCATCCCTCTCCTCTTCCTGATCCTAATAAATAAGTAGTAAATTAAGTTATGGTACATTTCTGGAAGGCAATGTCATTGAGGTAACTGTCAGATGTTTTCCTTAAGAAACATTTGTAGATGTAACACAGCACACAAACCACATTCTCCCTCCTTAGTGGGTTGCAGTTAATTGATACAACTCTAAGCTTAGCAAATCATAAATCTGTAGAGGTATAAAGCTCTAGGAACTGCTAAGTAAAACATGATTTGGCTCATATTTCCTGCCTGTGCTGCACAGGGCAGGGAGCCAGTGGCAATGCTAATACTTGAAAAATTTACTTGTGACCTAACTCAGGTTTCTTTAATGTCACACCAGAAAAGTTCCTCCTCTAAATAAAAAAAAGTCAGGAAGCATTCTAGAGTTACTTGTTGGGTTAGGGTTTTTTTTGGTTTGTTTGGGTTGGGTTTTGGTGTTTTGGTTGGTTTTCTTAAAATAAATTAAATTTGTTCTTGTTTCCTGACTGAAAAGACACATTCCCAAAAGTTAATGAGCACGTAGTCAATCAGAACTAATAAACTGCCAGCACTAAAGACTGGACATTAATAGTTTACACATATGTCACATGTGTGTTTACACTTCCATTAACTTCAGCTGCTGAAATTTAGAAGGTATTTGTGGGCAATAATTCACACAACCCTCACAGACAGCTCGATTTCAATGCTGAAGTGCTATTTTTGAAGAGTCAGAGGAATGGCTTGGTGTGTGTTACAGTGTTTGGCTGTTCCCCCCTTTTCCCCTGGAGCACTTACACAGCACCAAGTCCCAAGAACCAGCCACTAACCCATCATCCTGTAATGCCTCCTGATGAATGAGAACCTGCAACCTTCACTTCTAATATTAAAAGCAAATGTCTCTAATAGTAATATGATTCTCTAGGAAGAAAATTTGGCATGCCAGAAAGAGATGAAGAGCTGAGCCCTAAATTAGCAGTGAGAAGGATGTGATGGTGCATAAAAGAGCTCACTGTAAATCCATACTTACTAGGATTCATCTCCAACACAGTGAAAGGATAAAAAAAACTCTTCCCTGACATAAATTATATTTTTAACCCATAAAATAAGAAACCCCCCATGCCATAAATTATCTATGAAAAAAAGAACAAATCACTGAAAACAGAAAGAACAGAGAAGGGAGGAGAAAGGCAGTAACATTTTCCTGTTTCCTTCCCCAACCCAGCACTAACACTTCTCCTACCTTAATACATTTTAAAACTGCCAAGTCAGAGAGGTCCCTGATGGGTATTACACAAAGAACTATTGGGTCTTTCTGGACCTTGAAATAATGATAATTCTTCAAAGAAGCAAGAAAACCAGCATGTGTGTATTTGGGTGACAAACAAAGGTCTTTAAAGCATTCTAGGCATAGAAATGAACAGTGAAGTTGAATCAGAAGGCCCTGGGTGCTTTGCAGGCTGATAAGCAGTCCAGGCTGTTAGGATATGTGTATTCAGAACAATAATTCATTCTGACAGCAAATGTAAAGATGTCTTTGTCCAGTGTTTCATTATGCATTTTCCTCTGCCTGTATTACTCCATAAATTTCCTTTGATGTTTCCTATTTAATACCTCTGGAAGTATGCAAAATACAAACATCTGGATTATATAAACCAAGTACATGCAATAAATCTTACATATATTTAGTAACTCTGACAAACTTTTGCAGTTCTACTGCATTTCTAAAATATTTTATATTTAATAGCACACAAATCCATAATAATGCACAAATCCAAAAGAAAATTATATTCATTTTGGGGGTGATATATCATCTCTGCTGAAATAAAAAAAATAATGTCATAGCCAGTATTTAATTATACAGATTGAACTTGAACATATATCACCTTGTAGACCAATCTTGAATAATCTGCACTCAATTCTGCATTTTGCTTCCCTGGAGACTGTTGAAAATATCTATCAAAACTCCCAATCAAAATATGGCATAAATTAGAAAGTCTTTCAGATATGATTGGAATATTAATCACTGTACTTTATTATAAAGTATCGAGCCAAAATTCTACTTCCCAAATTACATTCAGATAATTTTTAAAGTTTGAAATTATTAGATGATATAGATTAGTTTTGTGCTATTACCAAACATGGACATGCAGAGGCTTTTATTAAAGCCTCCCAAAACTGAAGCCATGGATTTCTTCTTGATGGATTTCTAAAGCAATTCCCACAAGCAGGGTCAGGCTGCACTGCAGGTGTCACCTGTGATCTCTTGTCTGAAGAGTTACACCTGTAAAAATGTCAATGTCCCAACCAAGAGCATCTATGGGAAGTGAGGGTTGAGGAAAATCCATCTACTCTGAGCTCTGCAGGTTCTGTATTTGCTGTGGTATTCAAATTGGAAGCAAAAATTCTGAGAAAAAAGCCCCCACCTTGCAATTAGGGCATGTTCAGAGAGAACAAAAAGTGCATTTAATCCTAAATCCCAGGAAGTTTGCTACAGGAACTGCAGGATGTGGCTGCTCATAAGAATTTCAGAGGAGACTCAAAAAAATCTGAGAGTCAGTTCTGGGCTCATGTGAGCTGAGCAGGTTTCTCACTCTGAATTAATCAGAGAATCCCAGAGTGGTTTGGGTGGGAAGGAGCTCAAAGCCCCTCTTGTTCCACCCCTGCCCTGGGCAGGGACACCTCCCACTATCCCAGGCTGCTCCAAGCCCCATCCAACCTGGCCTTGGACACTTCAGGTCAAAAAAAACCAGAAAAAGGTAACAAAAACAAACAAACAAGGAAGAGATTTCACACAAATAGTTATCCTGCTCAGTTCTAACAGAATTAAGTTTTCATGAGAAAAGGGGGTGGGGGGAAGACAACAAAAGCTATTTTTCTGTATAGCATTTTATGCACATATTTTCATGAATCTGAAGACTCTTTTATAACAATAACTTTGCTTTCTTTTGATGTCTTAAATACCCCTGCCACTCCAGAGACTGATTTTATGCTTCCCCATTGTGTTTGCCTTGCACATTTTTAAGAACATTGTCTGTGTGGTCATAGGCCAAACATATGTTTCACTTGGAACATTTTTGGTATTGTGGTTGAAATATATCCCATTGCCAAAAATAAAAGATAAAAGCAATCCAGGAAAAAAATTAAAAAAGAAAAGATGAATAACTATTATTCACATAATAAAAATTTAACGTTGCAGCATTTTTCGATAGTTCATAAAATGACTTCTTTAAAGCTTTTTTTTTTTGTGCTAACAGAAGAACAATGTCCAGAGAGATTTAACTCCTCCCCTCCAGTAATATAAGGTGATTTTGAAACTATAAATGAGTAAAGCATATGTACACTTCTGATAAACAAACCACCAAGTCAGGGCTGTTTTAACCAACTGATAATGTTAAATGATTAACTCATTTTAAAAATAAATCTACATCTGGGCTCTAGGGTTAATGTTTGAAGTAAATTCAAATCCTTGCATCAGGAACACACACAAGAGGCAAAAAGAATAAATTTTGGGGTAAATTTTGATAGACACACAGCAAAGTCCTGCTCACTGAAGTGAAACACAGGCTGGTTCACCAAGCTTGAGTGTTTCTCAGGACCCCACTGACAAGGGGTCACCTAACTAAAAAAAAGGATTTGCTACCTAAAAAAATTAAACTGTGAAAGAGCATCTCAAACCTGTGTTAACATAAACCAGAAACAACAATATTGTCAAGAATTTCTTCTTAGGATCTAACCCAACCCTGCCTTCTGTCCAAGCCATTCCCCCTTGTCCTGTCACTCCAGGCCCTGTCCAAAGTCCCTCTCCAGGCACTGGAAGGTGCCCCAAGGTCTGCCCAGAACCTTCTCTTCTCCAGGATGAACAACCCCAGCTCTCTCAGCCTGACACTGTATTCCTCACATGCAGGGTTTTAAATTGAAAAATCCAAGTGCTGTAATCACTGCTGATTTTAGAGAACTACTTGTGTTTCTAGTGGATTCTAACATATCCAAATAAAAGCTAATTTTAGCTTTTTATTCTAATTTTTTTCAAAAACTTCTCCGCTCACCAACACACACTAATTCCTAATATTCTTTATAGCACTGTAACCAGTTCAGCATTGCTCACAAAGTGTACTTTTAAAGCTCTTAGGAAAGGAAAATAGTTTCTTTACACTGTTTCCAGTTTTGACAGAATAATATACAACAAATATAAAAATAATTAAAAGAAAAAGACACCTTTGCAATATGATTACCTGTATGACATCAGTAACATCAACGAAATTAGTTCCTGGAAACTTTGTGTCTTCCTCTTCACTGTGTATTGCTTCTGGAGTCTTACAAAGACAGATTGCAATTGTTAGGGATTTCATCTCAGAGGGGAAAATCCATCAGCAGAAAACCTTCATGACAAGAATGCAATGAAATCACACCTTCCACTATCCCAGGTTGCTCAGAGCCCCATCCAGCCTGGCCTGGGACACTGTCAGGGATGGGGCAGCCACAGCTTCTCTGGGCAACCTGTGCCAGGGCCTCCCCACCCTCACAGTCAAAAATTTCTTCCCAATACCCTACTCTCTGTCAGTTTGAATCCATTCCCCCTTGTCCTGTCACTCCAAGTGCTTGTAAGAATTCTCTCCATCTTTCTGGTAGACTCCCTTCAGGTACTGGAAGGCTGCAGTGAGGTCCCCCCCAAGCCTTCTCTTCTCCAGGCTGAATAATTCCACTGCTCTCAGCCTTTCCTCATAGGAGAGGTGCTCCATCCCTCTAAGCAACTTGCTGGGATGGAATAATATAATTTTAAATAAAAATCACTATTTTAGTCCACAATCTCTTACTCAGTGAATACCTTCATCACAGGACTCAGGAGGACTTCTGAAGTCAGGAAAACAGAATGTACAATAACCACACAAAAATCACCAGTGCATCACCACACTGTCCACTCTGCCCTTACCATTCAGCAGTTTAGTTCAGAGCTGCACAGAACTCTTCCTTACTGCTCAGATTAAGATTAAAAACAACTCTGAAAAGTTGCATGGAAGGAGAACAGAGTGACCAGCTCCAACAGCACAGGCTCTGGGGCCCAGGCTGAGCACACAGCACTGCCCACTCCAGGACAGCCAAGCAGCAGAGGAGGGAAGAAGAACATCCTGAGAACACTGAAGGCAATGTAAACAAGACAGACATGGCCAGCAGGGACTGTCATTCTGTACAGGACACTGGAACACTGTTTTTCTCTGAGTTTTCCTATGGTAATAATTTAATCTTGGAAGAACAGTGTTTTTCTCCAATTTTTCATTTTCTTAAACAAATACCTTACACTAGAAATTCTTTAGGAGAATTACTCCACCTTTTCTAGAACAGTCTCATTTCTCTAACTATAAAAAACAAGGAGATAACTTTGAAGTAATTTAACATATTTTCTTTGTGAACAAGTTTGAATTCCCAGACAATCAGTACCTGTATGACAGCATCCACAGGAGGGAGCAGAGGCTCAGAGCCTGGAAGAACGTGGTTTACACTCACACTGGCACTTGAAACACTGTCAATATCAACGTTTGGTAACACCTAGGACAGAAAAAAAAAATCATCAATATAAAAATTTATGTAGTAGCTTGGCTATTATCATTGAACTTTTTCGATTTTTCCTTCCTGTTGCTTCTGAGCCACTAAAATTCAGTGACCTCCTTTTCTCATGCCTGTATCTGATTTCAACTTGGTTGTGACAAACAAAATATTGTGATGCCAAAAATCAACACCAGAAATAGTCACCTCTTTCCCTGCAGTAGCTGATTTCTCCTGTTCCCTAATTCCCTGACACTTTGCCTTGCATGTAACAGAAGGTGAGTGTACCTGTAACAATTACCTAGAATATAATTAGGGCAGAGGTGTGTTTGACTTGCAATTAGTTTAGAAGATGTTGGCCCACAGCTGGTTATTGCTTACACACCTGGTGCAGCCAAACAAAGGGAAATCTGTATTGTAATATCATTTGTAACAAAGGCATGTCCATTACAGCATCAAAATGTGTTGTATTTCTGCTAAGAACAAAGATTTCAATGCTTGCTTAATTGCTTGGGGAAAAGAAAAATCACCTGAAATATTTAAGAACTGGGTGAAATAACAGCAAAATGCAGTGGGTGGAATAAAGTGACACAGCAAGGGAACAAACCACATTAACACTCTACCTGTGTTTAACTCTGAATCATTTGTGTCTGAAAGGTGTGGGGGGGAGTGTGTAGTCTCAACAATTTGAATCCAAAATAATGAACATGTAAGAAACATCCACTTCCTTGACAAGAGACTCATGTGAAAAATTAAAACAACAAACCCCAGCCCACAAGGTAAGGACTGCAAGAGTTGATTAATCTGGAGTGAAACCCTTGGGCTGACAATCATGCTTGAAAGAGAAATTTTAAAGGCCAAAGCAATCATCCAAGAAATCTGACATTTACATTTATACTTCTTTTATTCCAAGTTTGCTCTGGCTCAAAAATCTCATTAAAAAAAGAAAATAAGACACAGATCTATTTTACAAATGTCCTGCATAGGTGACTTGGGGAAGAAACAGTTTTCTATTTTGGTCACACAATAAAGATAATTGTTAAAATATGAATAAATGCATTAGTATAGCATGAGAATTCCTTGGTCCCTCCATTCTGATTTTTCTAATTCTTACTTAAAACCATCAACTGATGTCCAAGTGTGTTACTGATGGATCAGACTGCCTTTAGTTAACATTCATTAAAATAAACAAATAATCATCACTCTTGACATGTACCTGCACAGAGAGCTGAGGTGGCTCCTTCTTCTCTGATCTCATCTCTATCACAGCTATATTTGGTTTTTTTACCTCAACAGGAGGCTTTGGTGGCACTTGAGGGAGGGAGGTTGTCACTGTCACAGGGTGTGGTTTACCTATGACTACTCCAGCAGGCTGCAGCAACGTGCTGCTGCTTTGGGTTTGACCTAAGGACAGGGGAAAAACAATTTAAAATTTATATATAAATCTCCAAGGCCAGTAAATTAATAAACCAATTAAAATTAAATTCTATCTGTTTTGAGATTCTGTGTGCAATTACAGACCAATTAAAACCCCACTATTACCACTAGCAAAACTATGGTAATTCAACAGCTAATTTTAAGCTTTCCCAGCAGAAACTGTAAACTCAACACTACCTTTTCTTTTTAAATTATTCACTTTTCTTGACTATGGTGACACCTACTGCTGGAAACAAGAACTGTGTCTGCCATTCAAAAACTACAGACCATGCTTCCCCCACCTCATATTCTCTTAATCATATCCAAAATATTATACTTCATATAACAATCCATAAATGTTTGTTTGACACACCCTTTAAAAAATAATTACCATATTTCAATGCAAATATAACTCTAATCCTTCTCTAAACAAGTCCTATATAAAGATTTTATTGAAGGTCCAAAAAGACAGAAGTCATGACAAGGAATTCAGTGTGTTTGGCACAATCCTACAGGAATTGTTGATTCCAAGGGTGAGTGACTCAGTTCCTGCTTACTTGGACATCAAACTTAAAGCAAGAACATGAACCCTAGAAACAAAGGGAACCAAAAGAGGTACAGCTAAGCAAATAATGGCTCTGTCAGGGTGTCACCAGCCAGCCAGCATGCAGGATGAGGAAAGTCAGAACATTTTCAGGATGAGGAAAGTCAGAACATTTTCAAGAGATGCCCCAGATTTCCCTTGAGAAGGGCAGCAGCAAATCTCATGGGCCAGGGCAAACATGTAATTCCAACCCCCAAACCACTAAATTTAGAAGAGAAATCTGTCTTTCTATAAAGTGGCAGGAATTCCCCTGCACCCAGGTTGTTTGCTCCCACCTAGTGGAATTGCCATGGGAATGAGGTGCCCTTCCATGGGCCCAGAATCAGCAGGAACATCTCCACTGGGGCTGAAGTGGTAGCGCTTCTCCTGGGCAAGGGCATAGACAGGATGCTTCTTCCTGGGGCTGCTGATGACCTTCTGAGTGTGAGGGCAGGTCTGGGTTCTTGCTGACTTCACCTTTGTACCTGAAACAGGAGCAGGTGAGCTGCAGGTCACAATGCAGGTACAAAGCCAAGGGCATCACACACTCTCCTAACCCAAGCCTTTCTGCTGAATCCGTTGTCAATTTTTGCTGTGGGACAGAGGCAGTGAGGGAGGGAGTCCCAAAGGGCAGAACCTAAAAGTGCCATAGGCAGAGGATTGACAGATGTCTCAGTAGTGGCAGCAATGAAGGAGTTAAAACTGCAATTTTAAAGTTGAATCTAGCAGGTAAGGGCACAGAAACAGGAGAGGGACCAAAGGACTGGAGGAGGTTGGAATGAAATGTGTGACTGAGCAGCTAAGAAGAAATCCATAATTTAGGTTTGAAATGCAGCCACAAAACTGACAGGTACTCAAAGGAAGAGGTATAATCTATAAATTCCTGGTTTAACAACTCACTGCTACTGGAAAATCAAGCCATAACTAATACCCAGAAGTCCTGACTTCCATCATCACGCAGCACTGATTTTTTGGTCCAATTTTTCAAGTCTATTGTAAATAGCCAGCCAGAAGTAATTTAAATGTAAAAATGTCTTAAGCATATAGCAGGGGAGAGCACTTATTGCAATGTGCATTTCTCTCTATGAAGTCATGCAAGGCCTTATTCAACTTAAACTCTTTGCAAACAATGGATATTATTAAGGAAATTATTAATTTTAATCTAAATGGATAAATACTGCCTGAAAATTCCCCCCCAAAAAAAGGTGTCAACCATTGTGAATCAAACAGAAGTGCTTCTACTGTTATTTTGTAGGTGTTAGGAAAATTAATCACACTGGTAACCAACTCCATATCTTTATTACAGCCAAACAAATGTCATCTTACTCCTCTGTTGTTTCTAATCATCACCTCCCTGTACTTGTAGCCAGTTAACAAGTGGCAACGAGCACTTTTTAGCTCTGTTCACACTTAACAGCTTCCTAATTAATTGAAGAATGAAAGTCTATCATTATAAAATATAGGGATAACAAAGATTGATAATGTGATTTTTGTTAAATGCAGACAAGCAAGTAAGGCAATTCACTTATAAAGTGGCATTTTTGTGCAGACAAATTATGGGTTGTAAGCCTGGAAACAAGAACAGCAAGTCATAACTCTTCAGTGAGAAAATACAGGACAGAGAGAAGCATCTCTAGGAAAGGCTTTCCAGTCACACTGGATAAGCAGTGGAATGAGAAATCACAATACAATGTCCTGGTCAAGAGGATAAATGTAACCCCCAGATGTCTCCACAGGATGTCTGAGATGGAGCAGGAGAACACTTCCCTGGGTGATAACACTGCATTCAGAGCTGAGTCTGTATCTCTGCTAATATTAAAATAGATTGGACATTCAAAGGCATTTCTTCATTTTTTAAGGAAAAGAATCACCTGGAAACTGAAGTAGCTGGAAACTGAAGCCAAAACCTACCTAGAAATCAGATAATAAATTTGAAGTGTCCTGTTTGCTTTTGAACCATGAGGTATTTTGCCATGGGAAGGAGCAACTACAGGCAGAATTTCTGTGTCCTTAATGATGAACTTGTGCCTTTCTGCAAAGCACAGGTTAGCCAAAAAAACTGTTCTGTAATCAGACAAATGACTGGACTCTGTAACATAAATAGATACAGTTCAGAGGCCTGTGATTTAGAAGAGGTCATACTACATGATCTAACAGTCCCCCTTGGCCTTGAACTTTTGAGTAAAAGCAGAAATTGGCAGCGCCTCTGTAATGCTGCCAACTTGTAAAAACAAGGTTCTCACAGAGAGAATGATGAAGTACTGTACACACACAGCACCTCATTTTAATTGCTTTCAACTTTTCATTTCCCCCTGAAAAGTTTATTTGCACTGGGCAGAAACTAGACATTTAATTAAACTTAGCTTTAAAAAACTCATGTTTTACACGTATTTATCAGTTCACATTATGCAAGAAAACAACTCCAGCTTTTTTTTTTTAGAAATGATCTCTTACTTATAAAAGTGTTAGTTGAATTTTTTTCCTAACTTCTCATAAGAAACCAAGCATTAGTCACCATAGTTTATTTGCAAAGAAAATGGTTGAGAGTTATAAAATGACTGAAAAGAGACTCTCCAGATGGCCATTTCAGTCTTAAATAAACATCCTTATTCTAACACTAATTTAAAACAAGCTCAGTGGACTGCTCTAACAAAATAGAGTCATTTAATAAGTCTGGACTTCTCAGCCAATCAAACCCAAGGCCACAATCTTCCAATAATTTTTAAGCCTTTATCACTTGGCATATCAAGGCCAGGAAGGGAAGCTGTGGGTGCAGATCTGTGAAGGGAAGAACCCACCATGCCTAACTGAGAGAAATTTGTTTCTTTCCTTCTTTTTTTTTAAGAACCTGGTACTTTGAACTGCTTATTCAACCTTGTTGCATTTTATTTACACTCCTACTATAGAGGAGCACAGATCTGTTCCTAATTTCATTATTTATACTTTCCTTTGCCATTACAGTGCCTTTCACAATAGCAGCCCCCAAAAGCATTTAACTGTTTTGTCTTCATGAGACTCACATGGAACACCAAGTATTATTCTTCCATTTTATTGGCAAGATGTAGGAAAGCACAAAAATGAAGCAGTTTGACCAACAATCTTAGCAAGAGTCAGTGATGCCAGTATCAAAGGCTGACCTCAGTCCCAGTTAAAATCAGAAAGCTTGGAAACAGGACACAATTCCTTTATACAATGTGCAAAGAATTCCATTTTTCCCTCAGACAAGAATACAAGGGGGTGTCCTATTTTATTTCCTGTCAGGATAGAGACAAACCCATAACTTTCCATAACTGCAGCCTGATGTTACATAGAGAAAGCAATTTTATGGTGGCTTTACTGTTGCAAACACACACATGTTGCTGTGCTGCTGCAGCATGACTTCATGGCTTGGAAGGGAATCACTCTGGGAAAGTTTATCCAGAGTTCACTCTGTTTGCCAGCAAAGAGCTTTTGAACTCTTGGTCACACAAAGGACTTCTGGGGATTGAAGGCAGCATCAATCCAGTGCAGTTTTCCCTTTCATTTCTATTTGTCTCCAAAGAAAACAAGGTGAAGCACAAGAGCAGCTTGTGACAACTGCACCTTCACGTTTCACTGGCACTACTCAATCACACTGGTAGAAAAGTGGGAGTTCCAAATGATTAAATGACCTATTTGTTAAAATTAGGCTGGGGAGGGGGGCACTCTTTCTGCCACTTTACAAGATACTCTTTCTGCTGATGAAATTGGCCTCCCTGGAAAGGGAAAGGGTATGACCTTCTATAAAGGACAAGAGCCCAATAAATACAGAAGAAAATTCATTCAGGACTCAGCAAAAGCAGAACTGCTGATTAAATATTTTTCAAGAACTGCTTGTTCTCCATCCAAATCTTAGTGGTCACTGTATCACTGTTATTACTACTCTAAGTAGCACACATTTCATCCAAACAGATCTGTACAGAATAAATTAAATTATAGGTGTGCAGCACAGCCAGTAGTCAAAAAGAGTGATGGATCATGCTTCAAGTGAGTATACCAGGGTATACCAGCACACCAGTTTTCACCAAAAAAAAAAGGCATTCAAGAGATGGCAAATAAAATATCTAAGTCTCAAGGCTGGCACTTTTCATGTAACATGTATTTAAAAAACAAAGCAAGTTTTGAAAAGTTTTCTAGGTTTTTGCCAGGAGTAGAACCCACATTTTCCAGGAGGGTTATGAGAATTGTGAATACTTTCTACCAAAAACACTTTTTCTTCATGGATCACAACTGAGCTGCAGAGCACAGGTAAGAAAAGTGCCACAGAGACCATGTTAGGCTGAACAACAGATTCTTGTACTATTTTGAGGACTTGCCACTGTGGGTGTACATCATAACCACAGAATCACACAAGGGTTTGGGTTGGAAGAAACCTTCTAGATCAACCAGTTCCAAGCCCCTGCTATGGGCAAGCACACCTGGCATTAAACCAGGTTACTCAAATAATGTAAATAAATAAATAAATAGATTAATAATACCAACAATAATAATGATAATGTAAAAAAAGCCCCAACCTCTAACCCCAGCAGTGCTTGTCTTCAAAAACACAAATATGTTTTACACCACACACTGTAATGGCCTAAACCCATGGTCTCAAGTGAGTGCCTGCCTTCTGAGCTTAATCTCCTGTATTTCACACAGAATGTAATGTTTTGACAGCTGTAATAAAAACCCAGACAGCATTTTTAACATGACATTTCAGACTGCATCAAGTATATTTTCCCTGCATGGGTAACAACAGCCTAAGTGCAAGAAGCATGGTGGGAGCCAGCTAATATTTTTCCATGGATGCACATCCTATTAACCCCACTGTGCCCAGCAGCACTTCAAACACCTCCTCCTCTCAAGCCTCCCTCCCATCTCCACACTTTTCCTTCAGCATGATCTTTTCTCATGTAATTTGTTCATTCTCTCCTCCAGAAAAATGATCCCCAGTGGTTTTTCTGACATACCAGTTAAAAAGTAATCTTAGTTTCTGTATTAAGAATCAGGTAAGTTTTGAAAAGGTAACTAAAAAATAAAACAGATCCAATTAAAACATTACTTTCTACTAACTCTAGATAAAGTTTATCTACACTCACCTATGTCAGATATCATGTAGTCTCCCTTTTTAATTATTTTTACACATTTTTAATAGGTTAGAAAATCAGGACCTTCTTATCCTAACACTGTGCCAACAAAACTAATGAATGCAATTCATTATTAATCAACTAATAACCTTTATCAATAAATTAACCTTAACAAGCTATTCCAGAAAGGAGTTATACTCTGCTTATAACCCTGATTGGACTAACAGAAGTTACTTGCACTTACTGAAGTTAACCAACGATTCTGATTGCACCTTTCAACATTTTCAAGCTAACAGATGTCATCTTCATGCCCATACATTTAATTTTTTTGTATTTCCATTAATGTATTAGAAGTGGGAAATTAAATATCACACCTCCTTAACTTTCCAAATCTCAGGACATTTCTGAACTCTGAATGAATTAAGAATTTAAATGAAATGATTGGATAAACCTGACACAAAAAATACATCTCCCAGTGACCTTTATCAAAAGTTGAGTTCATTTTTCAACATATTCAGCTTTAAGATGTGATTATTTCTAGCAATTCAGCTCTTTAAGTCTTGGACAAAAATAAACACATATTAATATATTTAGCATATTTAGAAATAAGTATTTATTTGACAACTTAAAATAAAAGGGGCATTGAGCAAAGCTGAAAAACTGATACTTTTTAGTTTTGAAAAGAGGATCTGAAATAGAAATAGACTATTTCAGTTGGACAGGACCTACAACAACCATCTAGTCCAAGTGCCTGACCACTTCAGGGCTGAGCAGAAGTAAGTTCAAGCCTGGCATTAATGAAGGACATTTTCCAAATGCCTCTAAAGCCCTGGCAAAGCTGGGGCAGGTTCTCTCTACAAAGCCCACTGCAGTTGCTTAAGCTTTATATTGATGACCAGGTGAACTACAATTAACAGATTCATTTTCACAAGGAATTCCTAGGAGAAAAACTGGGAAGGAACACCTTGTTCACATCAAAGAATTACTTACCTCTAACAGTCTCTATCAGCTTGGGTCTTGGAAGTTTAGATTTGGGAGAGGGGGAGTTGAACCTCAGATAGGGTCCCTTTTTCAGGGTGCTGCGGTGGCCCTGGTAAATGGGCTTCCCATAAATGTGAGACAGAAAATCTTCATTTTGGAGCAGTGCAGTTCTACTCACAGGTCCCTGATGCACATCAAAAAGGAAAAAAAGTAGTTTACAATTCTTCATTTATGAAAATTGCTACAGGACAGAGCTATCCCTTTCATTTCAAGTTGTTACACCTGCACACACAATTTTTCACATCAATACTGCACAGTTGCTGCCAGAAAAGAAACCACCTGGGAACTCACATCTGCCCTTCCTTCCTTCCTCTGCAAACTTTCAGAAAAGTAAGTTCTAAACCTCTGTTTCCTTGTGTTATCTTCCACCTGCTTCTGCAATGGCTTAGCTGCAGATAAAGGCTTCTTTGTCAAGCATCCTTGGATGTTTTGAGTTTTCTCTTTCATTTCTTGCTTGGTCCTCAGAGCCTTGAGGTTTTGGGTTCTCTTGAGCCATGGGGCCTTTTGATATTTCCCTTGTTCTGAATCATTTCTTGCCATTTCAGCCTAAATATAAAAGACAAACAGAATAAATGGAGATTTTTATCTTCAAGGCTATCAGCAGAGTGTGAGGATAACTTTGAAGCTCTGAGGAATGGCCTGGTTTCCATGTTAGCCAGCAACTGAGAGCAGTGATTTTCATTAAGCAACTCAAGTTTTCAATAGAGGTAAATATTTTATTACAGCTTACTACATGCTAGTAATAATAGGCAGCTTTCTCTTGTTTTCAAGGTGGATAACACAAAAATCTGAAGCCATTTTTCCAGCCACACCTGGATTTCCTCACTGATTGCCCTGATCCACTCATCCACAGTCCTTCTGATCCGAATCTCTTCCAGTACATCCCTGAAACAGAAGGAAGAACAATTTTAGGTGAGTGCTTCTCAAATTGCACAGATTTGTTCCTGGGAAAGCAGTGACCTATAAATGCTATAAAAAGAGAAGCCCAGAACACAGACACTGAGATTCTGCACCTCCACAATCCCAAAAGGCACCAAGCAAAACCCACCTGAGTTTCCCAGATCTGTTCTTAAATAATTCCACCTGCAAACCCACTCCCTGCTGTAAGCACTGACAGTATTACAAATATTCTAGGAACAAGAGGCAGGCATGTGTCACTTCCTACTTTGATCAAAACTGAAAAAACAAGCAAACAAAAATATTCCAAATTAAAAACCAAAAAAAGCAGATGAAAAAATTACTACATCCTCTAAAAGATGAATGACAGCAGGTATCATGCCTAAAAAAATGATGGGCCTAAAAAAAACCCCTTATATTTCTAAATAAAAATTAGCTACCTTCCTCAGGAAAATGCAAGTTTAAATTTTATATTAATAGAAAACTTCCATTATGAGTCAAACATGAATATTTAACACAATTAACAAAGCAAAAGTTCAAAAGCCAAGTATCTGTTACAGGATGACTAATTCTGTACAATTTACAGGCTTATGAAGCCTCTTCTGCTCTGGATAATTAAATTAGTCTTTAATTCTCTTATTAATGCAAGTTTGCATGGAAACAGCTAAATGCCATGGCAGCTGAGCAGCTTGTCCAGATGAGAAAGCCTCAGAATTCAGATTTAGCAGGAAGTACCAGGCACCTGACAAAAATTCAGATCACATCACCAGGCTGAAAAAAACATCTGAAGTTCAAGAATCAGCCAATGATTGCTAAGAAGAGTCAATAAATGCTTTTTGCAGGGAAGTGCTGGAGTTCCTCAATGCACAGATTTGAAAGCATCAATCTCACCAAGACTGAACTGCAGGGTCTAACCTGTTTGTAGTCAAGGAGTTTGTGATGGAATAGAGGGCATCTCCATCTTTGGCACGAGTGACAGCTTCCAGATTCTCCTCAAGGACTTTTTTATTGGTTTGAACTCCTCTCAAAATCTTTTCAGCATCCCTCAGTATAGATTTTGGCACTTTGACATTTTGAAGGATGGATGGTTTATGGAGCAGCTGATGTTCAGGTGGTTTTGGTGCAACAGGAGGATTTTTGGACTAAAATGGAAACAGAACCTCTAGCTTTTAATCAGAGACTGTGATTTCCTATTAATTTGTTATCTTATCAATGCCACCATCTGAAACACTGCCCATGTGTACTATCAGCAACTTCAATTACTCAAGAACATTCATTATGTTGCAAATATATTTAGAAAAGTGAAAGACATCCAAAAGACCTCAAATGCAAATGATGTGAAGTATGAGAAGCAATGCTAATGAGGCTAAATAAGCATGTGAAAAGATGGCAATTAGATACATGAAGTATCACCAGCAAATCTCTCCATGTAACAGTAATTAAATACAATTAAAAGCCTAATAAAAAACTAAGTCCTCTAAATATATGCACTTGTTTGGCATCAATTTAACCTAAGAATCACCAAGCAACACTCAGAAGTTTTAACAAGACAAATCCCTCAGCAGCCCCCAAGCCTCTCCTACTTTTGCTTATTTTCATTTTTCAGAAGAAACAATGAAGCCTCTCACTTTGCAGAACCCTTTTACAGAGATAAAAATCGAGCATAAATTAACTGCTAAGTACAAAAGAAAGGGACACAAACACAGGAAACAAGTTCTCATTCATTCTCACATTGCTGATGAAAACCAGAGGTCCACAAAAACTTTGTTTAACAATAAAAAACCTAAAAAGTGATAAATGTACATAAAAAAGAAACCTCAAACCAAAACACCCAAACTAGAGTAAACTCTGAAAGCATCAACTGAATGAACAGAAAAAGAATAAATCTCACAGCTCACAACTCAGTTCTGGCTTTAAGGCTGCTCTTTCAACAAATCAGAATTAAACAAAAGTTTATGTTTTAACAGATGTATTGCCACAATGGACATAATCAGACAGAAATTAACACACTTGGTTTTGGCCTGGTGAGAACAGAACAATATACCAAATTATTGATCAGTTTTGTGCAGGCTTTCATTTCCAAATGAAACTTTTGGACAAACACTAGCTCAGCAAGACAGGAAAGATCTGTGAGAACATGTGAGAAATACAGATACATGAACAAGTGTAAAATGATGGCGACTTTAGTGAGACCCAGCTCATGAAATGGTAATTACAGCAGCTCCCACTGTGCCAATTGGAGACAGCAGCTTCCTGCCTGACATTTGTGTCATCCCCTCATGGATTTCACCAGGACTGCACATGAAAGGGTCATGTAATCTGTACACAACAGCAGCATTTGAACAAACACACAAACACACACAAACACACACAGCTGTGCAACAGGTAGGCAGTGTCATTTCATTGCCAACACATCCAAACCTGCTTCAGTGTTACCACATTAAAAAAACCCACACAAAAAACACAAAAGCATAAAAATGTCAAGAGGTACCTTAATAAGATCATTCATGTCAGATTTCCATGAGTTTGCTTCCTAAAAAGACAGAAGAAGAGCTGCTGAAACTTTAATCTAAAGAACTCCTTGGGATCTCCAACCTCTCACTGCTCACTTCTGCTGGGTTAGAGCACCACCTTCTGTCCTCAGCTAACACAGACTCTGCTTTATGACACAGCTAGTTGACAATTTATCCAAAAATGTATTATCTCACTCCAGAAGTCTCTCAATGATGAGGAGTCAACAGCTAAGGATCTGATTGACCCAACTCTCCATTTGCTAAGTCATCATCTCTGTCTTCCTATTGACTTTTTTCATCAGAGAGATTTCAAACCATTTCTCTGACTGTGTCTTTCTCTCATCTCACCTTGTTCTGTTGCAAAATAGTAACAAAATATTTGCAGCTTCCATGGGGCACATGGCACCTGTTCCATTCCTAGCAAAGAACAGTTAAATGTACAATCCACTAAATGCTACAAAATCTACAAAAAATGCACCAGCTATGCTAGAAGAAAGAACAGATGAAACTACACTTTCTAAAGATGCAGCAACAAGTAACAGCCAGGTAATACTAAACATTTTTAAGGAAATAATTTTTAAGCTGAAACCTGGAACCACAGAAATGAACCAACAGAATCCAAGCTGTTACATTTCAAGCCAACTCACAGAGGTGAATTTTCAATATTTTCTTCTTTTTCACTGTATGTATTTACAAGAACTGAGAGGACCACAGAAGACAGGTGGAAGCAGGAATGGATCCAGGTTAAGAGGTAACAGCCTCAATTGTCAAAAGCTCCATGTTGCCAGCACAGAACCAGATTTTGTACCTCCAAAGGTACAAAATCATTAGCACAAGGAACAGTACAAGGATGTTTGCCAGGCAATTCCTTGGAAAAAGCACTCTTTACAAAAAGAAGTGGCAAAATGAGAAAGGAAGTGCTGAAGTCGTCCCTAGAACTGACTGCAGATAAATGGAATGTTGTTCTTTCCCAAATGGGAAAGTTACATCAGCTCTGTAGATCTATTTTGCAGGAAGAGCAGCAGAGAACAGGCACTGAAAATATCCAAAACCTCAAAATAAACAAACAAACTTCTGTCTTTCTCTCTCTCTCTCTCACTGTTTTATGTCTGGGACAATGGCAGTCAGAGTCCACTGCACTCAGAGACATTCCTCAGGCTCAAAGCTCTTCCATACACACAGATTCCAACACTTCAAGTAATTATAAATAAATGTGGTCTTTTTACAGGTGTAGAAGCAAGAGCAACACTTTTACTGATACCACACCTCTGAGTTTTTCTCCACAACTTTTATTCCCCTTATTCAAATTCCTGGTCATTCTGATTACATTGACTTTACCTGCAGGATGTTGTGCATTTCTCTTCTCAGCTTGCCAAGATCTTGCAGTAAATCATCTGCCTTTTGCACTGTTTTCTCAATTGAACTGTAACTTTCAAAAGCAGGCATGGATTGTGCAGGCAAAGCATTGTGCCTGAGGGGAGAAACACTCCTGGTTACAACTCTGATGGCTCCTTGGTAGCCCAAGAAAGCCAACTGTGAAACCAAGCAGGAGTTTAGAGTGCAATACCAAACCTTCAGATCAAGTGGAATTTGCTTTGGCATCTGAAGTTACAGACAGGTTATTGGGTTTTCTCTGTTCACCACTTAACACCTTGAGCTGTATCCTGGTATTTTCAACAGTGAAATTGCATCTAACAGAGCAACACTTAAAGTTTGGATACTTTTCCATTGGAAGGAATCAGCATTTTTGTGTACACTCTCATAAATTAGACAGCATGTATGTAGCAGTTTCTCACTGTATTAGTGAAATTGTAACACTGCATTATTGCCTGGGGAAAATATGTTTCAGACTGCATGGCTAAGAGGTTTTTTTTCACCCACTCCAAAGCTTAGGAGTTGTTAGGTGGATGCTACTCCTGAAAAACATCCCAGTGCAACCCACTGACCTCTGAGAAAGGTGTCAGCAACAAGCCTTCCTCTGCCTGCAGTTCAGAACTCACAGAATCATGGAATATCCTGAGCTGGAGGGGACCCAGAAGGATCAGAGTCCAACTCCTGGCCCTGCACAGACCCCAACAATCCCACCCTGTGCATCCCTGGGAGCATTGGCCCAACTCTCCTGGAGCTCTGGCAGCCTCGGGGCTGTGCCCATTCCCTGGAGAGCCTGGGCAGTGCCCAGCACCCTCTGGGGGAAGAACCTTTCCCTGATCTCCAACCTGAACCTCCCCTGGCACAGCTCCAGCTGTTCCCTCAGGTCCTACCAAAAGTAATGCCAAAGCAGCACAGAAATACTCCAGCACAGCTTTGCCAGGCTCAAGGACCACACCAGTGACTGTTACACCATCAATATCTCATTCACCTCTCTCCATTTCATAAAGACAAATAGAAACTTTCCTCAGGTTTGGACTGTTGTGTTCACTCACCTGTCTCTCTCAGAATGCCAGCTCATTTCATTGCTGCTTACTGCTGTCTTCTTGGAAGAGTAAATTTGCTTCAGTGGTATTTCTTGAGAATTCAGAACATGTTCCAGACATTTCCCTTCCTCTAAGGCACAAATAAAGAAAGTTAAGTTAGTTCAATGTATTTAATACTTTCTTTTTCTTTCCAGATACTTCCCCATTATATTTACTTCCCCAAGTAAAATATTTTTTAAACTTAAAAACATAGATCTATTTCAGATAAGGCAAGTCACTTAAAACCACTCACACTGATCTATCTAAGACTGCTTTAAATTAGCAAACCCAGATGGAATTGGGATGGCAATGAACTGAGTCACTGAGAACAAATCTGTGACATTATGGACAGAATGCTTCTTCTTTTGTCTCATTCCATTTATTCCTGGACCCACTGAACAACAGGAATACCTGAAAGCTTTATAAAAGAAGACAGAATCTGATCAAAAGTAAAAGAAATTTACTCTACATTTGCTTTACATGTGCTGTTTTCATTACAGTAACTCAAAGACCTGGTGAAGCCATGAAAATAAAAGAAAATAATTCAATCCAACCAATGATAATGACAAAGTTATTGAACGGCTCCCAAGTTTTACACTATTCTGTCTCATCTTCCTGACACCTGACAGTGAATGGGCATTTGATTTTCCACCTGAATATCTGTAGAGTTTCACTGAACTATTTTAAATCAGCATTGTCATCAAGCCTTCAGTTAGTTAAGAGTGACTTATACACAAAGCTAACCCTTCCCAAACATATATTCCAAATATCCTGAATATGTGTATGGATAAATATATGTATTTAAGTGCCAGCAACCCAACAGGTCAGAACAGGTGAGGACCACACAGAGCAACCCCCAAGCCATACTCCTTAGGCCAGTGGAGCACACAAGTGTCTTACAATACCTCTCCTTGTAGGTTTGGGAATATTTTCCTTTTCCATTACAGAGTTTTCTTTCTCTGAGAGTTTCCCATTTTTGGGCACAGGTTCTGGAGCACATCTGCGAGGCACTGGTGTCTTCAGAGGAGATTTCTGTGTATGAACACCATGGCTTGGAAAATGGCTTGAATATGCTCCAGCAAACACTAAAAAAATAAGGTTATTTAGAGGTTAACAGTTTTCTTCATAGAAAATGGTATCATAACATCACAGAATGGTTTGGGTTGGAAAAAACTTTGAAGCTCATCCACTTCCAACCCCCTGCCATGGGCAGGGACACCTTCCACTGTCCCAGGTTGGTCCAAGTCCCATCCAACCTGCCAGGGATGGGGCAGCCACAGCTTCTCTGGGCACCCTGTGCCAGGGCCTCCCCACCCTCACAGGGAACAATTTCTTCCTGATATCCAATCTAAACCTCCATTCCTTCAGTTTGAAGTCATTCCCCCTCGTCCTATCACTACCTGCCCTTGTAGATTCTAATAGAAAAATAAACCTAGAAAAAAGCCCAAACACGCCAGCTCCATAAATTTTTCACAAAAATGCAAAAAATTGCTGAACTAGGTAAGAAAGTAAACAGGAAGGAAATGTCATACCTCTGAATGCTATCATAAAGGGATAAAAAAACCCAACCAAAAACCAACTGCATTATGAACTACAGACTTCCACACAGATTATGTTTCAAGAAAATTATTTTAAGTCCAGGCCCCTCCTGGTGCAGTCTAAGCACTGAGTAAATCAAAAAGCTCTCTTTAATTTATACTACAAGATACTGGAAGACCTTCAGCATGTCACATCAGTTACACAGCACATGAGGCAAGAAAACCAATTATACAGAAGAAATGTTTACTACTCATTACTGATGTGATGTACAATCCAATATTAATGGACAGAAAATTAATGCAAGACTAAGAATGAAAACAAGACATTAAGAATTTGTCTGCACCTTGGGCAGGGGCAGCACTGGGAGGGAACAGAGCCCTGTGACCTGGAGGTGCTTCAGGAGTGAGGGATCTCTGCTCTGCCTTCTCAGAGTGTCTTGTCAGGGGTGCAGAGGCAGGCACAGGACTCTGCTGCAGGCCACGAGTATTCACTGCAGAGCTGATGAGATGGGACTAAGGGACAGAATTACAGAATATTTCTGAGCATTGAATCATGAAATTGTTAAGGGTGGCAAAGACCTCTACAATCACCAAGTCCCAACTCTTCTCCCAGCACCACCACCTTGTTCCCCACCAAACCATGTTCTCAAGTGCCACATCCACAGCTTTTCTGAACATTCCCAGGGGTGGTGACTCCAGTACTGCCCTGGGCAGCCTGTTCCAATGTCTGACCACCCTTTGGTGAAGAAATTTCCCCTAATACCCAATTTAAAGCTGCCCTAGTGCAACTTGAGGCCATTTCCTCTTGCCCTGTCCCTGTTCCCTGGGAGCAGAGCCCTCCCTCCTGTCAGGGAGTTGTGCAGAGCCAGAAGGTTCCCCCTGAGCCTCCTTTACTCCAGGCTGAGCCCCCCCAGCTGCTCCTCATGAGACTTTTTTCTCCAGATCCTTCCCCAGCTCCCTTCCCTTCTCAGGACCTGCTCCAACCCCTCAATGTCTTACTTGTTGTATTTTCACTTCCTTTGATCCACTTCCACTGGATCTTTCTTTCTTTCTAATACTAAGAAATTATTATAATAACATTATAGATATATATTATTATTATAACATTAACAATGAGATACAGAAGAAATTCTTAAGCTGAAGCTTCTACATTGTGACTTAAGAGACCTGAATATTCATTTGTTGCTCCTGTAGCTTTTCCAAGTGCTGAATCCTTTGCACCATGAAAGCATTCAGTTGTTTCTCAAGCTCACTGACTCTCTGGTGGCAGTGGGGTTCCTCCTGCTGAGCCTTCAGATTTGTTTGCTGTTCAGACACCCTCTGCAGCTGCCTGTCTGTCTCCTGCAGTTTCTGAAGTAACTCTGAAACTGAGTTCACTTTTGCTTCCAAATCATTTTGAACCTGCAGGAAAGGACAAAAAAAAAAAGGGAAAAAGAAGGGGAAAAACCCACTATTGCAGAAGATGTGTGAGCATGAAAAGAACAAAACATCCTTCCCAGAATCCTGGATTTGCTTCCCAAAAGACACAAATGAAATGCTATTTAGCCCTAACTTTTGGTGGTTTAGGAATATTCTGAATTTCTAAAAGATAAATCAGCTGTTCTCTGTCTTTTGCCCATTTAGTCAAACCCAAAGGAGTTCCCTCTGGTCAGTGGGTGTGAGATTACAAACACAAAGCAGTGAGGAGACAAATCCAGGCTCTCTGGGGCTACCAGCAACAATGTCAGGCTCATTTAGAACATGCAGTATTTTCAGAGGACAAAGACCTGCTATTACCACAAGCTTCTCACTCACTTTGAGAAGTGGAGCAGTTGTAGCAATGGCAGCAGCAGTGGCTGCTGCAATGGTTGTTGCAGGGTCACCCTCCCTGAGTGCTGAGCTGGTGCCACGACCAGCACTTTCCTGTTTTCCTGTGGAGGCTTTTCCCAGGAGCTGCACCTTCACCTCTTTACCAACAGGAGTACTCTGAGTTCTGTAAAAATCAACAAGAACAGCATTGTTTTCTCCATATCCCCTCCAAGCAAATGATTTCCCCCCCCCAGCACTGATATCACTGTAGAAACATTTCCACTTGAAGGTTTGACATAAGATATTTCAGCAAATAAAACTGAGAACTCTTTGATACACAGAGAAAGAATACTAACAGAGAACAGTAAAAAAATACATTTTCCTTACCAGTTATGCATTTTGCCAAAAATGAAGTGGTGTAGTGGTGTGTCTGTACAGAAACAGAACAGCTCAGACCCCAAAAACAAGTCATACTTACTTTTGCTTTAATACTGCTCTCAGAGCCTCTTTCTGGCCAGGGGCATATTGAGAAATAAAAACATCATCTGTGGGGAAGGACAGAAACACACTTTACTGAGCTAATTGACACAAAATATCTGTTTCACAGGTTGAGACAAAGAATTATTTCAATAATTTGCTTATATTGAAAGCAAAGATGAAGAACCTGCTGCATGCAGAAACCACATCATCAATTGCAACAACAAATTCTCTTCAGTAAGAAGCAGACTTATACAAGGATAAGAATAAGGGCAGGCTTCATTTAAAACAATTTTTATATCACTGAATGCTGGTATCAATAAAGTCCAATAATGGGAAGTGAAGTCTCAATGGTAACTCGAGCTCAGACCACCCAGTCAATACAATGCTGCAAATTCTAACTTGAAAATAAATTTCATTAAAAAAAAAAAGTACTGTGATATGAGCATTGTATCATCATAAATTACAACAAATTTTTTGCTAAAAGGATTGCAGGCTCTCCCTCACCCACTGTTTGCTGGGCAGAGGAAACAAACCCAGATGTGGTGGGTTTGGTGTTCCTCTGCTGCTGCTGCCACACAGCTCTCACTCCAATGCTGCCAAGTCAGGCAGCTGCTGCCTCTGAGTGTAACAGAGAAAACCAAAGTATTGATTTTTGGTCTTAAGTAGGGTATTGATTTGTGGTTTTTCCCTCTGCACAGCCCCAGATAGCCAAGAAACCTGCAGAAGTGCATTTTCTTTAAAAAGTCTTCACTTCCTTAATCTGATTGAAACTGGCATATTCAGAAGTTAAAGGACAAGACACAGTGATTTCTGATGATTCTTAAGGATTAAAAATACACTTCTGTGGTACAGGCTGCTTGAAGAAAAATGTGCCTTTGTAGTACAATTATTCACAACAGGAAAAAGCACCAAAAGAAGCCCTTTCCCCAAATACTCTATTCAGAGACATGAACAGCTTGATTAACAAAAGAAACCTCAATATTCTGGTACACTGGGTGAACTCAGTTAATCACAAGAGTGTAATGCCATCAAGAATGAGCTAAAATTTGCAAAATTCAGGAATGGACATCACAATTATCATCTTTTCATCAAAGAAACCTTTGAATATTTTCACTCAGAAGTTTCTGTAATGAAGGAAAATACCTAAAATGTCCCTTTTCCTTTAATTAATCAGTTTTCTTATTTAAAAAGGGGGCTGTAGCAGTACATTGTTGTGTTTTACCTTCAGGTCCTCTGCTATCTTCCAGCAGCAGCAAAGGATCATCTTGTTCTGCAGCTTCTCTAGGAAAATCCTGCAGAACAAGAGGAGCAGAAAAAGCACACATCAAAGCCTCTGCTATCAGTAGCCAAAACTTTAGGAGCAGATGGAATTGCTGAGAGCATAAATGGAATCATCTGCACACACTAACACAAAGGTCTTGGCACTAAACAGGTTACAGCCTCTGCCACAGAACCATCTGGACACTGCAGGCAAGAACTCACATGACATTTTAGGGATTAAAACTCTAGAAACAGTTCAAATTAAAACTAAATTCTAAGTGCTGAGTAAGTTTATTCTCCCCATTTGTGGCCAAAGAAGTAGTGGTGAAACTAAACCTGTTTAAATTTAGACAAGCTGCTACTCCTGGGCAGTTCAGGATTGCTCACACAGGGAGAATTAAGCACTGCTAACACTCAGTGTTAAATAAAGCCCCTCCAAACACATCAGCAGCAACTCAGAGTGGAAAAGCAGCTGCAGCTCTGTTGTGCAGAGGCTGAGCCAAAATCTTCTGATGCTTGTAGAGGAGCTACAGCTTTCTGATGATGTTCTCTTAGTTCAGGATTGCAGGAAGCAAGAGGAGCTTTTCTTACCATTCGGGATAAAAACACAGCCTCTGAACTTTCAGCTGGAAGCAGACGTTCTGGATATCCCTTTGTGCCTAGGGCTCCTAAAATAAAAGCAGTTTTATTGTGGTCATAATAATTTGTTGTGCATTTTCAGTACAGCTCCACATCTCCCTTATCTTTGAATACTTAAACATCATGACCCTCATAACACAAATAACCACAGAGATTGAGCTGAATCTTGTAAACATCAATGACTTCTGTGAGTCTGGATTAGAAACTCGATTTACAGCCTGGGGAAAACTCTCTGAAAAATAGATTATTAGACATCCTTTAAACAGGGATGTTTAACAGGGATTTTTAAGAGGGATTAAACATCCCTGCCCCCGTGGGCAGAGACACCTTCCACTATCCCAGGTTGCTCCAAGTCCCGTCCGGCCTGGCTGGGAACGCTGCCAGGGGCAGCCACAGCTTCTGTGGGCAACTTGTGCCAGGCCCTCACCAGCACAACTCGCTGCTCACGTACAAAACAGCTCGGGAAAACAAAGAGTGCTGACATTTGTAGTATGAGAATACAAAGTTTCCTTAATTACAGAACTCTTCCACAGCAGAAAACTCGGCGCTTTCAGCACAAGCCTGAGCCGGACCCGGCGGTCACCGACGCACCTGGAGCGGCGCTGGGGGAGGCGCGGGCGCTCCCTGCCCCGCACGGAGCCCAGTTCGACACCGGGGAAACGCGGGGGGCCCCGTCTGCGGCCAAATCCCCCGGGCAGGGAGAAACCCTGTCCCGGAGCTTCTGCACGGCGACCGTCACCTTCCTCCCGCGGCCGCCGGCCGAGGGCTTCTCCCCGCAGAGCCCCGTGGAGCGGATGAGCACATCGCCCGCCGTCAGGCTGCCCAGGGACTCCTGGCTGGAGCCGCTCTGCGCTTCCATGCGGGAAGTCTGAGGGGACTTACAAAGGAGAGTCCGTGCGGGCCGGGCGCTGCGGCGGCTGGGCGAGCAGCGTGAAGGCTCCGGGGCGCGGCCGCCTCGCACGCAGCGGGCACGGGTGCTGTTCCTGACAGGCAGAGAGCCGCGTTCCGGCCGCCCCAGCCCCGCTCCGGCCGCGCCGCCTCAGCCGCTCCCGCGGGCGCCACCGGAAGCGCGCGGTGCCATG
>VZRZ01004462.1:295345-333582 GCA_013398175.1 Climacteris rufus
GGCCGGGAGCGCTGCTGAGCTACCGGGAGCGTTTCCCTGAAGGGCCGGGAGCGCTGCTGAGCTACCGGGAGCGTTTCCCTGAAGGGCCGGGAGCGCTGCTGAGCTACCGGGAGCGTTTCCCTGAAAGGCCGGGAGCGCTGCTGAGGTACCGGGAGCGTTTCCCTGAAGGGCCGGGAGCGCTCCCGACGGCTCTGGATGGGGAAATGCCGTCCCTGCTCGTGGGTTCTCCCGGTGCCGGGCGGCTCGGTGGGGATAAAGGCGCCCTGTGCCCGGTGTTGGGCCGGGGCTTGGTTGAGTGAGGGAGAGCATCTCAAGGTGCCCTTGGAAAAGAGAACTGAAGGGTGGAGTAAAAGGGGGGAAAAAGCTCGGTGTGAAGTTGTTTTATCCTCAGGTTTTGGTTTTATTGGGTCAGAAGTGTCAGCCAGGTCTGATCTGAGTTAAATAGCAGAGTGCAGAGGGGACAATGTGCATTTTCCCTCAGGACAGAGGCCCGTGCACGTGTTCAGTGTGCTCAGAGAGGCTCCCGTGCTCAGACTGGCTGAGGTAACTGACCTTCGGTGCCAGATTTCCACCTCTGACCCCCTTCAGAGCAGAGTTCGGGCCAGATCCAGGAGATAGGGAATGATAAATAAAAAAATCCCAAACACAGGGCTTGTTTATTTTCAGGGGAAAGAAAACTGACTCCAGATTATGTCACGGTCATGAGCGGTGGTTACATGGGCGGGGAAGAAACTTCCTCCATGTGCTTCACCTGTAGGAAGTTGGAGCTGGCGATGAACGTGTTGGTCACCCAGCACTATAGTAATGATAATAACAGTAATAATTAAAAGCTCTGTTCCCATTATTAGTACTTAGGAGTTATGTTCATGACCCTTCTGCCTCCAGAGGTCTGGAGACACAGCAGTATTCCCACAGACCAGAAGTTTTGGAAGTGTTCTGACACCTGTAGTTCTGGCTCCTGTGCCTCCTGCCATGGCAGCAGAGGATTGAGCATGTTAGCTCGGAATGCTTCACCTAATCCCTGGGTTTAGTTATAAAGTAGCTTTTCCGTCTAAAAAAAAGCTGTCAATGTGGTGTTTTTAAGTTTCCATGGCAACTGGAGTGGCAGCCACAGCAGAAGCAAATATTAGAAGCATTTTCCAGATTCTAAAGCAGGGCTGGGAGCTGGGATGGATCTTGCACAGAGAGCAGGTTTGGATGGACTAAAGCCTGGAAAACCCATAATGCCCAACTCTGAAAAATCAAAACCTCAGGTTATCCTTAAGTGCTTATTTTTCTCAGGGACTTCTCTTAATGTCTCTTTAGAACACCAGAATGTATTTGAAAGAATTCCAGGGCCTTTCAGAAAGGGAGATTTCCCAGTTCTTGCTCCTTTCCACCCAGACCACATGGCCCTTGCAGCAGAGGTTTTCTCAGAGATCTCTGCTTCCTGCAGGGGGAATATCCTCGTTTAGAAGGGCAATGCTGAATTTTCAAATGTAGCCCAGAGGAAAGTCCTCCAGGCCCTGTGGGATTAAACCTGAACCAGGCAGGAGTGGTGTGAACAGCTCTGGGCTGGGTTGGTTGAGCTGCTGAGTGCTGGAATGGGCTCTTTCATTGCTGCTTTTGAAGCTTTTTTCAGAGGTTGGAGGGAAAGGAGAGGAGCAGCAGGAAAACTTGAAATAAAACATTTACAGGACTTTAGAGCAGACCAGATGTGCACTCCCTGGGAATGCTCAGTAGCTCGTGGTTGGGTGTTAAGGCTGGGATTTGGAGCTGAAGGTGCAGCAGAGCTGTGTAATTGCACTGCCTGGGCTGCAGTGTGTGAAGTACCTGGCACAAGGGCTTCAGGCACTTCAGATCACATGGGGCCCTTGTGCTGATGTACATCAGAGCCTTCCCCAGGTGCCAGAGCCTTGTGAAAACACAGCTCCAATCTGCCATTTCCACTCTTGCCAAACCAGTCACAGAAGGACAGAGATCAGGTTTGCCACGAACACAAATCCCAAAGCAACGCTGAGGGTGAGGAACTGGCACCGACAGCTGCAGCTTTGAGCTTCCTGCCTTTGGCACAGGACAGAAGTCTCTCCTGCCCCCTGCAGTTTCTCTTTGATTATCTGCATGCCCTGATCTCAGAGTTGTCACTGCTCTTATTTTCTCACAGGCTGAGGAAGGAGAGAGTGGAGTTGCCATCATTTTCACTGCTTGGTATCCCAGGTGATGGTCGTGTCCATTCTCCTGAAACACAATGGAGGTTTAGGGTAGAGGAGATGGGCAGGAGAGGGACTTGGGACGGGGGCAGGGGGTGACAGGACAAGGGGCAATGGCTTTGCTCTGACAGGGGTGGATGTTAGAAATTCCTGCCTGTGAGAGTGGGGAGGCCCTGGCACAGGTTGCCCAGAGAAGCTGTGGCTGCCCTATCCCTGGAATGTTCCAGGCCAGCTTGGATGGGACTTGGAGCAACCTGGGATAGTGGAAGGTGTCCCTGCCCATGGAATGAGATGGGCTTTAAGGTCCCTTCCAACACAAACCACTCGGATTCAGTGACAACCTGAATAAAACATTGTTTCTTCTTAGCCACCACATCCTGCAGGTTCTCCCTGGGAATAACCTGTGTGACCTGTCTGCCCATGAGGAATTCCTGCGTCATCCCTGCCCTTGGCCTCCAGCCCCCGCCCTGTCTCCCTGTGCAGGGATAAAGTGGGATGTTAACAGGCAGATGTCACAACCCCTCTGCTGCTGGGAGGGGCTGTAGGGAGAGCTCACTCCTGTCAGAGCTGCCTGGTGCTATTTTTAGTTGCTGAGTTTTCTCTCTGTTGTAGAAATTATTGTTACTGTCTCTTTGTTCATGTTCAGGCAGCTTGTGGACCCCTTCCCTTCCCCCTGCTGACAGACTGGAACAGTTAAAGCTCCCTCAAACATGAACGTCTTGCCCAAAAATTGGCAAAGCATAATAGAACATTAATTGTAAGTAGCCCTTGCTAAAGGGCTAAATGACCTTTTTTTCCCCCCAAAGTGATTACACTTCAGTGCTCATTTTTTCCCACAAGTTGAATTAAAGTGAAGCAGCTTGCTCTCATCAGCATGTGATATTAGTTTGCATTATCATCTGTGATAGGTCTTAGATAACATGGAAATTAAGGGGAAAGGAAGATGAGGTTTCAGTATTCTAGGAAACCTGCAGAGATGCTTTCAAGCCTTAACTTGTTCAGTATGTTGGATTAGCAATGTGATTCTTCTTGAGGATGCTTATTTAAATTCTTGGATCCGTGGTTCTTCACGTCTTCCCTTTTTCTTTCTCTGTTTCATTCCTTTAAGGCCATTCCCATTCTTCTGTTTTCTTGCATTTCATTCACTACAGTCAGTGACCAGAACATTTGCTGTAGTTTAAGTGTTTGGTGCAGCTGCACAGGAACCAGGCCCTGCATCCTGTGCTGTGTCTGTTCAGAGGGACTGCCAGTTCATATTTGCCTTTTTCTTTACTTTTTACAGATCACATCTAAAGTCACTGAGACTCTTAAAGCTAAAAATGTTATGGCTTTGCTTCTTCCCCAGCTGCTGCCACAGTTCACTGTGTGACTTTGACAGCACTTAAAAAAATAAATAAGGTAGTTTATAAGTAGTTCAAGCTGTTTGAAATGCCCTAAAGGTGCTTAAAGGACAGCAGTTAACAGTTGGATCTGTTAAGGTTTCATACCTGGACTCATCTTGGATGTTCTTTTAACTGAATACATTTCCAATGGATAACTTCCCTTTGGGTGAATGGCTTGGAAGTTTGCTAGCAAAGTTTCCTTTAAACACTCTTTCCTTTAAACACTCTTCAAGGATGTATAAAATTCCATTCTGATGCAAAGTCCTGCAGCTCATATTTATGCTTTTTGTGTAAAACTCGACTTTCACCCTCAAATAGGTGACTGAGTCCCAGGTGGTGGAATATGGCTGGACAAATATCAGAGGCTGATCAGATCAAGCAGGTAAGAGGCTGCATTTGGGGGTGGTGCCTTGGAAGGTCACAGAGTGAAGGTGTAGGGCATGGGGAAGGACAAAAAGTGTGAGTTATTTAAATTTAAACAGTGACCGTTGACAAACAGCGTTTTGACTACCAGCAGCTTTTGGTGCTGAAATCTTCTGACTGACAGTAAATTTTTCTGGTGGCTCATCCATCAGATTTCCTGTCACCAGCTGGCCCATGCAGGTGTGTGTAAGAAAAATTAACATGAATTTTAAGAGTTTTTCTTTTATACTCATTGTCCAATTTTTATTTACAGTTCAAGGAGTTTCTTGGCACATACAACAAACTTACAGAAAATTGCTTTGTGGATTGCATAAAGGATTTCACCAGCAGAGATGTGAAACCAGAAGAGGTGGGTAATGTCTGCTAATGACCCCATGGCAGAATTGCTGTGCAGCATTCCAGTTTAGGAGCAACTCTGAGAGTTTTGATCTTTCAATTGGCTACCAAGCCAGGCAGCAGCCTTCAGTGAGTGCCCCATCCCTGGCAGTGTCCAGGCCAGCTTGGACAGGGCTTGGAGCAGCCTGGGATAGTGGGAGGTGTCCTGCCCATGGCAGGGGGTGGCACTGGGTGCTCTCCAGGCTCCCTTCCAACCCAAACCGTTCTGGGAGTGCTTGTCAGTGCTACACTGAGTGCCAGCTGCTCACTGCAATCCTGTGCTTCGTGCTCTGAGCTGTCACTGCAGGTTCTTGTGCTGCATAGTAGCTGCATGGACATGGAAGTTGCCCCCCTACAGCCTGCATCTCATTCTTTGAAGAATCCTGCTGAAATATTTGTTTACCTGCCCACGTTCCTGCTTTGTAGTGAGTGATGGGAACACAGCTCTGGCTGTTCAATCCACTTCCCTGCACTGCAGGGAGCTCCCTCACATCGTCAGCTGCAAAAAAGATTCAGCTCTCCACAACATTAGTTGCATGTTTTTGCTTCTGCTCGCCTGTTGAGAGGCTGTTTCAGAGCCTAATCATTTTCTTGGTTAAAAATCTAATAACCTTTGCTTGACTCCACTGGCAGGGGGAAAAAAAGCCCCTAAAATTTTAAGCTAACCATTGTTTTTGAGCATCTTCTGCCTCCCTGGAGTTCAACTCCTCGCTGCAGGCTAAAATCCTGTCTCCTTTCAGCTTTGGTTCTGCTGCCCTGCACAAAGCTCTGTCAGCTTCCCGAGACAGATTTCTGCTTTTCCTAATGTTGTCTGCATCTGCCTTAGTGGAATTCTATTACAGGTTGTAATTATTCTGGATTAAAGGTTATTTAGGTCCAAAACCTATTGTTAGATTCTTGGAGCAGCCTGGTCTAATGGGAGGTGTCCCTGCCCACGGCAGGGGGTTGGACTGAGATCACAGTTAAGGTCCCTCCCAATCCAAACCACTTTATGGTTGTGACCTGCCTTTTTCTGCTTCTGTGAATTGCAGAGGGTCCATGTCTGGTAGTACAGGAACCACAGTGGAACTAGGGAGAAAATTCCTTATGGGAAGTTGTGTCCATATTGTCCATTGTGGGATTTCTTGCAGAGCACCTGTCTCTGGCCCCTGCTGCAAACAGAACACTTGTCTAGATGGACACTGGTCTGTCTGGTATGGAAATCCCCATGTTCCTCTTTAAATTTGTAGTTCCTTATTAAATAATTAATGCCTGCATGCATCTCCTTTGGGATTGTACACTTGAAAAGAAGAGCTGCTGAGCCCTTTCCTTACACAAGCTCCACTGCAAGTTTGGACTTCCCAGTGTCAGAACCACCACTCCCCTGGCAGCAGGGGCTTGGGGCAGCTCCAGGAGTTGTTTCCTGGGGAGGTTTCACTCCTGCTCAGCAGGTTTGGCTGCAGCTGCTGCCAGGCTGAGAGAGAAGGGCAGGTGCTGGCTGATGTGTGGAGCTGCTGAGGTTTTCTCTTGTTCATTTCCATCCCTTTGTACTGAGCAGAACCAAAGCAGTTTCTGGTTTTCCAGTAATCAAAGGGATTTGCTTTCCTTTCTACCCGAATTTGTTGCCTTTAGCAGTGCTAGCAAGGTTTTGAGCATGACACAGAACATCCACTTGGTAGAACTGTAGCTCAGAAATCATCTCACAACTCTTTCACTTACAGAAAAAACACTTCAAGTTTAAAAAATACTGTGGATGAAATAGGCCCTGGTGTTTTACCTGGTGGCTCTGCTGAAGGGTAACCAAGCAGGTGCCTGGAGGCTGATAGAGCCAGTGGGGACAAGGCCAAAAAAAGGTTAAACTGAGCTAGCAGAGAGCAGATCCTTTTGGCTGTCAAAACCAGTGTGTGTTTGTAAACAATTAAAATATACTGATTTAATAGATTTATTACTTATTTCAAAATAGTTCAGTTTCACAGGAGGAGCCCACGGATGCAATGGTGATATCTCCTAGATCCAAAGTGTTTTCCATGGACACTTTAATATGAAAATGAGTATCAGAAGATGTTTCAGGCATACCTCAAAAACTAAACTTCACCTTTTCTACTGCCCTCATCTTCAGGCTTGGCAATATGAGATGTACTCAGCTAATTGTTTATCCCTGTGTGTGGTTCTATTTTGGGTCCTGGTTGGGGAAGTGCTTTATTTACTGCCTGAAGCCTTCTGTTTCCCTCTTGCTGTAGATAACTTGCTCAGAAAACTGCCTGCAGAAGTATCTGAAGATGACCCAGAGGATCTCCATGAGGTTCCAGGAGTACCACATCCAGCAGAACGAAGCCCTGGCGGCCAAGGCAGGACTGCTCAGCCAACCTCGCTAGTGCAGAGCGCTCTGCTCACACCTCCCAGGCTGTGCCAGTGCTCCCTGGGCAGGAGCACACTGGGGAATTGCTGCTGGCAGGATGAGTGGCCAGCAGCTCCCAGCAGAGCTGTGGCTGCTGCTCAGGCAGTGGGAGCCATGAAGGGTGCAGCAGGCACTCGGTGGGGGTGGCCTGGCACTGCAGGTTCTTTCCACAGGGAAATGGTGCAGATTCAGCCTTTCCCAGGGCCCACAGACTGGTGCTTGGATTTCAGGGGTGGTGGGAGGGCTCAGCTGCCTTCTGCTGAGGCTGGTTGGGATGAATCAATGTAACATGGGGAATACACTTTTTTATTTAATTCAAATAAAATCAGCGGGAGCCACACACGTGTGTTCTTTCCAAAGAGCCAATTTGGGACACTTGAAAGCAGCATTTGTTTGCTGGGGGCTCTTTGCTCAGCTGCTCCCGAGTTCTGTTCATTCACTGCTGCTTTAGGAGCTGACAGATGCCAGGGGGAGCTCAGGCAGGGCTGCTCTGCCAGCCTTGCCCCGGGTTATCTTTGCCTCCTGCCTCACCCTGTCATTTACAGGGGGCAGAGTGTCAGGGGCAGCACCTGAGCCTGAGGCAGCTCCTGTGCACTCCTTGTCTCCCTCAGGAACCCCCAGGGTCCTCCAAACCCGGCTTCCTGGCCTGAGCCCTCCAGCACTGAGCTTGCTGCAGTTTTCTCCTTTATCTGTGTGACTGCCAGCAGGAAATACGGGCTCTGCACAGCCCAGCGTCAGTCCTGCTGCTGGCTGAGTCCAGAGAGACGTCTGGGAGGCAGCTGGTTGGGGTTAGAAAACACAGTTAGAAAACACTGCAGGCCTTTGGAAGGATCCTGGCAGCTGAACTCCTGCACTCAGAGCCTTAGTGCAGTGCACTGACAGTGAACAGGCACCCTGGGCTTCAGTTCTGACTCATAAAACACAGGAACCAAGGGGAAGGAACATCAGGATCACCAATTCTGAGATTTCAGGTGATGAGGAGTGAACCAAAGCTATTTCATGTCAGCTGCCAGGTTCTTTATAGAGAGACAAAAGCAAGGAACAGAAAGGGCAGGAAGAATATTTTACCTTCTCTAGCTTGTAATTTCCATCCAGTTTGAATGTGTCATTTCCTCTTTTCTTTTAATTCCTGCACCCAAACTCAGCTGTCCAGGCTGTGGATTCCTGGCCCCTGAGAGCAGCCCCTGCCCCTTGCACTGGACACTGCTCTGTGCTGCTGCTTCAAGCTGCTCCAGCTCTCCCTGCAATCCTGGTCCTGTCCTGGCAAAGGTGGGAGGAACCAGAGTGATGCTCCAGCCTCACCTACCTGTGTTTGTACTCCCTGGATCACAGCCTTGCCTGTGCCTGGTTACCTTGGAGATGGGAAGAGCTCAATCTGAAGTAGTGAAGCCTAAAGCCAGCCCAAATCAGGCAGCAAGGTCCTGTTTTTTCAAAGGAATTCCAGGCTGATACTGTCCAGAGTGTTTGCTGCAGTCAGGCCATGGATGTGGTGGCCAATTACAATCAATACATCCATAGTAAAGACTGCAGGCTTTCCTTAAAGCAGCTCTTTTGGTTAAGCATTTGAAAGTAATCCATGGTTGAGATTTTCCAGGGCATCTCCATGTGCAAAGAGCTGCTGAGAAAAGTGACTGAAGGGTTTAACTGATGGAATTGGAGGATTTTCTTGTCCTCTGAACAAAGCACCTTGGGGCTGCAGTGAGTGGGCTTAAAAAAAATATGGTTTTCTCTCAGTATTTGTGGGTAGGAATATATTTAAATATTTATTAAGACTGAGTTGCTGTGCAAAAGGTTAAGCAAGTTTTAGAGTGACTTCGTTAATAAATGGCCCACTTTGGTTTGGACAACCAGTTTTGTCCCAGCTCTTTTTCACTCCAAAAATATTAAGACTTTTCAAATCCAAGTGACAGGTTGAATACAGATGATACAAATACATTTTAGCTTCAAAATAAAGTGCATCCATGTAATTAAAGCATCCAGGTGATAAAAATAAAGACTAAAAATGGGATTATGGTTTAGTCTCTGGCTCCTAACAGATGGGCAACAGCATTGAAGGTGTGTGGAGAGGAGGTGAATCACCTTGCTGAGGCATTTGAGGTGCAGGAATGGATCCAGCTCTGCTGGAAGGAGGAGCAAAGGGTGAAAAACGCGGTGTTGCTGAGGAAGGAGAACTGAGGAAGCCGTGGAAAAAGTGAGTGGAGGTGGGAGGGGAGGGAGCAGGAGGGCAGCCTGCCAAGAAGTGCCTCGATGAAACGGAGCTGGTAAACAGACACTCATTTGGAGATGTTCACTGCAGCAGCGACAGAACAGGCTCCTTCCTGCTGCAAACACACAATTCCTCATCAACCCACAGCAAGCAGAACCGTTCCAGCAGGAAGGGTCAAACGAGAGCCTTGTTCCAGAGGGCCCTGCAGTGCTGGCAGAGCCATCAGATCAATCAGCTGGAAGATTATAATAGAGGCTCCTTGAATTCTCTCCAGGATAAAAGCAAAGCCCCAATTTATGTAATCCCCTGCTGAGAGCTTCGACTACTGAGCTCGCAGTTGGAAGGCAAGAAAAGCAGCGAGTGCAGTGTTCTGTCAGGGAGTGTGGGTGAAACACTGAGCGGGGCTGTGGCTGCCGAGCAAGGAGGCAAATCCTCCCTGCTCTGCCACACCCCGCTCCGGGAACTGCAGCTTAGCAACAGCTCTTTTTTTCAGCACTTGCTCTTAGCTACGTGAGGAAGTCAGCACACGGCGTCTGAGGAATCTATTTCAGAGCTTAAGAAGTCCATTAAGCTCAGCTCCAAAATTCCCTGAATGAGCCTGGTCCAAACTCTAAAAGCTGTAAAAGCCATTAGAGCTTGTGGCACCCGAACCTGCATCATGCCTGCACCTTCAGTTTCCAGAAGACAGCATTAAAAGAACTCAAAAATTACAATTCTGCTAAATAGTAGAGGGTTTTAAAAATTATGTGTTACCTTAGCTTTACACTGCTTTGTGTTTTGGTGTTGGGGGCGGTGAGGTCAGGTAAAATGCACATGTACAACACAGAGGTCAGGTAAAATGCACATGTACAACATTTTCACAGCAACAACTGGAATTAGACCATGGGAAATACTTTATTGACTGCTTCTTCAAATTAACCTGCTGCTCTATGACTGGCAGTATTGCAGCAGGGTGTGCCAAAGGCACGGGGAGCTGGCTGGCTCACACCAGAAGGCACTTGGAAGATGGACCCTGGGGCACCAGGAAAGGGACAGGATTACCCTTGGAGTGCTCAGAGACACACAGAGACTCCTGGGGCACAAGCAGCTACTCCTGGGGGAGCTGGAAGTAGATGATCTTTAAGGGTCCCTTCCAACCCAAACTGTTCTGTGATTCTCCAGAGACACAAGAAAATGTCTTATGGAAGGTAAGGAAGACAACACATTCACTGCCTGCCTGCACATTCCCAGCTCCAGCAAGGCCCTGGGGAAGGCAGGACATGGCAGGGGATGCAGTGAGCAATGTCATCCCTGTGCACTGGGAAATCCCAACAATGGAAGTTTTATATGAAACCAGCTCCGGGCTAAATGTAACATCAGCTGATTGTTCAAAGACACACAGAGGTGTTACCCTGCACAGGGATGCTGCAAAGTGCCTCTGAGACACAGAGAAATCACATCCTCACTAACTGCTCAGGGTTCTCCAAAGGAAAAGAGAAATCACATCCTCACTAACTGCTCAGGGTTCTCCAAAGGAAAAGCAGGAAACAAGAACTGCAGCGGCAGCAGCCAAACCACAGTCACAAAAATCAGCCCCCTCCTGCACTGCCTGTGAATAACATTATTCCATAATTATTCCCACAGGATTAAGTGGGGCTGCTCTCACATTCTGAATTGAACATATTCAAATACCTGCACAGACCCGGAGAAAATTTTACTTCTCACCAGTTCCAGTGCCAAAACACTTCCTGATCAGAGAGGGATTCTCCTGCCCACCTCAGGGCAGCCACTGCCCCCGAGCTCCTGTCCCTCCATCCAGGCCACTGGGATGGCACAGTGGGCACCTGCAGGGTGGGAAGCAGAGCATGTGCAGAAAGAATCAAGGGTTTGGGGTTTTTATTTTATCCTTTCTGAATAGCTTTATTTGTTCACAAGGGAAATAAGGGAACATCAAGAGAGATGGTTTTAAGCTACAAATACACATAAACAAGTGCCTTGTTAAAACAGAAAGAAAAACCAGTCTTGTGCAATATGAAGTACTTCACACAAATTCCACATCTTACCCCTCCTTATGAAACTGGCATAGCTGTCAGGAACATGGTAAATTAGGTCAAGCTGTACCCAGATGAGGGATTAGAGGAGGAGTTCAGGAATAGCTGAAGACACCGACAGCTCTGCAATGCAAACATTGCTGGGTTACTCTGAACAGCAGGAAAAGAGAGACAGCAGCAAACCCCCAGCACTGAGTCCCTCACCCACAGGCTCAGGGTGGGACTTCAACACAAGGATGCCAAAGCACCTGCAGGGTTCCAGAGCCACAGCAGAGCTCCAGGGCAGCTTTCCTCTGCTGGCAAACACTGCAACAGAGACAGTCGAACAAAGCTTCCCTGCTTACTGCATCCAGTGAGCTGTGCTGGAGCATTACAGCCAAGAGCCATCAAACAAAGAGTTCTTCATGTTTCAGAACTCTTGCTATGGGATAAGCAACAGCACAAGGATGTTAACTCATGTAAACAGCACGCAGCTGCAGAGCTGAAGCAGAACCGGCCTGCTGTGAGCCAGAGATTAGGGTTACTCTGCAATGGGAAGGAAGAGGAATAGCCACATAAATAGCAAAGATAATTCAAAACAAAGAAGACACCAGACAAGTCCTATTCTTAGAAAATCGGCTTTCACAACACTGTTTTATTCTTCCGTTTTCTCCAAATGACAACACAGTGAGTATTTGTCACTGGGCTATGGCTGATCACAAAATCCACCACCCAGCAGCATTAACAAGCACATATTCAGACCAATAACACTGGAACACAAACACTGAATATTCCTCCAAAGCAATGGATGGGACTAATCAATGCTCATGGAATTGGGGGAACTCACAGATCTCAAGGGGAAACAAAAGACCCCAAATAAATCCCAGCTACTCAGTGGTAACTGATAAAGGTGAATCATTTTAAACTCCTTGAGACCTCTTAGAAACCCATCCCACTTGGTGTGAGGTAATATGGGAGAATGACAGATTTTTTCAAAATCTGAGAGCAACAGCTTAATAATGTGAGCTAATTATAAAATGTCATTTTTCCTAAACCCTGGAATTACAGTGAGTCAGCCCCTGGCAACATCCCCTTTGGTTCCACTGTTAATATTATTCTGTTCCCCACATCTCCAGAGTCTTTATCTTGCACACTGTAGCAAATAATAAAATGCCAAGAACAGAGAGGTAAAAAATAACCAAGATATCAGTGCATAATTTCTGCCAAGGCAGGGGCAGAGTGAAGTAAACAGCTCAACACCCTTTGGTGAACACATTAATCTTTTATTTCAGCTGGTAAATGTGGCTGCTGGCTCATGCCAGATTTCTTTCAAGCCATCACACCAAACCTGCTCTTTTCTTAAAAAGAAGACAACAGCATTTCTTAGACTTTCTGCTGCAGAATATTCCAGTCAATGCTGCCCAGAAAATCCATTTGGCTGCCTCAGCTATCCAAGAATTTTTTAATGGGGAAAAGAACATGTAATAGAAGTATTCATTTTTTCATGTGACATTCCATCTGGTTGACAAACCTGTCTGGAGGGAGAAGGCTCTCCCAGCACTGGATGGTCTGAGTGAGGCACAGGAGTTCACAATCCTTAGATTGAGATTCTCTGTCCAGCTCCACACCAAAGCCATCCTGAGTAACTTTGGCAGCCATTACTGCATGGCTCCCCCTACAAAAAATGAGAATATGTAATAATTTTAAAAATTTCTATTTTAACACTGCACCTTTCAAAAAAATTAGATTCAAGCATGCACAAAACCACAAAGAGTGATTTAATCACCTTTTCTGCTGCTCCCTGTGAAGGTCAGGTACATCATCCTTCATGAAGACACACATTTCTTTGCCCCTGTTATGCTTTTCCTTCACTGGTAATTGCTACTGAAAATCTGCTTAACCTCTGTCAAAAGAATGACTTGTTATTGTTGTTCTGACAACTCTGCTTCTCCTGCCTGATCTGTTCAGGCTGATTAAGCAAGAGAAACTTTCTCAGCCACCAGCAACCCATGGAGGAGCCAAAAACAAGCAGGGGTTTAACTGGGTGTTGCTAAACTTTCCATTAGAAAACAACAACTCATTAGTACAAATGTAGCTGATACATTGATGGAATGGAAATAAAAACTGAAACAAGTAAGGAAATGAATCTTACCTTATGTCCTTGCCTGCAAACACTCCAAGATTTTTCCATCTTTCAGCTATATGCTAATACAAAAATAAGAAATCTGCCAGTTCTTTGTATCAATTGCAGGAAGTAAGGGAAGGGTGATTCTTTTACAATGCTGTTCTTTTTAACAGTGTTGGATCCCACATCTTGCTTGAAATAACAAGTATAATGTTGAGGAAAACCTGTAGGGGAGCAGAAGGCAGGAGAACAGCATAAAGACTGCCACGAGGGTGCTTTATTTTGCTTGCTCTTGCAACCATGATACCTGATCTCTTATTTTAAAAAAATCCCAATTCTGCATAATTACTGTGTCTTCAACAGCATAAAGTTTCATTTAGTGAAAGACACTTTGCAATTTATGTCAATAAAGCATCAATAAGGGGATTATTGTAAAGTGAGAAATCATAGATGATCTTAGGGTTTCTTCTCGATTTCACCTTTAACCCAGGACAGCTCAATGATACCAGTTAATCTTCTTTTCCCTGTGAGATTTTTAAACATCAGAGCAAACATCTACTGAATAATGTGGCTGATTGATATGCTCCTTCCTGAAATGATAAAACCAGGAAATCAGTGATGTGCTGGAGGCTTTGCCAACGGCTTGGCAGAAATTCCACCTCTTCCTGCAGGTTTAGTGCTGTGCCAGATTAATGCCAGTTGGTTTTGGGGTGAGCAGTGCAAGGGAAGCAGGTGGAAGAGGAAGCAAGGGAGCAAGTTGTCTCTGTCAAGGAGCAAGCCCCTGTTGGAATGGCTTTCCATGCTCCATGGAAGCATTCCTGGAGTCTGCCAAGCAGTGCTTGGAACGTTCCCAGAGACAGGGAGCAGCAGTGAGCTGAGAAGGCGTGTGGGGAGCACCTCAGCCCAGGCACACGTGGGCAGGAGCTCCTCCATCCTCTGTGCCTGTGGAAGATCTCTCAGTGTGCACACAGGTGAGCTCTTAGGTATCTGCACAACACAGAATTAATCCTGTTATTTCCCCAGATTTGAAATTTGCTTCTGCAAATATTAAACATGTGACCCATGTTACTTCCTTTGAAATGAGTATTGCTTTTTATTCGTAGCTATTAGAAGATTAACAGTAAAAGTTAGCTCTGAAAAAAGTCTTTACAGTAATTTATGGAGATTAACTTTCCTATTTAGGTTAAAGTCCAGACATTTACAAGAACAATCACTTAAATAAAAATAGAATATAAAGCCTATGTTTAAAACATGGCCTTTATTAGCGCTGGCTAGTGAGCTCCATATTTATCTTACATTGAAATAGTTCTGCTTTGCTTAAGAAAAGACAGAAAAAGTGCATTTACAAGAGTACTTTTTCTTTAATTTTCTGCGAAAATGGAAGGAATTGGAATCACAAGTTGACAAATGTTGTAAAATGAAATTTCCAGAAACATCAATTTCAGTAATGCTACGCCATCACTAGTGTTTCCTCCTGACCTCCTGCCGTGTGAGCCAGAATATCCTGATGTACAGTCTAGAGCATCTATGTTATTACTCTACAGCATATTCAACACAGAAAAAGGGGCTCACACCCCCTTTCAATGTACAAACATGAATAAAAAAATCGATTAAAAAATCACTTTTATACATAATGTATATGCAAACTGCTTTAAATACATGGGCTTGGGAGAGTTATTTACAAACTGCAGCTGCCTGTGGCACAACCCACAGCCAGAGCACACACAGTTGCTTCACTTTATTGGTGCATCTCAACTTTGGGAGATAGAAATTCATTCGGCAGCACAGCAAACACAAGAACTTGTGACAAAGCATCTGAAGGGCAACCCAATCAATTCTGTTCCTCCAAACAAGGGAAGTTACTAGGACTGCCAAAGTTTCCAAATGGAGTTTAGTTGAACCCAGATGCCTGCTGGCAGATCTGTGTGGTGGAGGACAGGCAGACAGGCTTGGCTACTGGATAACTCCTCCTGAAGAGCCAGAACTGATAATGATGTTTTGTCCAAAGAGTGAACTAACCTAGAATTTTTTTTTTCCAATTTTATTAATATTTTAAAAAATACATAAAAATACAACATCCAATGTCTGAATAAATATATTTAACAAGTTGCAAGATACCTTATTTTACACAAAAATTTCAGCTTTAGAAATCTTGTTAAATAACTTCATTGTTGTTATATATTTCATTTTTCGTCTTTTTGTAACAAAATAAAAACTCTGAAATTACATAGAAAAAAGACAAAATATTTTTGTCAAGGGATAAGATAGTCCACTGAAAACCTATTCACAATTCCACTGTAAACATTAATAAACATTAAAACATTTGCATAATTGTGTGCTCAAAAATCCTATAAAAAGTGGAAGACTTATTACAACTGTAGTTTTCAGTCAACTACACTTCCTTTCACAATTTATTTTGTCCCATTTACAGCTTTAAAACTGGGCACATTGCTGAACACATACTTTGGCAGTTCTGTATAGCAAGTGCTTCCACGAAGAGGAACTACTCACCAAGAGTTACCTACAGCTCGGTGAAAGTGCAGCAGTTACTCAGTTCTTTTGGAGAATACTCTGATGTCTGCTTGGTGCACTTGCAAATTTTTTTTTAAAATCACCCTAGAACACCTGAATGCTTCATTGGACATAATTTTTCAAATTTGATAAGTGCCCTTTCTCTGTGTTAAGGAAAAAAAAAAACAACAAAAAAAAAGAAACAAAAACAAACACAATGACAAGGATGTCACGTTGTGCCTACAAACCTTCAGTTACCAATGAGCTTAAGTTCTCTGAACAGTAAATGAAACAAAAGAAGAGGGGAGGAGGGGGGAACAGGTACAGTCCAGCAGTGGAAGTGTGTACAGGATATACTTGGCAATGTCAAACCAGGAGAGTGCTTTGTGTGGTTCATGTCCATGGCAGCAATTGCTGGCAAGGCAGAGCAGTGTTTATCACCTGCACTCCACAGCGAGCACGTTCTGGGGAGGAGAGGATGACGAGGGGCTCATTCCAGTGTCTGAGGAAGCAGATGACATGGATGCTCCTGTATGGGACACTGAACACACACAACAGCACAGCAGCATTAGTTTATTAAGTCCAGCTCACAAGGAAGGTTTCCTTAGCTATCAGGTTCTTTCAAAGACCTCAAAGAAGCAGCCCAGGCACAACAAACTGATACAGAGTTCTTGCCAATTGCTTTCCCTGCTGTATTCACTGACACAGGATTAATCTTCCCCAATTATTGAAAAGGTAACTCATCTGAGTCATCAGACTAATTGAAAACACTTGCACCAGCAAGTCCAACTTTCTAGCACACAGTTATAAAATAATCAGCAGATGTTTGTTAGGTTCAAGTTCTGAACAGCCACAAATATTCTTTCTAAATATGGATACAAACAGATGGCAACACTTTTCTTTTTTCAAAAATATCATCAATTAAACTCAAGTTGCTTTCAGTGATGCATTTTCAAACAAATTAATTCCTCATGGGAAGCACAAAGCAAATCTCAGACTTACCTTCTCTGTCTTTCTTTTTTAATCGTTTCCTTCTCCTGTCTATGGTTGCTACTTCTGACTTCAAGGACATGTAGTATTTTCGAATCTCCTGCAGTTTCTCTTGTAAGAAGGAGATCCTTTCAGTGCTGCTCATGTTGTCCAGTTCATCTGTAAGTAGAAGGAAAAGAAAACAACTTCATTGGGTGATTTTAAACATATCAATGCAATTCTCAAGAGGATGTAAGAGACAGCATTAAAGATCACACCCTTCCATAACTATGCCAGAAACAGCCCACACTTAATTTGGAATCCCCAAATTTGCATGTTTTTCTTTCAGAACAAATTTTCTCATCAATTCCCTCTGATCAATGCAGCTAAAGAATCCTTACTGAGCTGGAAGCTCCATTTGTACACCCTGGGTGAAGCATTCTGGTGGTGGTGCTTCTCCCTGTGCTTATCCTTCTCTCCATCTTTGATGTGAGGGGACATCACCCTTGCAGGGGAGCGGGAGATCTTCTGTGCTTTGGATGCATTCATGTGTTTTACAGGAGTACATTTACTGGAACTGTCCAGGACAGGCAGGTCTTCACTGTCACTGCTTTGTCCTGCAGGAAGAAGAATTTAATTTGGACTTAAAAAATCCCCACACATTGATATTTTAGAAACTGTGGTTATAGTAAAAAAAAACCAAACAATGATTAAGAAAAAACTGCTGCTTCTTGCTCAGAAGATCCCAGAAGGCACCCAAGGAGTAACAATCTGAATCCATGGATAACCTGATGAGACAACATGCACTGAACTCTCAAGTGTACTCATTATTGATGCAGAATTCAAGGGCTGACTAGGCCGAGTTAAAAACTGATAGCAAAACTTCTTTACAGAAATAATACATAAACTTACCAAAATCAGAATATTAGAGCACTGATAAACTAACTTAAATCACCGATTTTGGCTTTCTAATAAAACTAGACACTAGAACCCCTTTCTTAGAGATTAAACCTGCATTACTATTGGCAGGTAGCACTCGATTGTTTACAGTTACCAAATTCCTTTACACATTTAAAGGAACAGTTCTGAAACATGACTAAAACCAGACAATTTTCTCATGCAACCAAAAATTTTAAGCTGATATATTAAAATATTTCCAGATTCCCAGAATAACTGCCAAGTTTTCCAGAGGCATTTTAAATATATCTTAATACTGTATGTCAGATAATTAGAATTTTAGTTTGATATTTAAAAATTTAACAATGCTGCCACAAGGGCTAAAAACACTGACTCACTCATGCAATGACTGTCAAAAGTTTTGTGACAGGACAAGGAGGGCAGGGCCAGATGGGATATTAGAGAGAAATTCTTCCCTTTGAGGGTGGTGAGACATTGCCCAGAGAAGCTGTGGCTGCCCCATCCCTGGAAGTGTCCAAGGCCAGGCTGGATGGGGCTTGGAGCAACCTGGGATAGTGGAAGGTGTCCCTGCCCATGGCAGGGGTTGGAACAACATGAACTTTAAGGTCCCTTCCAACCCAAACCATTCTGTGATTCTATGAAAAATCAGCTACAGAACACAAAAATCCAGATTTCCATAGCAAGTTATAAAATAGTCACATCCTAGGGAGAAAAACTAGACAAGATTCCTCTAGATGAAAAGCTGTTCTTAAGCATCATACATTTTTCCATATTTCATAAATGGCAAATTTTTTCCATTACAAACACTTGTTGTAAGATTTTAAATGTGACCTCTTCCAAATTCATAACCAACCCAAGATATAAAAATCAGCAGAATAGTAAATATGTAGTAACTGCTAATATAAACAATCATTAAAAGGTTTTTCCTAAGTAAATAATATAAAAATAACCAAGAGATTTCCCTGTAACACTGCTACTGCAGACCTCAGAACTTCTCTCCAGTTTATCACCAATACTCATGATGAATAAAAATGAAAAACCCTGGGAGGGAAGGCCCATCTGGCAATAGTGTGTAGCAGTGAGAACTTGGGACTCTTACACCTATTTACAGGACAGGGTAACCTTCCCCTCCTCCCCCTGCAGGAACATACCTGTTCCATTCTTTTCATTTTTGGCTGCAGCACTGCTTCGCTTTGGAGTTCGCTTTTGCTTCTTTGCCAGTGTTCCACTATTGCTGTCACTGGGCCTTTTTTGACCTACATGAGAAGGGAAAAAAATAAATCATCAAAACACAGGACATCTCGACTATTTCTGCTACTAAAACTTTTTTTTTGGTAAGCAACAAAGCAATCTAAGACAGGCTGAGGGAGTTGAGGCTGTTCAGCCTGGACAACAGACAGCTCTGGGGAAACCTCAGAACTCCTTCCAGTGCCTAAGGGGGCTCCAAGAGAGCTGGAGAGGGACTCTGGACAGGGGCCTGGAGTGACAAGGCAAGGGGTGACAGCTTCAAACTGACAGAGGGCAGGGTTAGATGGGATATTGGGAATAAAATCTTTGCTGTGAGGGTGGGGAGGCCCTGGCACAGGTTGCCCAGAGAAGCTGTGGCTGCTCCATCCCTGGAAGTGTTCCAGGCCAGTTTGGATGGGGTTTGGAGCAACCTGGGAGAGTGGAAGGTGTCCCTGCCCATGGCAATGAGGTTGGAACAGGATGGGCTTTGAGGTTCCTTCCAACTCAAACCATTCTGTGATTCTATAAGCAGAAGAGAAAACAAACCAGCAACTTCCAGCCAAGGGACACCAGACTCAAGACAACTCCAGCAATGACTACAGAGGGAATGGCTTCTCCAGGAGATGCTCACCTTTCTCTCCCATCTCCCTCTCCTGCCCAGCAACACTGCAATTGCTGGACGTGGTACTGGCTTCGAATCCATTGGCAGATTCACTTTCACAGAGACCTTCTTGAGACTCTTCTGCCACACTGTCCACCTCAATGGTCATGTCACTCTCACTCTTGATGCTGCGGGACTCGTCCTGGCTGAGGGCCAGAGGAGAGGCCACCGGGAGGCTCGAGGGGACGGCGGGGGGTAAGGCAGAGGGGGCTGAGCTGGAAGCACTGGGGTCTGGCTTTTCTGCTGTTGTGTCTTCACTGCTGCTCTTCTCCTTCTCATCCAAGTCATCCAGGTCTACTTCATGGCACAGCAAAGTCTCAGGACCGATCTGAGGCATCGAGTCATCCTCATCTTTCAAGGGGAGGCTCTCGCTGGCCTCGGCCGGGCGCTGCAAGTTGTCACCCCTCAGCTCAGGGCCGTGAGACACCGACTCTGCCACCAGGGATGGCATCTCCTCATTCTCAGTTCTGAGGGACTCCTCAGCATTCAGCCCCCTACATTCCTCTGCTCCACTACATTCATTGGTCCTCTCTTCAGATACAATGTTTGGCACTTCCATCTCGCTCTCGCGCCGATTTCTCTTCTCGGGTGATGCCTGTTCCAAAGTTTTCCTTTTCAAAAGTTTCTTATCTTTTGTGGAAGGTTCTGCTTCACTTTCAGTAGTGCTGGAAATGTCTTTACAGTCCAAGGAAGACACATCTAATCTTTCAGGGTCTGTGAGAGATTCATTTGCCACCTCCTCCTGGCTTCCTGGAGCAATCTTTGCATTCTCTAATGGAGAATCTTTTGTCTTGCTCCTTCTCCCTTTTCCCTTAGGTGATTTTTCGGCCTCTCTTTTGATTTCTTCAATTTGATCTGTTTTATTTCCAAAAATCTGAACAATTTGTTCACTTTCCTCCACTTCCAGTTTCAGTGTTTCCAGGGGCTGTCCTTGAGTTCTGTCGTTTTCTTTCAACGCGTGAGAAATCTTTGGGTTTTCCTCATCCAGCTTCTCATCACGGAGTTTTTCACCTTTTTCCAGTTCTGAAGTTTCTGGAGAAAATTCTTCATTCAAATTCTTTTCAGATGACTCATCTGCTTCACTGTCAGATGTGCCAGAGTCTAAAAAAATTTTAAAAAGAAGCAAATGGCACCCTAAATAATTAATTATGACACAACTTCTTATTTGAACCTCACAAAAAACGTCTTTTCAGTACTCTGTGGTGTTAACAGCACTTTACAATAATTATTCTAAACTTTAAAAATCCTGCATTACTCAACACACTTGCCACAGTTCTTAATTTTACCTAGAATTTCTATGAAACTGCAGCAGTAGTGGTACTGTCAGAGTTCAGGGAGCATCTGGATGATGCTCTGAGCTCAGATGATTTAGTTGGAGTCTATGATTCTTCTACTACTATTTCCCAAATAAGCCAATATAAATGCATTACTCCTTACAGCAGCAAAAATAGTTTTACAGATTTCCCTGATCCCATGGATATTGCCTCCCCCACGTGACACTACAAAACCAAAACCAACACTTCTCCCCCTCCATGCACAGAAAAAAAAAAATCAACCCCAACCCAAAAATAAAACCCTTCTACACCCCAATATGGACATTTCATTGCTAACCTATTGTACAAATGATGCACCAGGCAGAAAGCAAGCATTAGTACAGTGCCAGATTATTCATGGACCTGTACTAAAAGGAGACAGTGATTTCACTTCAGTTCTTGTTCAGAGAGGCTTAGAAATACCAAAAATATTGCTGCCATTTGTGTGTAACGAACAACTCTGCTGGATGATGTAGTATTGAGGTTGAGGACTTAATTAGCACATTAAAGACTATCATTACAGCTCTGGATTTGGTCTGTTCAGGACTGAAAGGCTCTGGCTAAAGAACATGGAATGACTTGCACAGTCACTGCTCTTCTGCAAGCAAACCGTGCTCCTCAGCAGTGTCAGCTCAACTCCTTCCTCAATCAAATTTACAAGGAGAAAGAAAAAAAAAACCAACAAAAAAGAAGGCAAAAAAAATTAAAAAAAAAAATAAAAACCAGACCTCTTTTCAAAAGGGTACTGAAAAAACCTCCAAAGCATACACAGGACTGAGATCACTCACCGTTTGATCCTCTATCAGAATCAAACATTCCTGAGCTACGTCTCGTCTGCCTGCGAGGTGTTGCTAAAATTGAAATCGAAAGGATTAATTGTGATGGAGAGGGCGGGGCGGCGCCGGTGCCCCGAGGGGCCGGGTGGGGCCGCTCCAAAGCCTGGGCAGCACCGCAGGGAGCAGCGGCAGCTGTGGGTGGCACCGCAGGGAGCACGGAGCAGGGCAGAGCCCCACGCTGTGCCCTGCAGGGAGCACGGAGCAGGGCAGAGCCCCACGCTGTGCCCTGCAGGGAGCACGGAGCAGGGCAGAGCCCCACGCTGTGCCCTGCACCTCGGGCTCCTCATTTACCTTCACTGCTGGGCGTTTTGGGCAAGCTGCACGACGTGTTGGATGGAAGAGTGGATTTCAGAGGGGGCCGCCCACGCTTGGATTTTTGTTTCTCCTCGTCCTTCTTCTCATCCTTTTCACCGTCTTCTTTATTCTGTGGGGAAAGCAATGAATTTTTATTAATGTTTCACTGCTGATCAGCAAACCTTTTCTCCTTTTGCTCTAGTAAAAACTAGACCATGGACTGAATAACTTTTTTTTTTTTAAATCAGCTAGTCATTAAATCTTGTACTACAAGAAACTTCTTGAAATCATTACTTTTGCTTTTTTCTTCTGTTTTCTCTTTGGTCCTCCTTTGTCCACAGGCCAGATAATCCGATCAGCTTTCACCCATTCATCGTATCTGAAAGGGAGTAACAACATGCTCTTATCACTGCACACAAAAGTGTTGTTTGAATGTGAGCATTAAAAGACTTAAGCTCAGAAAATATTTATTAGAGAGAGGTAGGAAAAGGCCAGCACAGGACTGGATGGGGCTCAGAGCAACCTGGGCTAGTGGAAGGTGTCCCTGCCCGTGGCAGGGGGGTGCAGTGAGTTGGGCTTTAAGGTCCCTTCCAACCCAAACCATTCCAGGACAGCAGACCATGTACTCATAAACACATGCAGTGTCTGGCCTTGAAGGTGAATTACATTTCTAGCCCACAAAAAAATATAATGGGATGAGGGAATGAAGGTACAAACTCTCCCGTCTCTCGCCAGGAAAGCACTGGAACTCAGGGGACTGAGCTGGCTCTAAAGTGTGTCACTTATTTACATCATACACACAAGGCAGTTTTCACCACACTGTGCCTCAGCAGGAACACACACCTTCTTTTTCAAAGGAAAAGTTTTTAAATTATGGCAACAAACTGGAGGAGATTCTAAAAGCCACAACTGATACTCCTCAAAATCTCCCCAGTATTAATAAGACAAAGGGACACCTGTAAGTATTTGGGGAATATCCCCATAACCAAACTTCATGTTGCCACATGAAGAAATTTGCTTAGCTTATTTAGAAATACATGGATTTGGAACACCTCAAGTTATAAACCAGAAATATATAAAGTAGTATTAAGATTGTAAAAATGCTTCTCCTGGAAACCAATCACAGTTAACACTCGATACAAGAATATATTTTGTTGCCAAAATTCCAGGGCTTCATACACTTAATTGTAGACATCTTCACCATTATCAGTGAGTCCCTTAAATGAAAAAGTCTGTTAGTGCTAACACTGACAGACACAATAAATATCAGGGATACTCCTGTAAGGAGGGAGGATTACTGAGGTACATGGGCACTTGGAAACATACAAGTACTTTCTGCCATTTCAATGCAACACCATGAACAAAACCACTGACACTGAAAGAGTGCAAGAATCAGAGCCTTTTATGTTGATAATTCAATCTGGGCTCAAGCCACTGACCATCTTTCACTTTATTTTCTTAAAAACAAAACTTTCTTTTGCAAATAAGCCTTTGAACAAGGAAATGAAAGGCAGTTTATTATCCTCACCTCACATTCCAACCGTAGTAATGAACTAAATATAAAACTTCTCCATCATCAATTTCTGTGCTTTTAATACTGGCTTCATAAATTTTTTGAGTCTTTCCACGCCCATATTTTACTTTCACTTTGGTTCCAGTCAGGCATGGTTCTGTGTCCTCCTCATCCTCTTCACCTTCTGATTCTCCTTTGTTCTCAATTTCTTCCCTGCAGCAAAAGGTGTTTAAAATGCCACTAATTAGTAACAATCATTTTTTAACATTTAAAGACAGCAGCCAAGAGACAAAAAAGCTGCAACAAAAAAAATCACTGCACCCTGTGCTGCCTCTGAAACTTGCTCAGACAGGTTTTTTTTTAATGCAAGAACAGAATTTATACTTTACAACACTTGATTTGGACACACTACTTACAAAAAAAGATTCTTTTACAGTTTATTAACTGCACCTAAGTTTGAATTTTTATCATAATGAACCTCTAATGGATACAAACACCATTCCATAAAAAGTTGGTCCCAAGAGTGTTTAGCCAAGACTGAAAGTGTCTATACAATTGTTATTAACTACATTTACCTCTTACTACACAGTATTTAATACAGTTAGTATTTAAATATCATATTCAAACATTATTTTCAAGAATTACAATTTAACCTATTTTTAGCTAAAATTCCCTCCCTATTTAAGGGTGAATGTAGCATCATGTAGAAGTTAAACTACCAGGAAGAAAATATTGAAAAAGACTATGGGTTTGCTTTAATGAAATATATTTGCTGGCCTTCAGTGGAAGAGCAACTGCCTTGTTGTGACAAACAATTCAGAGGACAAGTACCACCCACACAGCTTAAAGAAAACTCTTGAATACCTTGGTCATCTGACATACCATAAAAACAAGGAGCCTGTAGCTTCACCAGCCACCAGGAAACACTTAAATAAAAGCACAGGAGAAGCATTTATATTTCAACTGCCCAGAGAGTGTCTCCAAGCTGTTCCCATCCTCACAGCACCTGGCAGACTTACAGCCTGGTCTACTTGGTGTCTGGAGGTATTAGTGTGATAAAACACCAACTCAGCCTGGGCAAATAAAGTGACAGTGAGACACAGTGCCTGGCATCTACCAGAAAAAGATGCTTCCATGAAGTACAGCAGGTTCTACAAGCTTGAAATAAAATTTTCCCCTCCCTGCCTGAGTGAATTAGGTTTCTGATTTTCACACTTTAGTAAGATCTCCAATCTGTCCTGCAGTACAGCTCAATCATGGCACAGACAAACTCACAGGAAGGTGCTACAAGTTTTTCTTTACCTCTCCCTCTGCCTGTCTTCCTCCTCATCTGACTCTTTATCAGAATCCTCCTGTTTCTTAATTTTCTTCTCTTTTTGCTTTGGTGTACTTTTCTTCCCTAGTGGAGTTTCATTTTCTTTCTTTTCTGCGTTCTCAGGTGTTTCCTCGACATCTTTGTTTTCTTTGTTACTTTCTTTTAATTTGTCTTGTGTTTTATCCTCTTCACCATCTTTTTTAGCAGGGGTTGCATCACGGGCAAGTCTTCTTCGTCCCTGGAACAGAAATCAGATCAGTTAATGACTCCTGGTAATTGCTTTCTCCATAACCTTTCCAAATCTCAGCAAAAAAAGTGAGACATGCAACTCCTGTAGAGAAGAACGGCTGGGGATAACAAAAAAAGCAAAATATTCTAAAATATTAGGATTAAAGCTTGAAGTTTTTATGTCTGCTTCATTTGGAATAAAGAAGGTGAGTTCCTGATTAACTGCTGGAGGATTTCAGGGCATTTGTTTGGACCTGTAATGTTTGTTGCTCTGATAGAAAGGACCAAAGTGTCTTGTTCACCTACAGTTATTTCATTATTTGAAGTGTTTGTTTAGGAGAACTGAGAGGAGGCCTCTTCCCCTCAGCATCTTCAATGCTGACAGCCACCTGGGGAGGTCACAGGCAGAAATTTGTCAGCTTTCAAAAAGCTCTTTAAGTACCACATTTTGAAAAGGCACTTTGAGTACTTGGGCAGTTGTTGCCTGGGACTACCTGAAACTGATTCTTGGGGATCTAGCACAGGATTGTAATTTGATTTATTAAAAGTCTCTTGATAAGATCACTGATTTTTAATCAGAATAGAGAGCCAATTATTTAAAAAGACAAGAACTTTTTACACTTCATCCTCTCACTAGTTTTCTCAAAAAAACCCCAAATAACAAAAAACAAAACACCCACCCAGAAATAAATGAACAAACTAAAAACAAAGCTAATGTCATGTCAGGAAGTTCACTGAGGCTGATGCAGCTTGGAACAACCACTTTCATTTAGACAGGAATATAATACATAATGGAAGTCTCAACTTGTGTTTTACACCATGTTCTTTCATCTATTAATTTATAAGGCCATATGTTTGCTGGAAAGGCTGTTTTGCAAGAAGTACTTTAATAGAATGACATTTCAGTTGAACACAATCCATAGAACTCGAACAATTTAAAAGTAGCAATTCCTTATCCTTCAGTAGTCGTGTTCAATTAAGGAACACAAAATGCTCTTTTAATGTAATTAAATGAGTGCTAAATGAGTCATATTCCAATACCTCCAAAGCACTGTTTGTATTCCCCATGGTGTTCAGTATCCAGCAGCTGATGGGTCACTGGTCTGATCTATGCAGCCACCAGTACAATCCTCACCTCCACAGCCTTTGAAGATATATGAAGACGAAAGCGTTTCTCTCTCTACTTTTGTCTATATTCTGTAAAACCTGCATGTTTCTTTTATTACAAGTGAGACTGTGAGAAACCAACTCAGAGAAATGGCTCTTCCTTGGATTCCTAAATCCATAGCAGGCTTTTGATATTCCTGCTTCTTGCCAGAAATCTCAGGGTTCCATGTGCCTGTGGAAATCCTCACCCACAAGCAAGACTGTCCTGCTGTGTTTCACTGTTCTGGTGATAACACAGCCCTCAGCAGCTCCCAGCTCACCCCTGAAGCACAGCACATCCAACACAGCCTGAGCAAACCCCATGGATGGTGTGGAATACGAAGAAATAATCAACCCTGACTCTCTTTGCAGGTAGAACAGTTAACAATAATTAACAGTTAACACTCTCAGAACTCTGCACTTGCACAAATGCACCAATTCCAACGTGCAGCTGCTCCACAGAGGAAACTCATTATGGAAACTGTTCCCAACACAAAGGGCCTTTGTTAAGGACTAAACAGAAATCAGTTCAAACCACTCACCCTTGGGGATCTCAGTTCAATTTCTTCTTTCTCACTTTCACTGCTGGAATAATTTTCTTCTGGTTCTTTTTTCACTTCTGTTGGGGGCATTTTTTGTTCCTCTTTTACACTTTCCTCCATTGGTTCCACGTGTTTCTGTGTGTCTTCTACCACTTTGGGTTCATTGTGGTGGATGGTCCTGAACTGAATGTTTGCAGAACGGCAGTACTCTTCAAAACCATAAAGATACCTACAGGCACAAAGAAGCTCCCATTTATATTTCATGCTTTATTTTCTATTCATTAAGGTGCAGAAAACAGATTTTCCTGCTCAGTAACTTCAGGAAATTTAAAAAAAAAAAGAACCCAATAACAACCAAACCAACCCAAATAAACAAAAAATGAGAAACCCAAAGATTTTGAAATGGAACAATTTTACACACAAGTCAAATGGTGAAAAAGAATGCACACAGGTGCTTCCCACATATTTAACTTCATCCCCATCCAGTTAAGAATTCATGACATTAAGCCATACATGAGCTTGTTTTCTGGTAACTGTCTGTGCACACTCTAATCCAGTTACAGGTGAAAGGTATGAATTAGCTTATTTCTTAAAAATTAATATGCAAGTTACAACACACTGTCACAACACACTTTCCTGTGTCCAAACATTATTATTTCCACTGTAACAGCAACCTAGTACACATGTACCAAATACTCCATGATAAACACTCTTCTCTGTAAAATACAGACCTTAAACACGTGCCCAGTTCAAATCCCACTGAAGAGAGTCTGAATATTGTCATCTTCATCAACATTAACATGAGTTGAGTCATTAGTCATCCCTATTTCCAAATTTCCTTAGGTTCGAGTCAAGAGAAGCTCATTCTTCCCTTTTACTCAAAAAGCCCAATTGTTTCTTGTCAAACTTCCAGGATGATAAATGATAAAAATAATTTTTATTTAGAAAATGAGCTTGAAAAATGTCAATCCTAAAAGGTTTCCATTTCAAAAGCTACAACACAACTGAAAAGGAGGGGTCAGAAGACAAACATTTATGCATTTGTTCATTAAAAATAATGATTTTACTATTTAATAGTCACATCCACCATAGCAATGCACACAGTTAAGCCCTAAAGCCATTACTCTACAAATTCTGCAAAGATTATATGTAAATATGCAATCTGAAACAAATCAACACTTCTCTTGAAGTTACAGCAACTGATATAAAATTCTCCTCAATGCATACGAGATCTAAAGATTGAGGAGTCTGTTCTTGTTAATTGCCTTATCTTGGAAAACTGAATCTGCCAAAGCTTATTTTATCAATTTTGTTGTTGGACTCTGAAATGGCATCAGCACATGAGGAAAGTGAAAGTTTCTTGATAAGAAAATGAGCAGAAAGGAAGCAACAGGAACTCACAGAGCCCTGAGCACTCCCTCCTTTCCTTCACTGTTTCAATCCTCAGCACTGGAAAATGCTCAGAACTGTTCTTTAACTGAAAAATGGCAACTGCTGTCTCTAAACTAGCAGTATTGTACAAGCTCCTACTAGGAAAAAAAAAAAAGAAAACTTTTCACCATTACACAATATGAGAACTTACTTTCTATAAGCAGTTTTTACATTGTAGGAAGCAGCTGAGTTCAAAATAGGAATGCCAAGGTCCATATAAATTTGCTTCCATACAGCACCACTCTCAATCTTTAGGAAAAAAAAAAAGAAGAAGGAAGTTTACAGGTTTTGTTAAGCAAGAGCATTAAGAAATAATATCTAATAGAGCCACAAGCCAAAGCCTTTTAGAATAATAGAACAGTTTGGGTTGGAAGGAACATTAAAGAACATCCAGCTCCAAGCCCCTGCCATGGGCAGGGACACCTTTCACTATCCCAGGCTGCTCCAAGTCCCATCCAACCTGGCCTGGAACACTTCCAGGATGGGGCAGCCACAGCTTCCCTGGACAACCATTTATAGACAGGAATGAATAAGACATATTTAGTTCAGGGAACATCCAACACTTACATTGTCACACCCACCCTGCTGATAAACCAGTCTAAAAAGTTTGAAGAGATTAAGGTCCTTGTAGCCCAGAACAGGTGGTTTATTGATAGGAGTACCTGAATAAAACAAAACAGAAACAAGTTATCCCCAAGAACAGCAAGTTGCCTCTTCCATTCATTTAGCACATATTTGAATTCAAATCTCTCTCTGCATTTTAAAATCTGTATTTAATGGTTTAAGGAATGTCCCAAGTCAGTAGTTTCTGATCACCAGTTAAGGCTTCACCCTTTTCTGAATGCATCACTCAGCTCTGGGTGTAAGTTTAGCAGCCACCCAGGTTTATTAATAAGTCCCACCCAACTGGCTGAGGGAGCATCCCACTGCTCCTCTCGTGAGCAGGGAACCCAGGCAAGACTGCAGGAAGCTCCACAGAACACCTGAGGAGTGCTGGAATACAGCAATGTGTGAAGGGATTAACTCAAAACACTGTGGGATGACAGGAAAAAGAAGCAGAAATGTTGGATTAGCAAGAGACACAGAGGCAAATTGTCAGAACGTGGAAAAGCACAAGGCCCTAACCAGACATGAACATTTGGGACAATTCCAGGGAAAAGAAAGAACTCCAATCAGCTGAGTGGCAATGACATAAAGAACAGTAATTATCTGCAAAAGGAGAAACCAAAAGTGACTTAGGGCAAGTGGCTGCATATGTAGACAATAAACCTCCCAGCAAAGAAGAATATCAAACCTCCTCCCTGCTGCTTCATAGCTTCCTTCATCTTCATGCAATTATATTTGGAATCATTAAAATAATTTTATAGGACTTCGGGAATACTGTCATGATTACATGAATCAAAACATTTATACTGAGAGAACAGAATGTAGAACAAATCTGGTGGGAACAGAAATCTTGCTATAAGGATAGAGAGGAGAGGGGAAAAAATAAAAAAAGAAAAAAGGAAAACAGGCAGGGGGAAAGTCCCAGTCCGGAAAAAATCCTGCACATTGCTCAATCCACATACTGGCTTAAAGAATATTTCTTGGACTGAGCCTTCACAAGGTCCTGCCATCCCTACTTGTTTTGTAATCTACTAGTGTTGAAGAAAGAGAATGAGAAAGGAGGAAAACAGAAAAGGGGGAAGAATCAGGAAGGAAAACTGTGGATTAGCCCAGCAGCAGAGTGATTTCCCCCCCCACCTTAGCCTTTTATTCCCCTAAGGCAGGTTATTCTCCAGAAACACTGGTTATACACATAGGAGACCTCAGAATTATATTGGATGAGCTCCTGAACACTTTGCTGTAATACATGATCAGTTTCTTAGCCTGTGATAAAAACTGGCAATGTTGAACAGCTTTTGAGCTGCTCTTTTGTGATTCTGTGGTCTAGAAAACACCTCATTAGAAGGGATACAGACCCTCTTTTACAAAGGCAGCTTGATTTCCCCATTAATTTTAACCCACTCCCCCCAGAAGAGAGGGGGAAATATTCAGACTCTACAAGCACTTCATGATTTCTCCTTAGCTCTGGTTATTTCAAATTCAAATACATCAACATGTGCTGTACTCTGTGCTGCTATGGAAATATCATTCAGGTAACTGCTGTCAAGGGAAAAGAAAGGAAAAAAAGGGAAAAGGGCAGTAGTTACACCTGTAATCTCCCTCCACAGCAAGGCTACTGCAGGATGAACACCTACAGTGTTTGAGATGCAGGAGTGAAATGGCTACTTCGTGAGTAAAATGAATAAAGCCAGTATACTTTAAAAGACAAAGCTATCTGCAGACTCAAATATATATTTAAAAAAGGGGGAGGGGGCATAAAACCTTCCATTGTGGTGTCAGTCTCATCACAACTGCAAATGCAAATGTCTTATGCAACAGCAGCTCTCCCAAGTCAGCAGGTACATGCTGCTCCCCATACAGAGCACCTGCACTTCTCAGACAGATCTTATGCCAAGACTGCAACTATTCTGATTTATCAATTCTCATTAAATTCTGTAAAGAATTTAAAATACACTATTTTATTGTTCTAGCTACAGGATAAAGCAGAATCTTTTAAGTGGTCCCTTCAGGTGTCACTGCTCCATTTGTGCAGGATAAGGACAGTTCTGCAAGGAGATGTGAGGAGGGCACATCTCCCTTCTCTGCTGGTTGGATTTCCCCACCCATGAACACACTCCGCAGCTTCCAGCCTGGGATTAACAGCAGCAGAGCTCTCAGCCATGGCTGTCACAACAAGAAATCCACCAAGGGCTTATTTAACAGGGGTTGTTAACATAAAAAAGGCTTTGTGAAAGCAAAACAAAACCAAAACACCTCAGGGAGGATTTGAGTTCCCTTTGAGTGCTGTGCCATTTAGAAGTGGACTGAAGATAAAAAAAGAAAGAAAATTCCGTGTTACCTCTGTCTTCCATAAACTTGTAAAGCTGTTGGAGGAAGTTGTCCCTCTCTTCAGGATCAAGCTCTTCCTCAGGCTGTGAAAATAAATGCAGTCATAAATGAAAACAGCAAATATGCAAAGTAACAATTTATTTGTACAAAAGCCTAAGAGCAAGAACTAAATCCAAACCACTTCCCATTTGGCCCTGAACCCCTGTAATGGTGAAATATGCAGAAAACAAAATTTATTCAAGAAGACTGAAGTGGCACCTCAGGAGGAAAACCAGAAAATGCAGGTCAGGGAAAGCATCAGTCCATGACAGAAAGAACGAGTGACCCTCAAAATGAAAACATCAATACACTTTGCAAACTTGCCCAACACAGAAAAGGTCTGGTATTTACAAGACTGAAAGAATTCACAGGAACTCCACGGTTTTCTTGGGGTTGGGTTCTTTCTGTTTGTTTGAGGCTTTTTTGTTTAACTCATTTTCCTTATCCCAACTTTAGCTCAGGCTGCAGAACAGTTCTTTCTCCAACCACTCCTGGGTTTGATGCTCCAGACAGTATTTGGTTTGTAATTAAGCTCCAATGCTTGATTTCAGCTCATATTTGGAAACACCTTTAAAGTCACTTCTACAATTTATTAATATTATAAATTCCTTAGTTTTACCTTTATAACTTAAAACCTCAAAGAGATAAACACTAACTTTAAGGCAAGCAATCCACAGCATGAAATAAAAATATTCTTTTATTCCAGTGAAGATCATTAAAATAAAGTAAATTTACTGGGGGGTGGAGGGGGCAGGGAGAGGAAATAATGCTGACGTATCTTCATGGAATTTTGAGATTCTAGCAGAGACCAAAAAAGAAAAAAAAGGAAAACCTTTTTCCCTGCAATGCTTTTTGCATGCCACTTTCTTCCTGCCAGCCTGGCAGTTTGCACAAGGAAGCTGCAGCTGTCTTGAAGGAAAGACGTACAGTACGTGTCAAAAAATCTTATCATTACATTATTAAAAATAACAGGAAAGTGACAAGCAGTTCCAGAAGGAAACCAGAACAACAATTTAGATTTCAGTCATCTCTGCATTCTGTAAACTTTAAGCTTCAAGGCAGGCAGACAGGCAGGGGAATGGGGATGTACATGCTACTGGCTTGCTCACCAGCAAGCAATCTGCCCAGCATCAGAACGAATTCCAGCCCTGCCTGCTTCACTGAATTCTGAGCTTCTGAGCCCAGCAAGGCTCACCTATGATCAGGCAGAGACAGGATCTGTCTCTTACTTTCCTGTTTTTGGGGGGAGACTAATTGGAGGAAATTAAATGTACAATCACAACACTGTACAGCATCAGTTACCCTTTGCTCAGCACATTACAAGGATTACATAAGGAGAAACAGTTATCTATAGAATTAGCATGCTCTTCCAGGTTATCAAGTGAAGTATTGCTATAGAAACCACAGCTTTTTTCTCTCCATCTAGACTGCAAAACAACTTCAAGATCCAGAAATTTCTACCATCTACCGTAATGTTTACTGATTGAAGGAAACAGAGCTCAAACCATGCAAACTAAATACATCTCAATAACAGTAAACATTCAGAAATACTTCTGAATAGTTGAATTAAAGCCATTTCTTTTGTGTGGGCTCAATGCCAAACCAGAAGTGTGGGTCAGAAATGTAGGTCAGAAATAGCATTCTTGCAGCCAGAATTTAACCTTTCCACTAAGACCAAATATTTTCAGCTGAAGAAAAGCAAAAAGGAAAGATGGAAACCTTTTACATCCTTATAGGGTGGGGGAGTAAAACCTGGCTGCAACATCCATCCACTTGTGTGAGACATCCCAAATTCTGCACCTGCTTCTCTCTGCTGATGCTGTATGAGCCCCTTGACAGAGGGAGTCTGAGCTGTGCCTGGCACTGATGCCAGAACAGCCTCCAAATCCTTCTGAGAAGTCACCTGAATAGCTGAGTGACTGTCACCATGGAATAAATCATTTACCACCAATTTCTTTTTGCTTCTGGCCAAAACGAGAAAGACCAACCCTCCATGGATATGCTTACTGCAACATTAGGATATGTGGATTTTTATAAGAGGTCATTTTTTTATCAGCGTTATCTCTTTGGAACTGGACCTAATGAATTCCCAGCAGTGTATTGTTCTGACTTAGAGCTGAGTTTTACTTTAGATACATCAGCCATCAGAGAATGGGCTGAGGTGGACAGACCTTAAGGATCATCTAGTCCCAAAATCCCTCCCATGGGGGTTCTGCTCCATCAGCAACTGTGAGTCTGCACCCCAAGTCAAGGAGACACCTGAGAAGTGCTGATGCCACAACCTGTGATCACCAGCAGGGAGTGACTGGAGCCCTAAAACTCCCAGCACTGATTTCCAGCAGCAACCAGGGTGACAATGCTACCCCCAGAACTCACTGCTCCTATCCAGACATTTGTGCCCATTTTAGACTGGGCATAAATAAATTCACAGTAATAATGGTTTGTAACCAACTTCTTAAGAGAGTTCTGTCTCTCCATTTCATTTTTCCTGCAGAGATCTGCAAAAAGGGGCAGACTGTAGCCAAAGGCAACTCCAAGTCAGAGGCAAAACATGAACATTTTAAGTTGCAGAAGTTCAAAACTGAGACCTTTCTGCTGTTCATCCAATACCCACAACTAAACATGAGAAAAACTTTTTAGTTTCAGGATGAAAGGCTGAATTTCATCTAAATAAAAATAAATAAAAATCTCCAAGGTGCCCTTTTTTTAATTAAAAGACTGAAATGTTATGGGTTTGAGATTTTTTCCCTCCTTTCTGACTAGCAGGCCACATCAGTTAGAGAACACTGGAAACAGTAAAACAATAAAATCAACAATGAACATTAAACAGAGATGCTCCTCTCCCAACTCCATTTCTTACTGCCTTCCAAACTAACAGCATTCATGTATTCTGTACAATTATTTGAGAGTAAAAACCATCAAGTAAAACACAACATGAAACACACAGAAAAACGTGCACAAAACTTGCAACTGGCTTTGCTTCATTTGGTTTGAAGCCACCTAATTCACCATGAGTTTTGCCTCTGTCCTTAGCATGATTTTAAACAAGAATGTGGCTCTGTTATCCTGACTCATCGTTTACTCTACACAAAGATGTGAAAGCTTCTGTGGGTGCCAACCTTTAGAGCTGAGTGGGAGCACAAAGGATGGAATCGTTTCTCCTACAAAAGAAAAGAATGAATCTCTACCTCCAAGCACATACACCCTCAACTCAGGCAATACGAGGTGGAGCTACCAGGGACAGAGCTTTCTTTTATGGTATAAATAGAATGACAAGACCATAAACTCTCCTGTGAAAGAAATGCAGGAAGAACAGTGTACACAGGATTTACAGTTCAGAGGAGGAGATGATCAAGACAAGCTGCCAGAACTACAGTTAATGTAATTTTGTTGCTTCAGAGTACTTCAATGCCTTTTCATCACTTGCACATTTGCTTTCTATCGCCAAGCTTGAGCACTAATTAAGGAAATGAAAAGAATCAAACTGATTGCAACAAGTTAACAGCTTTCAACCACGTGGAGATGAGAGTGGTCTTAAAATGTTAATTTGTACCAACAAGAACCAGAAATTCCACCAACCAACAATGACTCACTCCAGAGCTGAGGCTCAGTTTGCAGATTCTCTTGGAGGGACACTCTGAGAATGCTGGCATAAAACTGTGAGCAAGAAAGGCTTTAAAGAACATTTGGGCATGGTATGATGCAGGCTGTGCTTCACAGTAGCCAGAACTCCTACAAATGCACACATGCATGAGAAGGAGGATTAGCTAATCAATGTTCAGCTATTTTTAAAGGCTATTCTGTGCATTACACATCACAACTGCTTTGGGATTTTTATGTATAAATCACAGCATCATAGGATGGTTTGGGTTGGAAGGGACCTCAAAGACCAACCAGTCCCAGCTCCTGCCATGGCAGGGACACCTTCCACTATCCCAGGTTGCTCCAAGCCCCATCCAACCTGGCCTGGAACATTCCAGGGATGGGGCAGCCACAGCTTCTCTGGGCAACCTGTGCCAGGGCCTCCCCACCCTCACAGGAAGGAATTTCTTCCTAATATCTAATAAAGAATATCTAAACATTCTTTCTGGATACCATGCTTCATTAATTTGGAAATTACTGGTTTTCCTTCTAGAGTCAGCTTTTCCAATGTTATTTTAAAATACAAATAGGTTGCAACAGATGTGGCAATCTGGGTATGATTTTGTGATCTCCCACAGTCACTTAGAGAAAAGCCTACAAGGGGAACATGAATTATTTTGAAGCAAAATGTAAATATTTCAATAGTTGACTACTGATTATTTGTAGGAATCTCAAGCCTCCTAAAACACATCATGGATTTCCCATCCTTCTTTGATGGACTTAGTGCTAATAAAATATATGATAATGACTTATCACAGAACTGAAATTCTTGCTTACTTGCAGAATAGGAACACTGGAAAATGCCTCTGGCATCTTCCCTTTTCAACAATGGAAAGCAATTGTGACTGATGTTTTTTGATGCTGTTGTGATGCAAGAACCTTAAAAACATTAAATGAATGCAGCCCATTAAACATCCTACACACACATGCTCCAGGTGCCTGTCAAAAATAAGCCCTGGAGAAAATCCCTCTAAGCAAACACCTGGAGGTGCTACAACTCTTTCCTCAATGAGCCATGGAGACCAGCTAGCTGGAATTTCTTTTTCTGCACAAATTCCTTGCCTTTACTCTGATCTTAAGTAAATGTACCTACTAAGAACATGTACTGAAGAGATATTTCAAAGAAGTGCATGTTAAGATCTTCATTCTAATGGAATCAGAATGGCTCACAGGGAGACTGAGAGCCAAACCCAAACGTTGCTGACACATTCCCTTGTAAAACAGGGAGTATTTGAATATTTAAACTTGAGAAACAAACATGATGGATTGCAATGGATTCTACAGCTTCTCCTACCAGCACATTTACCTGTTTGGAATCCTTTGCTTCTCTACTTTATGTGTAGATGAGATTATTCTTTCTTCTTCCCTGATAGAACAACTTAAACACAAGCAAATACAGTAGGAGATACAACCTGTTTTGAATAAAAATCAGGTAATGTTCAAAAGCTTTTGTTTGTATGGGGAGATACTGGAGTTAAGATTTTCTCTTTCCTTTAGCTGCAGTGCATAGAATGCCAAATGTACCCTCCAAATACAGTTAATTCTCTCACTCTGACATGTTGAAAACTGGGTGAGAACCAAAAGCAATATCCAGATTTTTATGTGGATTCAAACTAATTGGGTGATTCTTTTAATTCTCATTTGATAAAGGTTTTTTTTTTCTGTAATACCTCACGATATTTTCACTTTTATGACATGCATTATTAAAACCTTAACTGTTAATAAAAAATAATTCTGAGTTGCACCACATATTACTAAAATTGCAGCAATTTGAACATGCTGAGTAACTCTGTGTAATGTAATTCCTGTTAAAGTCCATGACAAGCAAATTCCACATTGTCCTCCTTCCCAGTCAGCTCTGGACCACACAAGTCACCACTGATGAGGACGAGGAGGAGCAGCACCAAACCAACATCATATTTGTTCCCTCTCCTTAGTTTACAAAAGCCATGTAAAGCCTGGAAACCCAAAGGTACCAATTCTACCATCTCTTCAGGATGTCATAAAAGGCAACACAGCTAGAAAGACAGTTCCTGTCAAAACAAAGTTACAGATTTTTAACCCAGCTACTGGAAAAAATGGTAGGATCTAATGTCACCAGCTACAGCAGATCTCTCTGCTCCATTATCATTATAAAAGATCCTACTTCAGAAAAACAGGATCCTTTCCAGTCCAGAATTAGACTCTTCTGACTGACTTTATCCTGTGATTATATATTAAGTAGGTCTTTGTCTATTTGATTATTTAATGATGGCCTATCATTGCTGGGCAGCAGCTGGACAGGCCCTGACAGCAAAACTGCTGTGCCTATCACAAGATGGGATGGGGTGAAATAAAAAGGCATTTTTAATAATCTCATTCCCATCTCTAATGATATAACCAATTACAGTTCTAAAACTAAAAGTCCACTGAGAATATTCTGGGAGAAGATGGACAGAAGCTGGTTTTGACCTTGATTAATAAAAGGAAGCACTCTACAAAATGTAAGATTTCAGTAATTCAGTATCTGTATTAAAAAAAAATCATTCACTTGTCGATTCTCTCTGCAACCAGTATTACTGTCTTTCTGAGGGGAAAAAAGACATTCCTTAAATTCCCTAAATGCTGTCTAAATGCAATATCTAGCATGGCCCACAATTAAAATAAGAATATGTATTCTAACAGCTGACTCAGGAATTTGATTTAATGGGCCATCATGACAGTTCTGCTCTGACATTATCTAAAAAGATTCATATCTACCCTCTGCTACACAGCTCCAGCATGAAGATGCTCACCTTACAAGCCTACTTGTCACCTGGAAATAATGGATTCCACAGCTTCTCCTATCAGCACATCCACCTGTCTGGAATCCTTTACTTCACTATTTTACATTAACATCATTCTTTAAATTTAATCTCTACCTCTTTTACAGGAATGCCTTTTTAAAATTTTTTTTAAACCACATAGCTTCCCCCTCCCCCTTCTTTGTTTGAGACACACAGCATTTTATGCAATAGGCACGAAAAATGGTAATAAAAATGGATACTAGAAAACTAGCACAGCAATCCTTGATTTTCAGTGACTGATACTCTGCAATTTTAACCAACGTTAACACAGACAGAGCAACACAGACTGCAACAGTTCACACCCTGTAAAATGTGGCCTATTCAGTCTTTTTCACTGCAAACAGAGGGAAAACCCACAGGATTTTACATTCTGCACACATTTCTCTCAGATTTATCTCATACCATTATTCTCATAGAGACATCCACTCCATTTTCCAAAACACTGTTACCAAAGCATACAATTCACACCTAAAAATAGGTTCTTATTGTCTTTTTTTTTTTTTTTACCTGAGAGATCTACCCTGGCTGCGAGACAGTTCCCAGATCACAAACCCAAGCCAAACCCCCACCACGTTCACATCCCAGATTAAAGCACACGATCCTTACCTAGGAGCTGCATTCTTCCCACCGTAAAATGGTTTTACTTCCTTTCTATCTAGTCTGCCCACTGCCTGGACATATTTTCAGCCTGACTTCCAAATATTCGCTGGCGCTCGCTCTCCCCCCGCGCGGCGGCCGCAGTTCACCGGCATTACTTACATTCTCTTCCGCACACAGAAAAAAAAAAAAAAATAACTCACATTAAGT
>VZRZ01004462.1:333588-355470 GCA_013398175.1 Climacteris rufus
TGACTACAATTAAGTACTAACACTGAGGAGCGAGCGAGGCATTAGATGAAAGGCAGAGGGAAGGGCCAGCCCATCTCCGAGCCCCCGGCCAGCCCCGGCTCCCGCGGCCGCTCCCCGCGCCTGCGCCGCGCCCGCTCCCGGTTGCCCTGGGAACGCCGAGGCCGCCGCCGAGCGCCATCGGCCATTCCGTGTGGGAAGGGAAGGGAAGGGGAAAGGGAAGCGGCGTTTGACCTTCCCCTCCACACCAACCGCGCTTGGGGGTTGCGGTTCATGTTCGCACAGGGCATTGTGAGAATCGCACGGAGGGGAAACAAATAAATCCCGCAACGCCTCAGCATCCCCCCACCACCCGCCCCGGCTTCCCAATCCAACATCCAGGTTACAACCGGGAGCAGAAATAGAAGGGAATTCCGTAACCACGGTGTTGATGACAGGAAGAAACCGGCTAACTTTATGGAATAGGAGCCACTTTAAATATTTCAATGCAGAAAAACATTCCACTGTTAATATCAGAATCCTGGAATCACGTTCCATGATGTGGGTTGAAAGAGACCTCAAAAATCATCCAGTTCTAATTCCCTGCATGGAGACACCTTCCACTATCCCAGATGGCTCCAAGCCCCATCCAACCTGGCCTTGGACACTTCCAGGGATGGGGCAGCCACAGCTTCTCTGGGCAACCTGTGCCAGGGCCTCCCCATCCTCACAGGGAAGAATTTCTTCCTAATATCCAACCTAAATCTCTCCTCTTTCAGTATAAAAACACTCCCTGCTGCCCTGTCACTCCAGGCCCTTGTCCCAAGTCCCTCTCCAGCTCTCCTGGAGCCCAGTTAGGCACTGGAAGGGCTCCAAGGTCTCCCTGGAGCCTTCTCTTCTCCAGGTGAGCACTCCCAGCTCTCCCAGGCTGACTCCAGAGCAGAGGAGCTCCAGTCCTTGGAGCAACTCCATGGCCTCTCTGGAGCCACTTCCAGCAGGTCCATGTCTTTGCTGTGCCGAGGACCCCAGAGCTGAACACACTGCTCCAGTGGGGCAGAGAGAGCAGAGGAAAGGGGACAATTGGCTTTCTGAGCTGTGAGCACTCACTGCCAGCTCATGTTCAGACTTTTATCCATGAGAACCCCAAGCCCTTCTCCACAGGGCTCCTCTCCCATTCTGTACATGCTCCAACCTGTTAGACACAAAGTCCATCCAGCACATCATTCTACCATTCCCAACCTAACACACCTGAAGGTCAATCCTGTATTGCTCTAAATAGCATTTATTGTCTTGTGGATGAGCTCATAGTTTCAGTCAACCTACTGCTTTTGCTTGAAGTTCATGTATTTTTTTTTAAATCAAACTACTGTTTCCAGAAACAAGTTACTTTTTATATACCCTACATAGAAAGAAAAATAGAAAAGGAAATTACAAAAGAAAAATACAAAGATACTTGTATTTAAGACAGGATTAGTACTGCTAGGCTCAACAGAAATGTTTTGGTTTTGCCTTTCCTTTTGACTCAGAATCTTTGACTCTTCTCTGCCTTGAATTCCTAGTTTCTGAGATCTATCTCCAATTTCTGCACTGGATAACAGCAGGCAAGCTGCCACTGCTCACAAATCCCAATAAAGACAATGTAGCTGAGGGAAGATGAACAGGACTGAAAAGACATTTAAGAGAGCTAAGTCTGAAAATAAATGTTAGGAAGCGCAGGATTTTCTGGCAAGTTATTAAATTGTCTCGGAAGAATGACTGAAATTGTCCAGACTCACCGCTACTTCTTCAGTTTTCTCTTCTCTTTTTTGTTCCTCTTCATCAGTTTCTGCAGCAGCTCCCTCTTCCTCATCACTGCTGGAGGACTCCAGAATTTCACTGATGTCCATTTTCCAGTTCCGAGGAACACCCTTGGTGTTGAGAAATGTGGTTGCCTCCTGTAGCCCTACAGAAGAAAGGGCCCTGGCTTTACCTCACCCACAGCATTCACACTCACAAAGCATTTTTAATTTCCTTTTCACCTTGTAAATCACAACACCAACTCAAATGCAGTAAATCCATCACAGATCTAGCACCATGTACTTTGCACTTTTCAAAACACCATCATGTCTTAGATTGAAAAAAAAAAACAAAACAAGAAGAGCACTGCCTAAAGAGATAGGACATTAATGTTTGGAAGAGAGGAAAAACACATTGGTGAGCAAAGCAGTGATGGGACAGGCAGAAGTGAACAATGGAAATACCTCAAATTCTTTTCCTTGAAGAGGTGCTCCAAGGGTGAAAACAACAAAGCAAAACAAACCCAGATAATCCCAAAATTTGGCCTCTAGTCACAATAAAAGACTTTAATAAAGGAATCAGAAGAACACCCTAAAGAAGGACATACTGCCATGAACTAACTGTTCAGTGTTACTGGAGAAGAAAAGGCACCAAATTCCAAAAGCTGCTGACAGAAAAACCTCCAGACACTGGTCTCAACTCTCTTTTTTTTGAAACCATTAGTACCTTTGGTTCCAAAATATTCCCTTGTGGCAAGGTATGTCACAACCCAATTATGTTCTGCACAGGGAAAAAAGTCCCTTTCTTCAATTTATCTCAAACCTGGCACCTGATCTTTTTTTTGGCTGTTCTAAAGTTCTTGTACTGTGAAGCAGCTATTAAGAACAAAGTAGGAGAGAAATCATTTAGAATTAGACAAATCAATCAAAACCACCTCAAGCTTTCATTTGAAGTATGTTAAATCTTCACTTGTTAAGGAGCTGTTCCACACTTCATTCAAACCAGATACAGTTGCTGAGTGGGGCTTTTTGTTGCTGGGTGGGGCTTGTTATTGTAATTATTAATGAATACAACCTAAACATTTCTCCTTAACAAATTTCATGTTTTGATGGATTGTGGTAGTCACATCAACCATCCATCCATTCAATTCTGTAATTATATTTTTTAATCAAATATTATCAAGTTTACACCTTGCTGTCTGGGTATTTTTAATGTAAACAGTGTTTTGAGCACTAGCACAAAACTTTAGAAAAGGTAACTATATTAAATTGCTCACTGACATTTCAAATATCTTAAAAATATTCTATTCACTTTCCACAGATTTGGACTGGATCAAAATAATGAAATACAAATCAAACAAGATGTCTACCAGGTGCTGTTTTACTAAGACAGCAGCTATATCCAAAGTTTCTCCACTTGATTCAATTTTAAATTGTTTGCAAAACATCCAAAAGCAATTACCAGAAATTAACAGATCATGATTTATCTGCAAATGCTGAAAGTATTGTTGTATGCAATTACTTCTTTTAAACATCTAGAATTTATTCTAATTTACCTTTTTTAGGAGAGGACTCCGATTTTGGTAAGTTTTGAAGATCTAGTTCCTTAATGTCTTTCCTTGCTATCGAGTAACTGTGAAAGAAGAAGGTTTTGTCATTATTTTGACATCACAGAAAAGCAAGCATTTGACTTAGAAAACCAGCAACTTATAAAATTTTCAAGATTCATCATTCCTTTGCAAGGTCCTTGCTAACAACTAACTGCATAAGGCCCTTTTCTGAAGTTAAAGCCATAATGCTGTGGGGAAGAAAAAAAGGTCAAACAGAGCAAGTGTAGATGTTTTCCCAGTAACATTTGACCTTCAGCATAGAAAAGCCAGGCCTGTCCAGAAGGCTGATGATACAAATCTACACTGAGAGGCCAAAATGAATTAAGTCTTCAGGTACTTGAAACATTTCAGTAACCAAGTACTCACAACCTACTCAAAATCATCAACACACCAAAAATTGCTCACTTTGAAACAAAAAGGGTGACAGGTGGCCTTTGGCAAGGAAGTTTTTAATTACAGTATTTTGAAACAGATGCAATGCAAGTAACAATGGAGAGAAATACAGGGAAGCAGCCTTAAAAAAAGCAAGCAGTCTTTGTGCTCTCATGAACATGTCATTCATTAAGAAAGACACATCTCTCTCTCATCCTCCTCCCTCTCCCTTTTGGAGGGAAGGATGGACTAGTAGGAACTTTCTTTTTGCAGGACTCTTATTCAGATTCTGTAAACATTGTAATTAACAAGGCTATTTAAATTCTCTTTTCTATTAAAAAAGTAGGTACAACCTTTATAAACTATCTAAACATCTATGGATGTCTGGGCACTGGAGGTAGTGAGTCAGATCCCCAAATTACTAGAACAGACACTCATAATAATTTAAGGCATTAAGGAAAACAATTAAAACCAAAACTCACACTTTAAAGGACAGAAATTATTTAAAGTGTAAACACTTGGATGTTGTTCTTTTTAAGCTGGTATTTTTAAATGAAGAAGCACCAGAAACTTTACTGATTCACTGAATTCTTATTAAACACAGTGGCAAGAAGGGTGAGGAAGCACAGAAGGAGACAGCTGGAAATGAACTGCAAATGCCAAATGTGTTCATCCAGCATTACAGAAAATTGTACCCTTTCCTTTTGGAAGAAACAATATCTCCAGGAGCAATATGGAACAGTTTCCCAGTTTCCTCCCACAGCCATCTAATGAAAGTGAGCTGTCACTTACAACTTGGAATCCACAAAGGACCGAACCAAGCACTGGTCCTTCTTCACGGCGACGTCGTCATTGCAGCTGGGTGACACCACCTGCAGATGCCAACAAAACATTTCTTCATCAGAAAGGAAACAAAAACCTCATCTTGAAAGGCAAGACAGACTGCATTCTATTATATTTTCACTTAAGGGAAAACAAACCTACTCCAATTTACACTACTAAGGCCAACAACAACAAATTATTAACTTGATTTGTTACATACGAGACAAAAAAGTTCAACATTTCATTTGGAAACTCAAAACTAATCTACTGAGGTCACATCAGAGGATCATGTTCAGTCACTCTTCTTTTTTTATTCTTGTTCACCAAAATTTTTTTTAAAACATTTATTTAAAAGTCACAAACCCACTTATTTGCAATATAATGCAAATGTAAGCATCAAAGAAATAAGTATTTCATAAAACTGAAAATCTAAGGAAAAAGGCAATCATTACATATATAAAAAAAAACTAAAATGCCACTGCAATTAAAATTCACAAACCCAGATCCTCTTAAATTGCCTGGGAGTGCAAGTCCTAACATACCTTATTTTTAGAAGAAAAGTATCATTACACACTGATCATTTTGCATGCAGTTTTAAAACACTGTAACACCACAAAACTGTAACTTATACATAAATGTTCATCTCTGCTTTCCTACTCCTCAGAGCTACTGCAAAACACTTGTATTTTTAGCAGACATGGGAGTAGAGCTTAGCCTGACTACATTCACAGCTTTGCTGCAGAAGGCACTCACCAAAGCTGGGTACCAGTCTGCCTTCTCTGAATTACAAGTCACACTCACAACCTTGCCAAGCAATTCATCGTTGAGGCGCCTTTTATCCTCATCCTCTTCTTCACTGCTCTCTTCTTCCTTTTCATCTTCAGTACTAAATTAGCAAAATGTACAATATTTCAAAGTTTAGGCCTGAAGTTACAACTTGAAAGCAACATCAGCTTAAAACCAGATTTTTCTTCCTATTTTGCAAAGCTTCAAGGACAAAGTTAGAATTTTAAGAGTTGAAATTGTTCGAAATACAGTTAAGTATTAAGTGCACTTACTCAATAAGAGGAATTTTGTAGAAATTCTTTCCAAGCAGTAATATTTTACAACAGCATCATGTCAGAATTGGAGATACTAATCAGGTTTTGCTTGTGTTCAGACATGAAACAAAGTGAAATGGTCTCTATCCCAAATATTAAAAAGCACTTTTTTTTTTTTTTACTTTGTGCAGTGTAAAGAAGGTTAAAAATCCTACATTTCCTATTCGATGAAAAAAGCAGAAATGTTCTTAAGGGCACTACAAGCAAAAACCCCTTCAATTTCATAATATTGCCAGAATATGACCATGACTGCAAGAATTGAATACTGAAGTCCATTAGCTGTGCACACAACTCATGACAAAACATTCAGACCTTTGTAGCTCCAATGGGATTGCTTCAGTTTTAGTAAAGAACACCCAAGGAAAAGCAGAACACTATCAAAACTCACACAGGAAGAGAAGATCTCCTCCCTCTATTAGATTTCTTCCCAATAACTGGAGTTCCAAAGTGCTCTGGATTGGTTAGTGGCAGTTGATCAAGTGTCTACGTGGAAAAAGAAGAAACAAAATTAGTTTGCAATATCCTATTATAAAAAAGATATGAATTAACTACTTAGTTTTAATTCCATGTCCATCACTGTCTTACCTCGCTTTCTGCAAAGTGCCTTTCTCCCTTCAAGCATAATGAAGTTCGTCTCAAGGTCCTTTCGTCACCATCATCAAAAACTGGGATGAAGCCAAGAAAACATCAGGACAAGATGATCAGATCTCCATCCCAAGTCTACTGCTCAGCTCACAACTGAGAACACTCTCTAAAACATGACTTTCAAGACCTCTCTTTACTCATTCTTTAGTTCACAAGCAAAAGGAAAGTTGGTATTCAGGATTCAGTCTAAGAACAGATTTTCACACAGAGATTCAAGCCAATACAAAGAAAGGCTTTGGATGCAAAAGTCTCAGTGTAATTTAGACATTCTTTTTATCAATACAGCTGCACATTTCAGATCACACCCACAGGCTGCACACCAGTTACTATTATGTGGCAATCTTTGGCACTTGTTTGGTTTTGTTGGGGTTTTTTTCCCCACCCTATCCATTTTTTCCTTCTTTATACCACCATTTAGTATGGTACCTTTTCATTCTCCCTCTTGGCATGAGCAATCCCACAAAAGGACAGATGAATGGAAAGAAAAACAGGTGTTTGACAGCTTCTGCTACCTGCAAACCTGCAAGTCCAAGTCTGACCACTTCACAAGGAATACTTAGCAGACATCCTGTTGTGTGCAATCTCATGATTAAGTGACAGGGAAGTTCCATCCATTCCCATCAACACACAGCAGAACAAAGCTGGGGTGCCATGAGCCTACTGCAAGCTTTGCCTGACAAAGTTCTACTCCTCTAGGTGTTCAAATAAAACCTCTTCATGAAAATTTCCTTGAAGAGCAGGAAAGCAGAGTTACTAATTGCCCCTGAGTGGTTCAGATGCCAGTGTCTGAGCCATGTGCACAGGCCCTGCCCCACGAGCAGAGCCCAGGGGCTGCAGTCTGCAACCCCAGCAAGGCACAAGTGGAGCTGGATGGGCTCAAAGTGCACAACACTGCTCTGGATTTAAACTACTTCAAACAGGCTTTCTCCATAGTGAACTCAGGGAGGGGAAAGAAGAAGGTTTCAAGTGTTGTGCGTATCAGTATGATAATTTTGGCATGCTTATAAAATTAATTAAGGTGGATAAGACAAGCTTTAAGGTTCCTCCATCTTCAGAGCAGATACTGCTGTGCTATGCTCCACTACTGAATTATCTTAATGGCTTATAACACATGTAAACACAAAACAATCAACTTTTCCCCCTCCAAAAATCTCAAAATCCACTAAATTTTCACAAATAATCACTTTAGGGGACAAATGGCTGGTGATTGGCAACAGGTAACTTGATTGAAAAAAAGCAAACAGAACCTGATACTTGACAGTAAAACTAAACTGCTTCATTTTATTTATTATCTCAAAAATTAGAAGCTCTACTCATTTATTTAAAACTAGTACAATAGAAGGATAAATCAAGCAAACCATTCATAAACCAGATTACAAGTACCAGTTTTTCATCCTTAAAAGATAAAATGTTATAAATACTGAGGGTTAAGTAAAATATCCTCAGTAAAATACACTAAACTCAAATGAAGACACATAAGGAAATTATGACAATTAAAAGCTGTGTGAGACATTCTGCTTTCCTCAATTACAACAAACATGCAAGTTAACTTAGAAAGTCACATAATTAGATATTCTTGACCAGTATGAAACAATTATAGATTGCAGAAAATGTAATTGCAATTGCAGAACTGTCAACTTCATAAATTTGTATTTCACTTCCATGGACAAAACAACATGGAAGAAAGACGTAATTCATGCTGAATAATTAAGTTTTCCTAATTATGCCTCAGAGCCAGAGACATGGAAGTATTAGTATGCTTTCAGAGCCTGGCAGTCAGTGCTATTCCCAGCTTCACACCTGAACTAAGACAGGTCTAGCCCAAGTCTTCTTCTGTAATTTCTCTGTTTTCTCCAGCTGAAGGTACAGAACTGGCCTGTTCTAACAAAAGCTGCTTGTCCCTTGCCATACAGGGAAAAAGTACCAGGCTGCTCTACATTTTCCAGAACTAAAACAAGTAGACAAATAAAAAGAAAACAAAACCAAAACCCAAAGTTCTGAAAATCCCCTCCCAGCCCTAAAAGGAAAACCCCTATGTTCAAAAGGGTAGAGTACTTTCTTCTACATGAGAAGCAGTCACTACACAGCTTCTGGAAAGAAAGGTGGAGTAGCAGAAATTCTCAGACCTCCTTCCTGAAGTGCAGCAGGCCAAGCAAGTGGCACAACCATTAAATGGAAGTGCAGAAAAAAAATCTCTGCTCAACAGCCATGGGGAAAAGGAAATACACAGCAGAGTAATGTAATCAAATGCAGTATGTTCCATTTTACCTTGGAAATTTTCTTCCAAGACTGAAGTTTCTCTCTGCCCCACCTCTTGTTCAGGTTAGGAAAACGACCAGTCAATGTATAACTGCTCCCAAGAGTCTCATGTAAGTATATATAAATACATATTCACACAGAACAAAAAAAAACAAACCACTTTTATCAAGTCTGTGCGTAGTTACCCCACGACAACTCCTGCCCAATGCAGCAAATGCTTTAAGACAATTACAACAGAATTCACAACAACAAAACCTAAATACTGCTATACAGGAGGAAACACCACAGCATTATCATTACCTAAAAATACTTTGCCCATTTAAAGTGATTAACAGAAAAGTGCCAGCTACATTTAATTTTCTGTCTTGCTGGGGACAAGCAGGGGCAGAGGTAAAAGGACCAGGAGGGGCAGAAGCAGAGGAATTGATATTTTGGCATTTGAAAGACTGAATTGCTTCAAGGATAAACCAAAATGTTCCTTGAGCATGTCAGAGTTTTTAGATATTGTCTCCTCACTCGGTAACAATTTATACTGTGGACAAGTGCAAAGCACCTGTAATTGCCAGCAGAGCTGTACAGCTTGGAATAAAACATCTTTACAGAACAAAGTGTAAAAGAACAGCATAAATAGAAAGATTTCCTCAGCTAAATTAGTGATCACATGATAAAGTTTCAGTGGAGAAAGGACAGCACCATTTGTCATACAAAAACCATCAATTATTTGAGTTACTAAGGTGGGGCCAAGTAAGGAGTGTCTCCAATTAATCATGATGCTTGAAGTATTTTGTAATTGTAGCTACTTTAAGCTTGCTTCTCTTCTAGGAAAAATACCTGACTGTGCCTTATTGAAAGGGTAATCAGAAACCCACACTGACAAACTCAGCACCCTTAAGAACATAAGCCTTTCTTAAACCCAGCAAGCCCTGTTGTTTCCATCTCACTCAAGAAAAACCTGCTACACCAAAGTACTGTTCCTGCTCGTGTTGCCCTGTGCATGACTTTTTAATTCTAGTCCAGGATTTAAGGGAATGGCTTTCCAATGCACAGTATCAAATATTAAGGATTCTGTAAATACAAGCAGGAAGGCAGATGGCACAGTTTTTGGCTGAGATATTTTGAAGCAGTGCTAACAGTCATGTCAGAAAGAACTTAATACATTCTAAGCTGCAAATTCATTCCTCTTTTTAATCCCATCCAGAAGTAAGGCTGTTTAGTTAAAATGCCTAGAACTAACAATCAAACTAAAAACTTCTAAATTCATGTTGAATAACTTGTATTAATTACTTGATTCCTTCAACAGGTTATTGTTGCAACTCCAAATTCCTCAACAGCAAAAATCTTAGAGGTTGTATTCTATCAGAAAGAATTCACTGGGCAGGAAACAGGAAGAGAAGACAGGGAGACATCTCCCCATACACAGGTAGTGAAGTCATCAGAGGATGTGTTTACAGTGCCACAATACCGATCTTAAAAGAGGAAATCACAGTCCTGTCCTTGCAAAGAAACAAGTGTGAAAAAGCAGAAGCCCTTTAGGTTCTTCCATTGCCTCATTTGCTGGTGGGCAGGGACTTGTTGGGGAAACAGCAGCTGATTTCTGGGAAGAGAAGGATACAAACCAGCCAGGAACTGCTCACTGCTACCCAACAGAACAAGGCAGGAATGAAGGAGAGAAAAGCAACATTTCTGCTGGGCAGAGGCCTCTCTTCCCAACATGTTCCTTAATGAGGACACTGACAGAAGGGGAAAAGAGATGAGTAAGCAGCACAACCTGGAGGAACAGTCTCTGCCATAATGCTTGGTCTAGTCCCAGGAACTGAGTCCAATATGCTCCACACAGAACATACAGTGGCAATGAAATGGAAATGTTCAGAATTTTGCTGCATCCCAACTTTGTCTATAATAGGAAAGACACAGAAGTTTTTTCTGTTTGTGAAAATCTACACAACCATAATCTATGACAGAAAAATAAGAACTTCCCAGTGGTAATCAATACAACACTTTCCAAGAGTTAAAAATAATATTGATTAAAAGTTGAGTACCTCAAAAATGCACTAAAAAGTTCATCTTTAAACTCACTATTGATGAGCTAGTATCTTCCATTTCCTGTCTGCAGCAGACTTGTATACACCATCAGCAAAAATATACTAACCCTGTCCTTATAAAAAGGCTGTCTCAACATTGGTTTATCATGTATTTAAACATATAATAGCAACAAGTCAACTAATCAGAATCATTTTTAGGAACTGTGAAGAAGCTTGTCACAAAATACTGCAGATCAGTTTGACTACATCTTGTTTAGAAGTATATATAGATATATTAAAAATAGATTTTAAAAAAAGGAGAACATAGCAGAGATAGCATCCTCATAGCAGTTATGAGTTCCACACAGAGCCACCAGTGTCACCAGAACAAGGCAGTTCTGTGACAGACAAGTGCACAGGGAAAACAACCCTCAAGGCTGCATCTTGCTCACTTCAAACCCAACAAGTTCTGTCACTGCTGCTGCCCAAACGAGGGGAGATTCTACACTGCACAACCAGGAAACATTTTCTTCCTCACTTCTCACCTCATTCAGAAACTTTTAAATCCACCAAGACAATGAAATGAAAGGATGTGCCACAAAGGAAAAGCTGCTCCAGTGCCACTGTGCACACTGAATTATTTTTTATCCCTGAATTTGTGAACTACCAGAGATGGTATTATGAATGTCTCAATAAGGCTGTGCAAGTTGGGTAGGTATTTGCTTTTCAGCTGTGTAAATAATATAGAAAGTACCAAGAGCTGTGCAGTGCTTGCTGAATGACCCTGCAGACAAGGGCTGCACTACTGATTCATCCCTGTGAGAGGGTTTAAGAGCAAGAGCTGCACTGTATTGTGCTACTGAGAGACTACAGGACTCAAACCTATTATTCTGTAAATCATCTGAAATGAGTTCCAGTTCCTCTTACAAAAACATATAAGAAACATCCCTGAAAACACAGAAGTGTGGCCTTTGAGTCTACTCATAGAAAACTATCACCTTACAGACAAAAGCCTGCTTTTCTGAAATGTTGTTCTTACCATTGTTACACATAAACAGATTAGAGAAAAAAAATCTACCTCCCTGCTTGCTCTACAGGATTGTTTGTACACAATTTTAAAACATTTTTAACACTCACTTCACATTGTAACAAAGGTGGATTTATAACCAAGGGTTCAATCAAGTAGACTTGTAACAAGGTTCTACTGTTAAAATACATTTTTTCATTGCAAGATCTTGCTCCTCTGTCCACTTGTTGCCTAAACATGTGTAAGCACAAAAAAAAAAGCATCATGTTTTCTAGATTCTCCAGAAAACAACCAACAGAGCTACTGCACCATTTTTGTGTGCCACAAGTGCACTTGAACAACACATCCCATTGAAAAGCCCCAGGAAAATCCAGGCTTTCCTCAAAACCCACACAAGTGAATTTTAAAGACCAAAAGAACAAATTTATGGTGGGCCACGGTGGTAGAGAACTCCAGCAAAGCGGAGGCAACCGGACAGGCCCAGTGGTTTTGGATTCCTGGGTGACACACAGAGCCCAGAGCTGCAGTGATGCTGCTGCCACGTGGCCCTGCACAGGATGCTGGAACAGGTCAGACCAGCCCTGCAGAGAGGAGCAGGGCCTGGCACACAGCACAGGATGCTGCTGGCCAAGGCTCCCAGCACAGAGCCACAGGCTCTGGCAGCGATGGGCTCAGCTGACTGGGGGGGCACTGGGAGCTTTTATCACCCTCCATGCAGGAGTGAGAGCTGCAGTGAGCCCAGAACCAAGCCAATCCCTGCTCTTAGCATCAACAGCCCCACAAAGCATCACAAAACTTCTTTTAAAAATAGGGACATGTGACTATAAATAGCTGCTGTTAGCAACCCTGCTCCTCAAGTCGCAGGACATCAATGTTGGTTCATTTACTGATAAATAGCCTCGGAATTATGAACTGGGATTTCCAAAATCCATGCAACATGAAAGATGACTAGAACCAAATACTCAGTATCTTTCATTTCTGCTTCCACAAGGACAAGCACTCAGGTCTCTAACTCCCCTCAGCACTCACTCAGTATTTCCTGCAAATTGCCACCATGGTTGTGTCAGTGGAGGAAGCAACCAGCAGAGCTCTGGGGCTCACAGAGCTGCCTCAGAAGTCTGTCTGAAAGTCCTAAGTCTCAAACAATAAGGAATCACATTTCCTTTCAGTCTAAACAGTACAAAGACCCCTAATAGTGGCAGCAAGGTCTGCTAGAAACTGCAAATGCCTCTCACCGTTTTGGTTTTTTCTCCCCTATTTCCCACTCATTTCAAAGGAAACATTACTGAAAGTTAATATATGATTTTTGTCTCTCTATTTAGAAAAACTTTTCCATTATTTTACCTACCAAAATATAAGCTTAATGTATTTCATCTGGTTTTTTAATCTTGTTTAAAGTTGTAGAAATTATTATATTACATAATATAAAGAGACCTAAGCACATACAGATTGTGGACCTGAGTTTTGCCAAAAGAGAGATGACATAGGGCAATATAAACCAGGCCATTCTAACAGCAATTCTTGGATGCTTCCTCCAAGGAAATACTGTTTTCTCACTTTTATACAGGTATTGCATCACTTCTAGTTCTGTTCAAAGTGTTTTTTTAAAGAACACCTACCTAAGGATTTCAGTTTTCTGAAATTCTGGTAATGCTTGTAAGACTCCAGGCAGAGTGTGAGAGAAGGAAAAAAACTATGCACTTTGCAAGGTGTGGTCTGGGTTGTGGTTTCTTTGTGTTTTTTCAGTCATTTCAGCCATTATTTCAGTATTCACCTGAAGCATTTTAGAGTTAACAGAGAATCAGGTGGATGGTGCACTCAGTAGGCTGTAACTCAAACCTGGCTCAGCTGAAGGCAGATCTGACAGACCATTCTAATTCCATGCAATTATCACCTAACAATATATTCAGCACCTCAAAAGCATCAATGCAGCACTTGATAATTTGTAAATTAAGGAAGTTCAGTTTATATAACTACCTTTTAAAGATAAACATCATCCAATCATTGAACCATTTAGGCTGGAAAAGACCTTTAAGACCATCCAGTCCAAGTGAGCCACTTGTTAACCAAAGAAGTTAAACCCCCTTTAGTGTCACACCACTTTGGATTTGAGAGGGCTGCCTTGAGCAATGGCATTTCCCAAACACTGTCAAACTTCCACTCTAAACAGCTTTTGTTTCTTCACCTGCTTATACTGAAAAACTGAATTTCAAAGGTAATTTTAAAAGTATTTCCAAATCACACATGAAAAGTTCAATAGGACTACAAGGCTACAGAAACACCATTACTGTATAAAAAGAGGTGAAAAAGTGGTTCTGTTGAAGCTACAATAAAAATAAATCTATTTATTCTGGGTCCATGAACACCATTAATAGACAGGAGATACTGTTAAATACCCAAACAGATCATCACTGTGGCTCTTGCATTATATTGGTGGCAAAGCAGCCTATTAAAACAAACTCAGCATTTCTACTGCTTCAATTTATTGATCAAAGAAAAATTGTTTCAGATGACTTTTCTTCAGATCCCTACATGAAACAGAGAACCTGATACGCAACAGTGAACATCATCACTTCTCACTAGACACACAGGCAGCTTGTTTTGTTGGATTTCTTACATATCTGTACTTAATGCTTTGAAAATGTTTGTCTGTATATATTACTGGTTTCACTGCCCAGATCAGTTTGCTCTTAGATCACTGAGAAAGAGACATTAGATAACACAGAAAATAAATAGCAAAGGAAAAGCACAAACTACTGAAATACAAGCTTTCCCCTGTGCTTTCCATCTCCAAACATTCAGGAAGGCATTCTGTAAACTGGAGTCTGTGTAATCCACTTCCCTCTGAACTCTTGAGCTGTGACTGAATCAGTCAGGAAGGCTGTGAAGCAGCACACCCACCATCTATTAGAAAGCAACCAACTCAACTCTTTGCTTAGCAGCAAATAAATATACCCCTCAAATCCATCCAAAACTTCCTACAAAGACACAATGCAAGCAGCAGGCAGAAGATAAAGCTCATTTTACACACCTCAGTGTTTCTGTACTCAACCCAAAACACTTCCCCACTGCAAAATAACCATGATGCAAACTTGATAATTTGCTTCCTCTGCTCAATGATACCTGTGCTTTCAACAGCAACAAGCAACTCACCACATCCAATGGACAAAAAGTGTTCCTGACATCTAAATCCAATGTTACAATTGTATTTTCATAGTCAAAGTGCCTTATTACAGCACTGCATGTTCACTTACCATAAGATTACTTAAATCCCCCTCAAGCTCCAAATTTTTACAAAATCCTAGCAGTCTTAATACATTTGCATATGGAAAACATGTTTTATTTTCCCCATTCTGCCTGTCAAAAAGTATTTTTTGGGGAAAGAAAATGACAATGGTTAATGAATCCATTGGGTCCAGTTTCTGAGGAACTGCACTTTAATAAATGTATGAAGGAAAAATCACAGCATGCATGACTTCTCTCTTACATTATTGGGGAGAGTTCAGCAAGTTGGTGAATATAAACAACAATCCATTAATACAGGGCAGAGCACTTATTCACTGTTCAAATTTCCTGCTCATCAAGTGAAGATTTTTTGGCAGAAGTGCACTACTCAAAAGACAAGGGAAAAAAAGAAAAAAATAAAAAGAAATAAAAAAAGAAAACTCGGACAAAACTCACCCCCAAACAGGGGATTTAAAGTTCACATGTCAAATGTAAGAAGACAAATATGTCTTTTGGGCCAAATTCAAACAGAATTAGCTGAAAATGCTACTTTAAAACTGAAAGAAGTTAGGAGTTTTAAGATTAAAATGCTAATTCATAAACCATGACATTGTTAGTGCAAGACTGTGTTTCTTATCACTTCTGTAACAGAATGGTGAGCCTTTAAAAATCTATAAAGAGAAGTTAAAGGTCCAGGGTCCTACCTCAAGTATTTCACATTATAGTACTAAACTAAGTAGATTTCAAATCTTCTGCACTCCAAAATAATCCTTCCTTTCCTCCCTGACCTGACAAACACTACAATTTCACAGCAATGTTATAATCCTGAGGAAAAAGGCAAAGAACAGTGAGCTTTGTCAACCAGCTTAAAGCACTCACTAACAATAATAACCATAAAGTGATAAACCCTTCCAAATTATCTGCAGAGCCTTATCCTGATCCCACCAAAAACACCATAACCTCACCTACTGCAAAGGAAACACTGAATTACTGAACATAGCTTATTTCAATCTTAAAAAAGGGGTTAATGAACCAAAATAATTAAAAGTTCATGGCACAGAGAACTCCTCAAGAGAAGATGGAAGAATATGAAGTAAAGCTGAATACATTTGGCACACAAGGCAGCTAATGAGGCACAGAGTTTAAATGTACAAGGACTAATCTGCAAAGCAATGTCCAAGAGCAGCATGCACAGCACAACCACCAGGAGCCTGTTCCTTCTGTGCCACTATCAGGGAATGTAAGGCTCCACTGCTGTCAGGAAGTTGTGCAAAAAAAGGATGGCTGCTTGCAAAGCTCTGATTCAAACACTGTCTTTTTTTATTTGCTTATCTACTATTACTTGAATGTTGCTGAGTTTTGTCAGTCTGTTATTAAAGCTGTTTCAGAAAAACCTGGAGATCAGAATTATTCAAAATAAGGAAATTTATCTTACAATGAATTCTTGTTCAACACTGACATTTCGCTGACCCCACATTCTGAGCTTTCTATTTCAATAACTGAACACCACATGAGCCTCCAACATGAGAAGAAAAGTAGTTTTCTATTTCACTTCAGATCATTATTTGAGAATGTTATTAAAGGAAACAGCTATTCATATTATAAATGAATGTCTCCTCTTTTCTTTTTATTGTGAGGCATGTTGATCCTTCCCTTACACAGAAATAGATTCTGTCTTCTATTGATACTATCCACGTTTTTCTTGTGTACAAGACTGCACACAGTGCAAGGAGGCTCACATTTCAGTCATTCATTTCTTGCCACAGGTTCTCAGCTAGAATTATCAAACTACAAGGTTTATGTCTTAAAATCTGCAAAAATTATTCTAATCTCAGTGAGTGCAATTGCTATCACAGATACATTGTGTCAAATTAAACTTGATTATTCAGCCCTGCAATTACCTATGTAAAAGCCTCCCTGAACATCAATTAATTATTATCCCATTTTAAATGGAAAAGGAATCAAGATGTGAATGACTTTTTAAAGTCCCCTCCAAAAACCCTCCCAGATCTTGCAATACAAGATGCAATTACTGACATTGTTAGCTATAATTAGCAATATATTGTTCAAAGATTGCAGCCCATAAAGAAACATGGCCACTCACCTACAGTGTACCAACTGGCATCTGTCAGCTTGCTGATAACAGCTTCCTGGAAGGAGCCATCAGGCATTTTGGTTTCAACCATTGCTCCAACCTGCAAGAAGGAGCAGCTCAAGGTTACATGGAAGGCCACACTCCAAAAAGTGAGAAAAACACGTGGAGGCATTGATTGTCCCAGCAAACCAGATTTGGTTTTTAAGACTCAAGTTAGCCAAGTGCTGCTTTGGAAGTTTAGTTACTCAGCAGGTAAGGACAAAGGTCCTTCAGAACTGCAAGAAGACACTAAAGCAGTGAAAAACTCAGAATATCTAAATTCAGCATGACTTACAACAGCACAAGGAACAACAGAAGGCTAATCAAAGACAAATATTCAAAGTCATTAATTTATTACTGCTCATCATTCAATTACTACTATTTATTATACTTTAAATACTGTTAAACTGCCAGATCAGAATTTTAGCAGCAGCCCTGGTGCTCCTGCAGGAGCTACAGAGAAGAGACAAATACAAGAAACATGACCTTCTCTGGAGAGCTCTATCTGCATTCAGTGTTTGTAACACAGCTCTGCATTTCAGCACACAACTGTTACAGAGAGGGAAAATACAAACACATTTCTGTGTAAAATACACCAACTGCTCTAAGACACTGAGTAATTGTATTTACTCTTGTCTAATGGGCTTGAACGTGGCTTCACACTCAAGTCCTTAATTACTTCTAAGAAGTTTCAAAGTCTCATTTACTTATAAGAAGTTTTCATCTCATAAGAAGACACAAAAATCACTGTGCAGGCAAAACTGTGTGTCAAGTACACTACAGAGAGCAGCATAAACAGCCCATAAAGCTACAACAATTAAGACTGATCTAAAATGAGCCTCCTCCTGTTGATTTCAATGCTAAAGAACAGGTACCCACCTAAAGAGCATCACAATTTAGACCTTTAGAAAGCAATTCTGTGATTAGCAAAAGAAGACATGCAATATACATACTCTTAGAGGTCCTTTGACTTGGTCATCTTGCACTAACTGAGTTGAGTTATCCCCCTTCAAGACCACCTGAAAGGTATTCATGAACTTTTTAATATGCATCTCATTTCTTAACAGCACAGAAAAAGCATAAAAAAGTGTGTGTATATATGTAAAGATCTTATTATCCACATTATCAATTAAACAGATTCAAATGTTACTGAACAGAAAACACTTGGCATGGCCACTTTTACTGATAGGAAGCCTCAAGCATCCCACTTAATATTTAATCTGAAACATCATAACTAAAGAACAGGGCAAATCAAACACCAGTCACTACAAAGCAAATAAAATATATTTTTAGGTGAATTTAGAATTTGATGCAATCCAGGGCAAACTTGGGATTGGGCTTCCAGATGAGAAGATTAAACAGGTGTTTTTTTAATCTCTCTCTCCTTCAACTGTAGCACTTTATTGACAACACACTCAATACTGAACTACAACCAAAATAAAAATCTCTCTCTATTAAAGATGTATAAAAAAATTATCAAACTGACTGTAATATCAGCATTTCTGCTACCTTGAGCAAGAGAAAGTTTCTATGACAAAATGTGAAACACAACAAAAGTGACAATAAGGATCAGCCACAGTGTAAATAAACTCTGCTTCTCCCCTTCAGTCCTACAATCAAGAAGGGAACAGTGATGAGACAGAGTGAACATAACCCTATGGAGTTTAATAAAAAAAGTTCCAAAATTTCTCTTTATTTTTAGGAACTAAAAGTTCCAGGAGCATCCTTTGATAATGATGCTCAGTTTTCTGTCTCCCCCATTATCCCCCAAGCACAGACTACACTGTAGCTGTATTTATAAACACAACAGCAGTGACATGCCAAAAGAGTGGCAGCACTAACACACCTTCAGGTTAAAAATGCACTTTATGCTGATAGAAAATTTTAAATAAGAGTTGTCTTGCTGCTCAGGAAAAGACTACTGGACTTTTTGGACTCTCTGCACTCTTGGCAAGAGAGACAGGGTGTGCCTACACACTCTTAATTACAGTATCAGGCTCAGCTTGTTAAAACTTCTATTGTTATAAAATAATCGAGATACAGCGACAGGAATTTCCACCAAGTCACAGCAGTCTCATGTAATTCCAAATCTTATCATGCAGTAAGAAAGCATCTGATCCTAATGAGAAAAAGAAACTCCTTCCTATGAAGAATCTAAATACTCCACCAGACCAAAGGTGCAGACAAAATCAAGGTTGTCAGACCTGCATGCTGCTTCCTACAGAGCTTCTCATTAACACAGATTTCAAAGAACACCACAAGTTTCCCTAAGCACTCGTTAAGGACAGGGAAAAGACTCCAATATCTGAATGACATTTTTCCCTATTGATGAAAAGCACTCTGATAAGGTGATAGGATCTCTGTATATAACTGAAGAGGCTGATGGCTTGTTCTACTTGATCTAAGCATTCAGGCACACAAAAGCCTGGATGTGTAGTTACAAAAAGCAGCTTTCATCTCGATTTGTTAGGGATTTTGGGTCACTAATGCTTTATTTACAGACCTTGGACAGCAGGCACTGAAGTAGAAAGTGGGAAGATTTTGACAACACAAAGCAGAACAACAACTTCTACATTTACTTTCAATTTTAATTTACATTTAACTACATTTTATCCTTGTTTTCCCCTAGTGGCATTTACAACAGTACTGCAACACCAAATGACAACTTTCTTTTCGGTTGTTTTGGCAAAAGCCCTGTAAATGTGAATGAACATTATGTGCCAATAATATCCATGCACAGGAATGGGCATTATGTGCCATTCCTATCCATTATGTGCCAATCCTATCCATGCACAGGAATTCAGCTACAGCCAGGGCACACTGCTTCAAAAGTAGCAGCAAGATTCTCAAAACTTAAACATTACCCTGAGCACTGCTAAAACCTGGTTTCAGAAACAAATTGTTGCCATCTCTCTTCCTCTAAACTTATTTTGGCACTGCCTCTGAAGTTCCAAACAGTAAAAGTGAGAATGTCAGTCGGAATAAAATGGAACTTTTGCTTCTGAAGAGGTTGCTCTTATGCCTTATTAGTCATGTAAAGCCATAATCCTCTGTTTGTGACATCACAACTTAGTGCTGGGAAACTGATGCATTCAAAATCAGAAGACAAATGCTGTCAGGAAAGAAGGAGCAAGAAAGCTCCTTTTTGTTCCAGCATCCTACTAAAAAATATTACAAAAACCCCAACATTCCCTCCAAAACAAACAAGAAAAAAAACAAACAATCGCCCCAAACCCAATAACAAAATATGAAAAAAAAAACCCTGTCAGTGTTTAAAATTCATACAGTGAAGTGATGAACATTTTGTCACCTTCAGGACTAGGATCTGCTGTGAGAGCCCTCTGAGCAGAGTGTTTTAACCAAAGCCCAGCAGTCTCAGCACACTCACCTTGACTTTCACAAGCCTCTTCACCGTCTTAATCTTTGCCTCGCAGAAGGCACCGCGGTACTTGGCACTGACATCAGTCCCCACTGTCAGGTAGGCAGGCTCATCTGCTGCCTGGAGACAAACAAAACCATAAAAACAAAGTTTAGCTCTTCTTTATAGCTACAGCAACATCATTATGTGTTTATTTTTACACCTAAACTTTTAGACCTGTTGATTTTTTAATCGATAAACAGCGTCTTCGCTTGGAATTGCCATCACAGCGTTCCTCAAAAGGAGGAAAAAAAAAAAAACCCAACAAACAAGTTAGAGGAAGTTTTGGTTTGTCACTGATGTTGACACACACCTCCTGTCAATTCATTGTCAGCCTCTCCCAGAAATATCTTTGAGTATTAACTGATATCTTATACCCCATTTTCTTATAAAAAGAAGGACTAAAGGACTAACTTTAGGACTAAAGAACTAAAGGACTGACTATCAAGTAATTTCTATACAAAACAAAAATATTTCAACTGCAAAAAGGTAGAAAAACACACAGCTGTACTTCTGTCAGCTATAAGCAATCCAATGATACAGATATCTAAAACGTCTGGGATTGGTGTCATCCCAACACTTACAATTAAGTCTACAATATTCTATATATAGGATTTCTTTCCTGGTGACTAAAAGACCTCTAGAGAAATCTGCTGCAATCTTTCAAACAGCTATTAACAAGTATTTTTCTTTCCTGGAATGCCTTTATCAAAACTTAACTGGCTGTGCATTTTTAAAGAGAAATACTCATCACCTTTTCCTTAATCCGGACTTTAATACTGAACAGTTCACTTCACTGTACTCATTGCAACTGAGAAACAAGGATAAAACTACCACATTGAAAACGTCTATTGAGACAGGAAATCAGCACAGAATCTAAAATAACTGGCTTTATGTACGAGCTTTTTCTGTAAACTTGGCATTTTCTTCAGCTCTGAAGGCAAAACAAAAAGTTTTTCTCCGTTTTGTAAATTACACTGCAATTGCTGAGCCTTTGTACTGAGCAAACCGGCAAGAGCAAAGGCGGGACAAAAGCTGTGGTTTTGCAAACTTGCCATAGCAGCTGCTGATACAGGAAGCGTCTAAAGACGGGAGCCCGAAGGACAACAACAACAACTCGGAGGCGACGAGGATGTTCGGAGCGCTCCTGAACGGCGCTTCGAGCTTAAAATCACCTGCAGCTCGCCGGGGAGCAGGAGCAGCGCTCCCAGCACGCACCGAACCCCGCGTTATCCCGCTGCTGCCGTGCCCGCACCGACAGCGATTAAAAATGAAATCTCCAGAGCGGCGGGCGAGCAGGGCGGCGATCCCCGCTCCCGCCGGAGCCGCCTACCTTCATCTTCAAGGGTTATGTGAGCGATTCCAGCTCCAGGACTTCTGCTCGCACGGGCAACACTGCAAAACAAGAGCGGGGGAGGCTGAGGGCTGAGCGCGGGGCTCCCCGCGAGGGGCGGCGGGGGGAGCCCGGGGAAGGCGGAGGGAGGGACGGAGGGAAGGA
>VZRZ01004463.1:0-13148 GCA_013398175.1 Climacteris rufus
TGAAGTCCCCCATGAGGAAAAGGGCAGTGGATTTAGAGGTGTCCCTTAAAGAATAATTAATCAATGTTGTTGTTCTGGCTGGGAGGTCTATACTAGACTCCCACGATGACATCAGCATTATTCATTTGTCCCTTGATACTTACCCAGAGGCTCTCAACTGTGGCACTGCCAGCTGTGAGCTCCATACATTTCAGCCCTTCCATTACATACAGTACCACCCCTCCATCTCTTCTGCCTTGCCTATCCCCTCCTGAAGAGCCTGCAACCATGCAACAGGGAACTCCAGTCACAGGATTCATCCCACCAATGATGTCAGTGATGTCAAATATCCGGGACTGGGCCAAAGCTTCGAGCTGCTCTTGTTTGTTCCTTGCACTGTGTGTATTGGTATAGAAACACCTCCTGGAGCAAACTGAGGGATTCCACTGGTGCTCACTTCCTCAGGGTTTGGCACACTGTCCCACTGGCAAGCCTGGTTTTGTCCCATCCCCTTCCAGTCTAGTATAAAGCTCTGTCAATGAGCCCTACTAGCTCCTGTGCTAGAACCCTTTTTCCCCTCTGAGAAAGGTGCATCCCATCAGGTGTTATAGACCAGATGTTGTATAAATCATTCCATGGACAAAAACACCAAAGTTTTTCCAATGACAACATACTCAGAGCCACATATTGATCTGATGGATCTACCTGGTCTTTTTGATTTTATTCCTTGCTACTGAAAGGATTGAGGAAAACACTACCTGTGCTCCTGATACTTTGACCAGTCATCCCAAGGCCCTGAAATCCCTTTTGATTGCCCCCGGGCTTCTCTTTGTTNCACACTGTCCCACTGGCAAGCCTGGTTTTGTCCCATCCCCTTCCAGTCTAGTATAAAGCTCTGTCAATGAGCCCTACTAGCTCCTGTGCTAGAACCCTTTTTCCCCTCTGAGAAAGGTGCATCCCATCAGGTGTTATAGACCAGATGTTGTATAAATCATTCCATGGACAAAAACACCAAAGTTTTTCCAATGACAACACACTCAGAGCCACATATTGATCTGATGGATCTACCTGGTCTTTTTGATTTTATTCCTTGCTACTGAAAGGATTGTGGAAATTTTGATTGCCCCCGGGCTTCTCTTTGTCAACTCATCATTGCTGACCTGAAGAACCAATAGTGGATAATAATCAGAGGGCCTTACTGGACTGGAGAGGTTTCCAGTAATGTTCCTTATCCCAAGACTCTGGGAAGCAGCAAAACATTCCTGTGGATTGGGTCCAGTCTCCCCTTAGAAGGGAGTCACCTATGCCAACTACATTTCTTTTCCTCTTAACAGAGTAGGCCGCGATGCAGGGGGTAGATTGTGTTGCCATAGGTGGCCCCTCCATCCCAGAAGGACCTTTGTCCACCTCCTCAGTTGATTCCAGGGCTTCACACGTGTTGCATGTAAATCCAAATACCCAAGTGTGCAGATCAGTGCCAGCCAGTGCCACAGGACATGGTTTACTGGAGTTTAGGACCAAATTTCCTTGGTGGCAAAGATCCTTTTGGTTGGTGAAATACATGAGTATATGAAAATTGTGTTAAGAAACAGAAAACATTTTAAAGCCTGCTGTGGATCTGATGATCATCTCACACCTATGTTCCCTGTGTGTCCAGGTCATTGTATTGTAATAATGCATTTGAAATTAACCTCTTATGAAATGAGAAGAGGAGACTAAAACTTCCTGTCAAATCAAACTTCTGTCTGGAAGGTAAAATGTAAGCAATGTGTGATTATTGCTCTTTTAGGTGTGCAGTGACTAACTAAGAGAAACGTATCAGTTCTAATACAACCTTTTCCTAAATGCCATTATCTGTTGAAAAGTACAGTGCTATCATGACAAGGAAAGACTGATGTAAGGTAAATATAAATGTAATGTGAGCAGGAGTATGTTCCATGGTTTCTCAGACACTGTCACAGCACACTACTGATTAAACATGACATTACAGACCAAAAGAGATGGTCATCAATTTTTACTTGAAATGAGTTGTATAAAACAACATACTGACTTACTCTGCTGTCTGGTCCTGTCCACCCCCTGTCTGTTCCTCCTCTCTCCACCACTCCTCCTTCCTCTGAGTAGAAAAGAAATGTTTCCTGCTCACTCTACTGGTCTTCACTGGTGGTGCTGAGCAGTACTGGATATGCTGTTCCAATGTGGTGCCCATGGCGCCAGACAACCATCTGTAGCTCATACTCATTTATCTTCACTGCTTCACGTGTGACTCTTTCTTCAGACAGCAGGAACAGGATGGTGTAAAGGGCAAATTCAAACTCGGGGCTGACACCAATGAAAGTGCTTCCCAATGGCTTGACTGAGCCCTTCCAGCTGAACTGGATGCTCAAAACTTGGTCGTCTTTGTCAGGCTGAAAGCATAAACAGAACAACAGAATAATCTCCAACACAGCTGTGATGTTACAGGTGGAATTTCTGATTCCAGATTTTTGAGAGCTTTGCAAGATTCAGTTGTCTTTAGTGTGCTTGGGTGCTACAGCTGGAGCATAGGCTCTTCCCTGACCGCTGAAGCATACATGACCATTTATCTCAATTAAGCCTCAGCAGTATTGCAATTCTGCAAACACCAGCACTACTTTTTAAAATAGTTTTTGGGAAAAAAAGAAGCTGGAAGGCATGTTATTATTTATTCTGCTTATATACAGTTATATATTGTATATACTTATTACTGTTCAAAACGTTGAGCCTATGATTGCATCATTGCACTTTGTTTCATTACAACTGTTCTCTCTGGATCCATTTGTCTTGCAAAGGCACATGCTTGTTCTTACCCTGGTTTTGTTCTTCCGAGCCACATATCCCTTGTAATCAATCTGGTTGCGCTTTTCCTGAAGGTAAAATTGCACCCAGTTGTGCAAACCTAAGATCTGATTACCACGCCTTGTTTCTCCAACAAAAACATGCTCAAAACCACAAGAATCGGGTCTGTAATTTAAAAAAAAAGAAAGAAAAATATATCTAGGTCTTCTTTATGTTTTGTAGCATCACAGAATGGTTTGGGTTGGAAGGGACCTTAAGACTCATCTCATTCCTCCCCCTGCCATGGGCAGGGACACCTCCCACTGCCCCAGGGTGCTCAGAGCCCCATCCAGCCTGGCCTTGGGCACTGCCAGGGATCCAGGGGCAGCCACAGCTTCTCTGGGCACCCTGTGCCAAGGCCTTCCCACCTTCCCAGGAGCAATTCCTTCCCAATATCCCATCTAAAGCTACTCTCTGTCGGTTTGAAGTCATGCTGAGGCTGTGTTCCAGCTCTGTGTGTAACAGAGGGCACTCGGGCTTATATTTACCTAAATCAGAACAGCATAGAGATTATCAGTGCCCATATCCATCAAACATACCTGTCTCCTTCTTTCCTGGCATAGAGCTGGAACCAGATGACATAAAGCTGATGTTTGAAATCGGCCAGGTTTGGCTTTGCTAGGTTTTTTCTCAGCAGATAGTCATGAGCTAGCTGAAGGATAGGAAACCAAGACACATACACAGTTTACTTTTTAATTCAGTGTTTTCAATGACAAATAAAGGTCTGTGTTACTCACTCTCATGACTTCTGTCGCTAAGATAGCATCAAGAAAACGATTGTTTTCAACCACTTCTTCTGAAGTCACTACTTCTGCTACACCAGTGGATGTCTCATAATTGTCCAGTAAGGAAATAAAGGCTGCAGAAAAAGAGAAACTTTCAGCCTGCGCATATGCCTGATTGAGCCATTAGAGTGCCACATAAAAAGACACCATGGGCCACACCTCGAGCTTGTGGTGTCTCATCCATTTCACTTTGTAGTGGAAGAACCAAAGAATTCAGATTTTGCCCAAAATGCCTCAGGATGTTCCTCTTGAGGCTCAGGTACAGGTAACCTCCACGCAACTGTTATAAAAACTCCCTTCAAATGGCCTGCAGCCCTCATGATCCTCACCACTATTCAAATTATATATGATGCTAAATTTTAGGCAAACACATTAAAAATGACACAGATTCTTTATGTCATTAACAAAAGAATGGATCTCACTTGCAAAAGTTTTTATACTCTTCAGGCGTTCTTCATTTACATGGTGAAACAGATGTCTGGCTGCATTGTCCTGGACAGCACTGTCACCTTGCTGTGCTGGACCTGCTTTTCCCTAGGGAAAACACCAGAGTAAAGCAGTGTAAGGAATAAGGTGTCCGTAGAGGAGACAGCACCTGCCTTTGTAATAATCAAACCAAACCCCATAATGCTATCAGGATTCATTGTTAGGAATTGTCTTCCTATGAAACAAGGGAAGACATTACAGAACTGTGAGCATAAAGAAAAAAAAGACACAATCTCTAAGAGCCTGAAATTTGTCAGTTGACCCAGAGAGGATTGTGATGACCCATGTGATAGTTCAGTTCTGCTCAGTAGCCAGCTGTGCTGTTATGCTATATACATCACAAATGGTAAACAGAAGCAAGGTAGAGCCAGGCTTCCCTCCCATCACAAATAAATAAAAAGGAGATCTGTGCACCTTCCATCTCTGTGCAGCTGAAAGGAGGCTTTACTGACAGTTTTCCAATTTCTATTTCATAAGGGCATTCTCAAGGAAAGAGGACAGAAGATGAGTAGCAATTTGTTAACATAGGCTAGGGGTAAATAGAGCCTTGTTCTGACAAATGGAGAAGCCACAAGGGAGAAGCTTTCCCCACACACATTTTGGCTTGAGCTAGGTACCCCTAGTTCAAGTTTACCAGCAACAGAAAATTGTATGTTATAATACAAAGCAACATGGGAATAAAGTGTTTGAGTAACATCAGAATAAAGTGAGTACTTGCGTGAGTACAAAATTGGACTCTGAATATCCTGACCTGTTGCAATTTGTGGCCAAAACACATGGTCATGTTTGCACTACACTGAACTGGCAAGGAGTGAAATGGCTGCTTACCAAACCTGATACCCACTCCTCCCTCACAGTTCCCTGGGACTGGGAGCAACAACCCCGAAATCCTCTTCACCCACACCTCTGTGCTCTCCCCTACTCTCCCAGAGAAACCCAAGAATTCCTCAGATTCCTCCCTTACTCCCCTAAGAATGACTTGGGACCTATCTCCCCTTCTCCCTTGCTGCAAGTCACCTGGACCATGCACACAAGCTGTCATTCTCACACTGAAACACCCAGGGAGGAGGGGACCTCAGAACATCTGTCATGCTGCCCAAGGTGTGGTTAACACTGAATCCAGACTGTATTTCTCAGGCTGTCATCTTGTTGGGTCTTGGAAACCTCCAGAGATGGAGATTTCACAGCTTCTCTGGGCATCCTGTTCCTTTGCCACTGTTGAATTTCATTATGTTCCTTCCCTAGCCTATTCCTGCCTGTGTCTGGCAGAAGAGAAGCCCTGTGCTTGAGCAAGGTGTGTGAACTGCATCACCACAGTTTGCTGTCATCTGCAGAAGTGGCAGGGTTGCACTTAATTCCTCTTCCAGGCCACTGATAGGGATATGAAATGTTACTGGAGCCAAGACAGACACCTGAGAGACTCCACTTGTAACCAGAGTAACCAGGTAAGTGTGACCATTTGTGTTCCCTGTACCCTTCCCTCTCCTAAGGGATGCTTCCTCACTGGAAATGACAAAGCACAGGAAACTTTTTTAGCAAAAGGCACTTTTGCAGGCACTTTTTCCTACAGCATCACACTGCCCTTAATCCTGATTCAGCCATTGGTTACCTGCACATCAATTGTGTAGTCTTTCCCAGGCCTAAGGCGGTGAACATCTGCATCCCACAACTCGTTGAAAAGTTTAGTAAGTTCCTCATTTAAGGCCTTTCTGTCAAGAAATACAGAGGAATACACATGTTAAAAAAAAAAAAAGGCACGTGCTGTTATTTCTGCAAGTCACTTGTAGAGTCCTCTAATGTCACTCCACCTTCTGGACACCAGCTTGTCATCAGGAGAGGTTTCTATTTCACCCCACACTTTCCTGTCAGTGCTGCTCTAAAAAGCACAATGCTTATGCTTCACGTTCCTTTCTAAAGAATGCAGGTAACCTGTAAGGAAAATGGAGCCTTCCCTCAGGCTGTGTCAGAGTATATTTCAACAAAGCTCTTGTTGATGTCTCCCTGTGGATCTCCATGCACTGAAACAAAAAGGAAGTTGGTGGCGTTTCATTCCCAAGGATTCTGTGTACAAAGCAGAGGCAAGCAGGAGATTGCTACCAGCATGCAGCAGCACTACCAACAGAACAGCCAGTGAAGAATTGTCTCTGTGATGCTCCTCTAACAGCAATCATACACACTCTTCCTACCCTTTTGCCTTCAAGCAATATTCCACACATTGTGTTTTCTTCACAAAGATAGTGTGACAAAGGGTGGGTAAGGCTCTAAACAGGGTCTGCACACAATAAAAATCCCTCATACACTGGTCTCTGATGTCCATACAGACCTACCCAAGACAATAAAAATCCCTCATACACTGGTCTCTGATGTACATACAGACCTACCCAAGCTCCTTCCTCCCTCCCTTATTTTTAATGGAATTTTGTCCTGCATGATAGTGCACAGTTTTCAGAAGTCTATCAATCCTTCTATCAGCAAGATTTAAAAAGGGTTGTTATTGTGATGTTTTGCCCAAATTCAAGTACATTATGTCCACATGAAGAGGAGGTCCAAACAACAGAGGGGAGAAGAAAGATAAGTGGATTAATCTTTAAAAGACTGACAGTGGAATGAATCAGTTACAAACCAGCACATGCATCGAAGCCCAGAGAAGAACTGCTTGATAATTTTGAATTCTTCTCCAAAACCAGTGTTTTCCAGAAAAGAAGTACAGAAATCTGTTAACAATTGGCATGTCCTTCAAATAGCTACTTGGGCAACTTGCCATGATTTTAACAACTGGTTCTCCCAGCCTGAACCAAGGCACCTTCAAGCCCAGCTCTGAACCTCAGATTACTGTTAGTAAGAAGGCTCCTTCTGTTCTGCCCAGGATGGAGGTAACTCTCTGCATCCTCCTGCCAGTGGCAAATTCCATGCTCTCCAGCAGAAAAAGCAAACAGAGATTGTGGCAAGGGCAGCAGGGCAGGGCAGATAAGCAGAACTATTGCAGCTGCCACACCTCAGTGTGCCTGTGAGCGCGGATCTGAGCGTCGCGTTCCCAAGCTGCGCTGGAGGCACTGCCTGTCCCTCTTCACTCGGGTGCTCTGGTACTTTGGGCTGGCTGTGGATGGGAAATCTAAAAGATCACTGGAATTTTTAACTGGGCTTGAATAGGTGTCAAGACCTGAAAAAAAAAGGGAAAAGGACTAAAAATTCTAGTGTATGGGAGCCAAAGGATGTGTTCGTTGCCAGGCTTAAACATGAATGTGAAGGAAGATTTTTGCTTGGAACAGCTACATGCGTGGATCTCACAGTGGAGAAGAAGGAGGCTGTCCCAGAGGAGCAGTATCCAGCCCCTGCCCAGACCCCAGGCTCTGCTTGAACAGCAGAAGTGGGGCTTGTGGCATCACATTATCAACCCTCGTGGTTAGCTGCCTCATGGTGTAACTCAGAAACCACCAACAGCAGCAGTTTTATTTCTTTCCAGCCATATCTCCATATTTTTTTAAGAGTCTTAAGAAGAGCAACCCCTTCTCAAAAGAGCTCACAAACCAACACTAAACAGAAACCTGCTCACCTCGCCAGCTCAGCTGAAATCCCAAGAACACGACTGGCGAGTTCAAAGAACGGTACCAGAGATGTTTTTCAGACTTCAAGCCTTTTACTGGATCACTTTTGTCCTGGGTTCTGGACCCTCCTGCTGTTTGCCCCTCTGCATCAGTTTATCCCACCTCTTTGAGAGCCATCACACTATGTTTAACGCGGTTTTTACTTTGGAATTAACTGCTAGTGGTGGATAGGAGTCTGCTGGCTGCTGAACATCCAAGGTATGTGAAACATTAGGGAGGTTTGGGGTTTATTATAATATTTTGGGGGGGTTTATTATAATATTTTTCCCCACAGATACATTATTTTGTATACATATACTTCAGTATGTATGTATTTTGGTAAAAGTCACCTATATAGGAGATTTGTCATCCCTTTAATACCTACTGTATGTGCTCAGTCTGCTCTTGGCAGATTTGTCCTGTGTTTACAAAGCATTGTAGGGCTCTGTCTGACCTTTCCTCCTCTACAGTGTCATGGAACAAACCCTGAGCTCAAAGTGTCTACTCAGGAGAGGGTTACAGCAAGAGTGTACCAATCCTCATATTTGTTTAATAAATAGTCTTCTATTAAATGTATTCCTGCATTCAGAAAATTTGTCCCAAAACCGAAGTCACTTAATTTCACAAAATAAAAGCCTTTACTCTCCTTTATCTCTGCTGGGTGCTACCACAATATCATAATGGATTTTTCCTCTCCTTTTTGTTGTCTCTGTAGTTTCCAAACAGGAAGAGCACCTGTATATGCTGTAACTGAAGATTAAAAAAAATATACCCTTGCCAAAGCAAAAAACTTGTCTAGCAACTTACACAGTCATCTTGTAAAAACTCTTTCTGCATGGTATTTCTTTAAGAAAGGGCCATAAACTCAGCTTACACATACAAGGTGAGACAACTTCAATGAGAAGATGCCCAAAACTTCCTTGCAAATCCATGACACACCAGCATTTAGGTGAGGTTGTCCTGGAAAAGAGTATTGCATATTTAGTCCCTGGTTTTCAATACAATGGCACGTGTGACTCAAAGCAGAGATTTTTATCATCAGTTCTCAATCCGCTCCCTATGCTGAAAGCTCTGAGTGGTTAGATTTATGCTCTCACATAGAATAAATTATTTTTGTGAGGCAATTCTGGCCAATTGGATTTTTTCCAGGTGTAGACTCGCTTGGATGTGCTTACATGAGCAAAGCACCACCCCAATAAAAACACTTAGCCTGCACTTGTAAGAGCTGAGAAAAGTTTTGGGGGAGCTCTTTGCAATAATAAGTCTGATGCACTAGCAGTGTGATTAGAGCAAAAGAATCTAACATCTCCATTTTATTCGTCATTCCACCCAAAACAATGCTCCAAGAAGAGGACTTTATTGCTATAAATCAGGAATTACTCAAGACATGAAGGTGGCAAATAATGTGAGCAATATCGGAGCAAGAAAAACATGTATTGCAAATGGGTCACATGAAGCCCTGCAAAGAAGGCTTGATTAAACATCTTCTCCAAAGTAAATTTACCTTCAGAGATCCTTTCAACAACATGCAATTTTAAACAGCCTTTAATCTTTACATAGAGAAGAAAAGTATTTGGAGTACCTGATGAGCAGCCATGTACAAGAAGTTTCCAATAATTTAAAAAACTTAGTTCCAACGTTGTGAAATACATGCATCAGCTTATATGGTTAACACAAGACAGAAGCAATTCTCTAGATTTTCATCTTATGCCAGCGTGTATGTCTTTTATTTGAGTCCAGTGATTTTTTTTTTTTAAATTTTTCATTTAAAGCTGGTACTTGAAATACCAATAAGGCAGGTTTTGTAGGTGGAAAGGAAAAGGCATTGTCAAGGGGCAAACATAAGAGTGGGTAGTTACCAGCAGTCTGTCAAGGTCCTGGGCAGGCAGGGGATGTTTGAAGAAGTGATGTTTGAAGAAGTTACCAGCTATGTCCAAGCACAATCTGATCTTTCCATCACCTTTATTTTAAGCTAATGATTCAGTAGTCTCACCGGCATTTTACACTGCAGTGAGTTGGTAAAACAGAGCAGAGAGAGGACGAGGGTTCCTGCCGTGCTGTCATGCCATATTCACCCTTTTCCACACCTCCCATCCCCACCACCCTTCGTGGCACAGGAGAATTAGAATGGTTTTCCTTACCCACTTGCCATGCCAGGGCGAAGTCTCGCTCTCAGCAAACGCTCTGAGCAGGGACAAGGCAGCCTGAAGGTCCCAAATGCTGCTGCCAGGGCCAGGCAGGACGCTGTGTCCCTCCTCCCCTCGCTGTTCCCTGAGAATTGTCCCAGCCCCACGGGGAGGCAGGGGAGAGGCAGGAGCTGCCAACTCCCCAGGAGCTCACGCCTCTCTCAGGAGCGCTCACCGGGAAGCCACAGCCACCTGCACCAGGATCCTGCCTCTCCTCATCCTGCAGCTTGGATTATTTACAGGTTTGAAAGCCCTGGGTGAATTTGGAGTCCAGGAATAAGAACTGCAAGCCTGAAAGCCTTGAGATGGGTGGGACATTCTAGTCTCGTTATTCTGTGTACAGGTATTATTCGACAATAGAGGGGAAGATGATAATTAATCTGAGATCAAAAAAAGTTAAAGGTGGGGAAGAAAAAAAACCCCAAGACATGCTTCTTTATTTACAGCTGAAATTGCTAGTGGTGATCTTGTGAATATTAGGAGGTGCTATAACCAGGACATGTTTTAAAGGCAGAACTTTGCATACACTGCTGGAAGCAAGTGGTGGCAGGTGCTGGTAGGTGCAGGTACCCACTCCAGCGCCTGTCCTGGGGAGCTTGCACTCATTGTGTGGCTAAATTAACCCTGAGGTGGTTTAAAGCTTATTTTTGGTTGGTTGGTACTTTCAGCATTTCTTCTTCATAATAATGAACTCCTGAAAAACACAGCTTTAGGTCTGAACTCTGTATACCCAGAAGCCAAAAGGGCTTCATGTTAGGCTACCAGTCAGACCAATGGTTCTGCACCTCTGGTCCATGTATCCCTCCAAAGAATCATAATAGAGACAAATATGAAGGTAAGGAAGATGCCTGACACACAGAATTGCATAGGGAACAAGACATGTAGCCCACTTAAAACACCTAAAAATGAAGCTTCCTTCTGCCACTGGTAGGGGAAATTAAAGTATCTCAAAACTGAATATCCTTAATTTTAACAGAAATTTTCTCTACCATTTTTGGTTAGTATTCATTGCAGTTCATGGTAAATAAAGTATATATCAAAAAGTCCAGTGCCCTAGATTTAGCAACTGCCCCAGTCCAACTGAATGGAAGAATTATTTTTTAATGCTTTCATTTAAAATACAAAAACCAGTGGGCGTATTCTGCCTATAAGAAAGTTGTGACTTCTTACTCACATTAGCAGCAAGAGCCCAGATGGGAGCCCAGGGAATTTTCACTTACAAGCAGCATCATCACTGGAGTCAGTGAAGTTAAACTTTGATAAAATTACAGCTCAGACCACGTTTCTAAAGCATGCAGGCATCTCTGCATGTTTCTGGCCTAAATATTTTGCTTTTCCAGCCAAGGTGGCCTATGGATAAGTGTTGGTTTGTCACCTCTAGTCTGGTGCCTAAACTTCCCTGAAGGGACAAAGGGCTCATTCAGAGTTAATTAAAACTCTTTGGTGGACCTAGAGAGGTGAGTGAGAGCACTGTGTTTTACAGGCTGCCAGACCAAAGCAGCCAGGGCTCACACCTGCACAAAGGGCACATTTGGGCCGGACAGGCTCACTTAGGGAGACTGAGTAAAAGCTGGCAGCTGGAACAAACGCTGTGCAGATACCTAGCAGGCTCAGTGCTTTCTTAGGAAAAGACAGAACAGGTCTTTGGGTCACATTTTGAGTATGGATATAGTGAAGAGGAGAGTTTGTGAGACACTGAGGATGCTGGACATTCCCATGGGAGCTTTGGCTTCTGCTGCAACGTCCCCACAAGCTGACCCCCACTGAAAAGCAGTGGAGACACAGCCTGGGCTGGTCAGTGGGAAGCCAGCCAGGTCAGAGCTCACTGAGATCAGGGCACGGGGACACTGAGGTCTCCACCTTTCCTTAAGCATTAATATTCAGGCTGGAGCCTCTCCTGACAGATTGTCTCCCACCAAACTCCATGGCCCCTGTGCCTGTCTCAGTTATCTCCCCTCTCCCAAGCCTCAGCCTCTCAATCCTGGATTTCTTCTCTCTAGCCATTGGTGTTACAGTCCCTCCACTGACTCAGGAGTTTCTGGTGCAGCGGCTGTCTGTCCTCCAAGACAAAGGCAAGAGGATTACACAGCCAGGCATGTTCTTGTCACAGAAATGTCAGGAATAAATAACCCCATCCCTGCAGCTAAATGTCTGTGCCTAGACTGTGACACGACCTGCTTCCCTTTAGGTTGGTCTGTTAACATTCCTTCACTTCCCAGTGCTAATTCCCAGGTTTAATAAGTAAACCAGGACTGACTTCTGACAGCTTCTCACAGGTGGGTGAGGCACCTGCACGCTCAGCAGACCGAGAGGCTGGAAGAAAATATCTGCTTGGGCACAGAGGTGGCTCAGTACCCCTGTGTCAGCTGAGGGGCTAAGGGAGGACACTTTTTAAATGATGCTTAAAATCAGGACTGTCAAGCAGACACCTTTCTTGATTTTGTAAGGAGAAACCATGTATCGGAATCATTGAAGACATAATATGTGAAGACAAATTACTTAAATGGCTTTGAAGTGTTTCACATTTAGCACAGATACAAAGATACTTTTGCTTATCACTTACTAACTTTCACACATTGGTGCAAACCAAAATTTTAGGCAGCCAGGCTGAAACATCTTTTTGTACAGCGCAGTTCTGCTGCTTTTTGGATAAACCATGCCATTAATGAATCCTTAAGGCTGAGACAATTGGGGTTTTTCAGCCTGCAGAGGAGAAGCTTTGGGGTGAGCTCACTGTGGCCTTGCAGGGCCTGAAGGGAGCCCACAGGAAAGGGGGAGAGAGACTCTTGGCAAGGGCTGGGGGGACAGGACAAGGGGGAATGGCCTCCCACTGCCAGAGGGCAGGGTTGGATGGGATATTGGGAAGGAATTGTTCCCTGGGAGGGTGGGGAGGCCCTGGCACAGGGTGCCCAGAGAAGCTGTGGCTGCCCCTGGATCCAGTGCCCAAGGCCAGGCTGGCCGGGGTAGCGGAAGGTGTCCGTGCCCAAGGCAGGGGGTGGGACAGGCCGATCTGTGCCCTGCCAGCCCGGCCCAGCCCAGCCCGGCCCAGCCCAGCCCGGCCCGGCCCAGCCCGCTCCCGGCCATTTCCGCGGGGCTCTCGGCGCTGCCTCACGGCGCAGCCGGGCCGGGGCACTGCGCGGGCTGCGCGCCCATTGGCTGGGCGCTGTGTGACGTCACCGAGATGGGCGGAGCTCGGCCGGGGTGTGACGTCACTGTCTGTGTCTCCGCCCCGCGCGGTGTGACGTCACGGGGCGGGGCGGCGGCCGGAGCGT
>VZRZ01004463.1:13176-74313 GCA_013398175.1 Climacteris rufus
GGCCCGCGGCTGCCGCGCCTGGGGCGATGACGCTGCCTGTGCCTGTGCTGGCTCTGGCCTGGGCGCCTTTCTGCCCCCAGCTTGGCGTGTAACTGCTCTTGGTTTTGTTTTCGTGGTTGTTCTGGCCCCGCTGTTGGACCCAAACGCGCTTGCGGTGTTTTTCTGCGTCGGAATAGTTTCCTAGGGTTAAAGCATAGGTTTAGGGTGGGTGTTAGGAAGGAATGGTTCCCTGGGAGGGTGGGGAGGCCCTGGCACAGGGTGCCCAGAGAAGCTGTGGCTGCCCCTGGATCCCTGGCAGTGCCCACGGCCAGGCTGGATGGGGCTCTGAGCACCCTGGGGCAGTGGGAGGTGTCCCTGCCCATGGCAGGGGTGGCACTGGGTGAGCTTTAAGGTCCCTTCCACCCCAGACCATTCCCTGGTTCTACCATCACGCTGGGCAGGGGGTCTGCAGCGCTGTCATCTCTCCAGGCATCCTCACCCTCCTCTCTGAGCTGCCTGAGACCCTCCTGCTCAAACGCTTCTGCCTCTGGGTTTGTGAGGGGAGCCGGATTCAACATGTGGTCATTTGGGTGCAGCTGCTGAGAAGGTGCATTGAACAGAGGGGATGAGGCAGGTGCTAAAGCTGCAGACGTGAAGAAATCCCTTTATCCTCTCACTGGCTTCTGAAACAGATGAGGAGAATGTTCAGCTGAGATCACTGCAAACCCGGGGTTTGCAGGAGGGGTCGGGGGAAGGGGTTTTGGAGCGGAGGGTGCGAGGTTTGCCATGGGCAGCAGGGTTGGTTTGTGTGTTTGTCGGGCGCTCAGTGCCGTGCCCGTGTGCTGGACTGTGCCCTGCTCACCACGCCCCGGCAGCTGCCGCCTCCAGGGCTTTTGTCTTTGTTATCGCACAGGGGCCCTTTCCATTTATAAAAATTCCTGCTCGCTTACTAATTCTGCCTGCTCCGTTAGCAAAGATTGGCGCAGCTGGAAAGGATGAGTCAGAACGTCCTCGTTTAGTGCTTCCCGGGCCCTTTGGTCAGCCCGTTGCTGTCTCTGCTGCTGTAGACCTAGAGCGCTGCAATTTTCTTCATAAATGCCTTTGTCTGCCCTGTGGTGAGAGTATGGAAGTCACTTTTAACCCAGAGAATGTTTTATTTAGCAAGCGTGACTCTTTGTGATCGTTCAGCCTTAAGTTCTTCCCCTTTTTTCTGCCCACCTGGTGATGGTTGTGAGTAAGGAACTAAAATAGCTTTCTGAATTAGTGGGTGTGCTGTTTCTTTCCAGGCCAGATCCCATGAGACTTTTGCACTAATTGACCGTGCATAATAAATTGCCTTCCACGAGGTTAACGCTGTGTTAAAACGATTTGTCAAAATCAAACTGCATTCTGTTCTAATACACTCACTGCTTCAGAAAGTGGTGGTTATGCACAATTGGGGAAAAAGTGTGTTAATCTCTTTCATTGAACAGCTGTGGTGGTTTTCACTTCGCATGTGATGACCCAAAAATTATTTGCAAAGGTGGGAGAAAACATTGATCTGTGCACACAGGTGAAGCTGACTTAGTTTGAACTCCACCCTGCTCCAGCCTTCCTGGTCATTTTACTGACATTAATGTTGGAGTTGGGACTGAGCCCAAGTTTTTGAATCCCCATTTTCAGCTGCAATTTTGCCTGGCTACAGCAGCATTATTTTTTGTCCGTTTTAGATAGCCATGTCTGTAAGTGGAACTATTTTAATATATTAATATCTAATTTGAGACACCATCTGCTGTAGAGTCAGCTTGCTATTGCCACCAGGTCTCATTCACCTGTTAAATTCTCATTAAGGAGTTTATTTGCTACTCTGTCACTTTCTTGAACAACTCCCTCCCTCTCCCCTTTTCTGTGACTCAATAACCGAAGCTCTTCCCGGAGCTGCAGTGATCAGGTGGATCTAGGAGAGTTAAGGAATAATACTCCTATAAACCTCAGCTTCTTCAGAACAACCTGTGTGGAGCTATTTCAGTATTTGCAAATAAAAGTGAAAAATGCAGTGTGTGTGTGGCACGGTGTGCCCTCAGGCTATCCAGTGTTGGTACATTCTAGACCTGTACAGCAGCATTTTAAGAAGAGAGGATTTATGGTGTTGCTTACTTGCCACAGTTTTATTTTTATAGCCTCCCAGCAACTGCCACACTTGCACAGATGCCATTCTGAAATACCAGGTCCCTTTAAAATAAAATGAAAGTGAAAGCTAACCAGGCAGGACATGGAGCTCACTTTTTTTCTCTTTTTGCCACAGTCATGCTTTCCCCTTGCCTCTGTTGAAGCGTTGAATGCTAAATTGGAGTCAGAGAGGATTTTTCTAAGCAGTTGTGCAGTTTATTCTCTTGCCCCAAGTTAGCTCTGTGCTGGAGAGGGTGGTGTGGTGTCAGAGCACACCCTGCTCCTGTCTTGTGGGGCTTCAGACAGGGGGCAAAGCCTTTCCCTGCAGCAGGCTCTGCATCCCTGCCTCCCTCTGCCTCCAGGTGATGGAAAGGGGCCAGAGCAGTGTTGGGGTGCCTGGGTGAGGATCCTCTCTGCCCATCCAGGCACCAGGGAGCACAGAGGCTCAGCAGTGGGTGGGGAACGTGGATGATGCCCTGAGCCAGCTCTTCTCTTCCCAGTCCCGTCACAGGACAGCAGCCAGGTGATGAAGGCTCATGTCCACATGCACATTTGGGTGCCCAGGGACACTGGCAGGCCAGGGAGCCCAAATAACCCCCTCAGAGACACCAGCCCTGGCCCTTCCCAGAGCTGTCAGCAGGACCATTGCCCCCAGGCCCTGGGTGGTGCCCAGTCACACCTTACTGGTGTTTGGGGTCTGTGGGGCACCAAGGAACCAAAGGCAGGCATTGAGACTCTTCCAGAGGAACAGATGTGGGGAAAATGAAGGGATAAGAGGACACAAAGGGCTGCCCCTTGTCTGGCTGTATCCTGCAACCAGCTCAGTCTGTCCCACGCCCTCAAACTGCTTCCCCAGGGAAGGGGTGCTGCTCTGTGTGGTGGTGTAAGCAGCAGTGCCTGACCCAGGCTGAGCTGGAGGGTCTGTCCAGGGTGCCAGCAGCCAGCACAAGTGTGTGATGGCTGCCAAAGTCCTGGGCAGCTGCCACAGGGAGCGTGGGCTCTGTGGTCAAGTGCAAGACCCCAAAGTGCCTGGGGTGCCCTGTGAAGGGGCCTGTGCAGCCATGGCCTGGGTGTGCAGATGGCAGGAGTGTGGGCACGCTGCTGCCAGGGCAGAGCCAGCTGCTGGTGCATCCAGCTGGTACATGTGAGTATGTGCAATTCCCACTGGTGGAGCTTCGCCCCCACTGCTCGAGGAGGGGAGCAGGGTGAGCCCATCAGTGCTGTTTGCATCTGGCTGTGTTGGTCAGCGTGGTCAGCCACGTGTTTAGGTTGGGTCTCAGGAAAAGGTTCTTCTCCCTGAGGGTGGTTGGGCACTGGAACAGGTTCCCCAAGGCAGTGCTCACAGCCCCAAGGCTGGCAGAGTGCAAGGAACGTTTGGACAACACTGTCAGGCAAGGGTGGGATTGCTGGGCTGCAGGGCCAGCAGTTGGACTGCTTGATCCCTGGGGTTCCCTTCCAGCTCAGGATATTCTGTGATTCTGTGTGCATTTGGACACGTGTGTGTGTGTGTGTGTCTGTGTGCCTGCTGGGCATACGGATTGAGCCTCCCGAACAGTGGAGCTGGGGACAGGGAGCTGGGACAGCCTCACTCGTGTCCAGCTGTGCTGGTGTGCAAGTGCCTCAGCACAGCAGCAATGCCAGGTCTTCAGAAAGCAAATTTGCGGTTTTGGGGTTGTTTTTTTTACTAATGGTTCCTCTTCCTGCTCAAGGAAACCCGTTCTTCTTTGGTGGTTAGGTTGTCATGTCATGGCCCCCTCTTCCCTGTCAGAATACCTGTGTCTCGTTGTGCCCACGTGTCTGACACCGTTTCTGTGCCGCTGCAGCTGCGTCAGGTGGTGACCTACCCGCTATGGCTGATCTACACCACCATCCTGAGGCTTTTCAGGAACCCCCGCCCTGCCATCACCCTCAAGGACCCTGAGGTGAAGTATGCACTGAGGCTCATTGATAAGGAGGTAAGAGCATGTGGAGTGCTGAGCATGAGCTCTCCATGGACACCGGGGAGTGCTTACAGCTTCTGAAATCTTGGGAACAGGGCGGGTACTTTCGTCTTCAGAAAAGGCCTTCTTTGTAAAAGCTGTTTGTGCAGTATAACAGAGTCCTGCAGTTCTGCAAGCAGCTTGTTTCCAAGCAGTTTGGAGTGGAGAATGCTGCTTTAGAAATGATCAGACTTGTGGTGCCTGTCACGTGTGTCTCACGGTGTGGAGAACATCAGCAGAAATTCCTGCCCTGCTGGGCGGGCCCAGGGACACAGGTCCTGCTGTCAGGCAGAGCAGGCACTTTGCTCATGGCCAGTAGCACTCATGACAGCAGCTGTCAGAACTGTGTTGATATTGGCTGCTGTCACTGGATTGATGTACTTTAATGTCTTACAGGAAGAGAGGTGTTTCAGTCAGGTAGTCCTGACAGCACCCAAGCTCTCTTAGCTTCTCTTGGTCTCTGTTAAAAGTGAAGCCACCCTGTAACTTCTGGAACAAAATGATTTCAGAGGAAAGTCATGACCCTTTCAGGGGAGGATCTTGCCATCAGAAAGTTGGTAACTCAGCTTGTGGGAAGCGAACCAAAGCCACCAAAGTCAAAAAGTCCAGGTTTCCCATGGATAAACCCACCATCAAAAGCATGAGATGGAAATCCTGGCTTTTCAGGGGTAAAGTCACACCTGGGGATATTTGTAGTGTTGACTTTTTAAGACTATGAGCCAGTCAGAAATTTATGAGAAGGCTTTGGGCTGGAACAGAGCTTTGTTTGAGGTTTAGAGGGTGCCCTGCTGGCTTGGCTTTCACTCGTTCTGTCTGAGAAAGAAAACAATCACTGTCATTCCAAACCCTGGTTCTGTGGGAACTGAAAGCTCCCCTGTGCTTGGGCTGGGCTGCATTGCTGGGTTTATTTCCCATGGTACTGCAACCACACTGTCTTTGCAGACTCCCCACGTCCTCAGGAGGTGGGGACCACGGGGGTGCAGACCTGCAGGAGGGCTGGGGAGCTGCACAGCCTGCTCAGAATCCAGCTGCTTGCATGTTCCTGCTCTAGCAGTTTGCAGCAGAGGAGAATTCTCACTTCATTGAATGTTTTTTCCTGATTTTTTTTCCCCTGATTTTTTTTTCCTCACTCTTGTTTTTGTGTGCTTTTTATTGATATGGGGATGAGGAACAGCTCTTATATAACCAGGTTGAAGGACATGGACCTGTTGGAGCCAGGCCAGAGCAGGGACACCAAGGGGATGCCAGGGATGGAGCAGCTCTGCTGGGAGGAAAGGCTGGGACAGCTGGCATTGCTCAGCCTGCAGAGGAGAAGCTTTGGGGTGAGCTCACTGTGGCCTTGCAGGGCCTGAAGGGAGCCCACAGGAAAGGGGGAGAGAGACTCTTGGCAAGGGCTGGGGGGACAGGACAAGGGGGAATGGCCTCCCACTGCCAGAGGGCAGGGTTGGATGGAATATTGGGAAGGAATTGTTCCCTGGGAGGGTGGGGAGGCCCTGGCACAGGGTGCCCAGAGAAGCTGTAGCTGTCCCTGGATCCCTGGCAGTGCCCAAGGCCAGGCTGGACGGGGCTCTGAGCATCCTGGGGCAGTGGGAGGTGTCCCTGCCCATGGCAGGGGGTTGGAATGAGATGAGCTTTAAGGTCCCTTCTAGCCAAGCCCTTCTATGATTCTATGATGTGCCTGAACTGAGTCTGCCACACCTCCTGTCTGTTGAACAAGTCCCAGGGCTGCTTCCTAGTGTAGCATAGGAAAAATCTGTTAGAGTATAGTTAGGTGTGCTGATTTAGTTTATGCCTTAAAAAAGCCATCAGCTTCGGGTTGGTTGGTTTGTTTTATTATGGTGAGCATAATTAATTTGTTGCCTTTAGTGGCTTCATCAGTGCACCAGCCTGCAGAAACTGTTCTCCAGCTTTGCATCTGGCAGGAGTAGGAAGCTCCTTGGCACTGCAGCTTGAGACAGAAGTGTGTGGCCAAGGCTCCCAGGGGCTGAGGGCAGTGCCAGAGGGGGGTGACGGTCTGAGGTGACCCCGTGCTGGAAATGCATCCTGACCCAAGGCCAGCTGTAATGCAGCCCTGACTCACAGCTTGCAGAGTGGCAGGCTCAGTGTCTTGGCTGTGTGACAGGGAGAGGCCCAGGCATGCTCTTCTGGGTGGTTGGGATTTCCTGAGCCCCTGAGGGTTTCCACAACTGCCCCAAGATGCACCAGAATACTTGTGTCCAGCCACCAGCAGCTCCACTCTCTCGACTTTAACTGCTGAGGTGATTCAGTGGGAATTCAGAACTTTGTTCTTTCTGCTGTAAAAGACAGCAGAATAAAAATACAGCATTTCTGGCAAAACCCGGTGAAGCTGGTGCTGAAATTTGCATACAGAAAGAGCAGCAGTGTTAATTCCACATTAATTGCCTTTCTAGAGGAATTTTCAATGGCACTTACTGCTCCTGAATAGACATAAGTACAGAGAAGCCCTTTTAGACTGCACATCAGTTCCCTTCTTCCTTCAGGATTTGCCTTAAAACGACTTACTGTGAAGAAAATTTCATCAGTAGGACCATAGTAAGGGAAGATGAGGCAAACTGATGAGGAAGAAATTTGTCTCCATTGGTTACTTTAAAAACAGTTACACAAACAAAATAAGGGTTACAAAACCCTTCAAAAGCAGAGAGTCACTGGAGGAGGCATTAAACTGTGTGCTGTTTCTTTCTGTCTTTTTTTGCTGTTTTTCATTCCCATGAATATGACCTAATTTTAAAAATAGAAAACTTACATAATATGAGAAATATTTAATTACTTATTGCTAAAATTTTATTCAAGATATTACTTTCCTAGTAAAATATTAGAATAATTATCCCATAATGTCCTATCTCCCATATATTGTCATAATAAAATTCATCTCTAAATAGTGCTCTTTTAAATTTTATTTACAGATTAATTCAGTTTTTACAGGCACAATATTTTGAAGGACCTTAGCATAGCGAAAGTAACCAGGTTGCTAATTCTAATCTTGACAGCCTCTAGTGCCTTTTGAAATCCTCTCCTGCATTGAAATGGTTAATTCATCTGATTTTGAGAGATCAAAATCAAAATACTTCGGCCTTTAACTTGTTGCATATTTAAATTTTAAGTGAGAATTGAGGAACTGATTAATTGTTGTCTTGTATCCTCACAGAAGGCAGCGTAAATGTTCATAATTAAAGTTACCATTTACTCTTCATCTGCACATGAGTCTCATTAAGTATCATTAATTCTTAATCCTGCAGGGAGCCAGAGTAGCATTGCTGTCCAGGTGACATGAGAGCCCTCACAGCCCCCAGCAGAGCTGACTGTTGTTTTGCTGTTGCCCTTTCAGGAGGTCAGCCACGACACCAGGAGGTTCCGCTTTGCTCTCCCTTCCCTGGAGCACGTCCTGGGTCTCCCTGTGGGTACGTCCCTCACCAGCACTCCGGTGGTGCTTGCATCAGTTACACTCTGGGGGATGTTGTGGGGCTTTTTCTGCTGGGGTTTGAATTTGGAATGCTGTCCCTGTGGCTGGAGCTGTCAGGGCCCTGCAAGATCCCCGTGCCCTGACCAAGCTGTGGGGTCTGAAGCGTCGTGTGCGTGAGTGAACACCCAGCTTGTTCCTGTGAGGGGCACACACAAACACAGGCCTTCACTGGGGCTTTTCCAGTCTCAGCTTTCCAGCATGTGCCATTCCTGCATCCCTGCAGTCCCTTTCCCTGCCCTGAGGCACCGCTCTCCTCCACTTCTCCTCTAACACTTGTGGTTTACCAGATGAGCTACTCACTCCCGAGCTTCATGGAACTTTTTAATCCCCGTGGGGTAGCTGTTTCCAAAGGCCCTGGTGTGTAACAGCTTAGTGCCATTGTTTCCTCCTGCTTCTATAAAGAGCATTTAATTGTGACTTGTGTTTAATATGACTGCTGCTTTAACGAGCTGCTGCAGTGATCCGTGGCTCGGCTGCTTTGTGGTTGTTGTCAGCACCTTTTCCAGGTGTTAAGTTGCCTCTTGTCTGGGATGTTGCAAATCTCTTTTTAAGTAGCCCTGAAAGCAAAGCTTGTTTCCTTCCCTGGCCCATGGTGAACACTGAGGAGTGGTTTGCTGGGTGAGACTTGGGAAGCTGGAAGCTGGTGAGGGTGGAAAAGCAGCTGGAAGAAGCAGAGCTGCAGCTGTGGGGCAGACAGTGTTGAGTCCAGCACCAGCATTTGGCTCTTCCCACCAAAAGCACTGAAAGATTCATTCTGAGGGAGAGGGTTGTGTGTGGCCCCGCACAGAGGCTGCCAGCTCCTGTCCTGTCAGCGTGGGGTGGAGCTCTAACAGGAATAAGGCATGTTTTCCCTCTGGGAGGAGCACCTTTTCTGGAGTTGTACCAATTTGCCTACACTTTTTAATCCTTCTGAAATAAGGGATTGATGGTGCCTGAAGGGTCAGCTGCTTCTGGAGCTGATGGAGTATGGTCATTATGATCATTTGCAAACCAGCTCCTGGTAAAATCCCCTGTTTGTGTTCCCATAACAGGCAGGGGAGCTGTGCCATCTTCAGAGATGGTTTGTTCTATTGACCTAGTGGAGATAAAATAACAAAAACCAAATCCATTCCCCCAGTTAATCATCACTTAGGTCTCTTCAGAATGTTGGAATTTTACAGGAAAACCTTTCATAGAAGTTAATTCTTTTAAAAAATTCTTTCTGTTTTAAAAAAAAAATCTTTTTTTTCCAGAAAAAAAGATGTAAACTTTGAGAAAAGAAACAATTGTAGAGAGTTCAGAGACTGTGTGACAGATGGAGACGTGATTGCTATGTTCACATGTTAGGCTGGAGGAACAGCAGGGTTAGAAAAGTGCTTTGTGTCTGGGCAGCCTTAGCAAAGGCAGCTGGAGACCTCTTGGAAGATGTGAAGGGCCTGTGGTCAAATTAAGCACAGTTATAAACTCAAGTTTAACCAAACTCTGGCAGTTTGCAACTAATCTGTTCATAAAGACGTGTGGACAGCACTGGAGAGCGTTCCCTGCCTGTGCCCCTTTTATTTGTCTGTACAGGAGAGACAAATCCCATCTTTTCAAGATCTCAGGTACAGTTCAGGCTTTGGTAAATGTAAATGCATGAAGTTGTCAGAACAGATGTGGCTGACACACAGAATTAGCAGTGGAGTTGTCTGTCCTTCCAGGTAAACATGTGCATGCTTGACAACTGTGGCAAGGTGTTACAGTGTCAGGACAATAAGAAAGGAAGAAGTGATGCCCCAAAATAAGATAGTTAGAACTTTAAGGCTGCATTTCAGTCCATGCCAGCTCAGTACATCCACTGAAAGAGAAACATTTTGAAAGAAAACACTTTTTTTTTCTTCTTCCCCGCACCAGGACAGCACATCTACCTGTCTGCCCGGATCGATGGAGCTCTGGTGGTCAGACCCTACACTCCAGTGTCCAGTGATGATGACAAGGGCTTTGTGGACCTTGTTGTCAAGGTGAGAACATCACACTCTGTTCCCAGGCTGGGCAGCTCCTGAGCCACCTTTCCAGTGCCATGTGAAGTCTGAAGTGCTGCCTTGCCTTCAGGAATGTGCACTACCTACAGTCCACTCTGCAGGCACTGCCTGGGTGGTTGTGTCTCATGAGATGCTGCATCGTTTTCTCTGCTTGCAAAGCACAATTTGCCAAAGTCTGTGTAGACCTGCAGGTGCTCACACACTTTTTAATCCTTCTGGCATAAGGAATTAACCTTGCCTGAGTGGCCAGCTGCTTCTGGAGCTAATGTGATATGGTCATTATGATAATTGAGAGTGGTGGTCGTTATCATTACTGATCCAGGCAGTGTGAATGACTGATTTAATTGGCAAGAATGTGATTTGAAGTCTTGTGATAATGTACTTTAGTTTTGTCTCTTGGTAGCTACACTGCCTATCACTTAAAGCTGGCAGGAATTTAAAATATGTATATCTGCACTGGATTTCCTCTTAGAATTTTACTCTTTGAAGTCACAGTGGTTTGGTTTTCTTCTCTAATTTTCCTGCCCCCTTTTGAACTTGGGTGTAAATCATATTATCTATATTTTCTGTGTTAAAGAACTACAGTGGAGAAATCACCAGTCTCTGTCCAGAAACTGGGGCAGCAGTGGCATTTTAATCTTTTGCCAGTCAGATCTGCACTGCTTGCATTTCTTTATGGAGTAAGTGTGCTCTTTGCATGAGGAGTATTTGCACCTAAATACTTGAAGGGCAAATGCCCATCTCTGAGCCGTGAGATTTAATTCCTTCATTGTTGTTTTTGAACAGATCTACTTCAGAGGTGTCCATCCCAAGTTTCCTGATGGGGGGAAGATGTCTCAGTACTTAGACAGCCTGAAAATAGGGGACACCATTGACTTCAGAGGACCAAGTGGCCTACTTGTGTACAAAGGAAAAGGCAAGGCTGGTTTGGAAAACAGGCTTTATCCAGAGTAAACAGTGCAGGAAAAATGCTTTCTTATTACAGAAGTACTTTTTATTGGTACTATTCTCAAATAAGGGATTTTTTTTTTTCCATGCTTATATGGACATAGTTTATACACTGATAAAAACACCTGGTATTTGCACTGTCCAGTGCTAATTTCCAAGTGAAAATGAACTTTATGAGTAGGCAACACTTTTGTGTCAATCTGTAATATCTCACTTTAGCATAATGCAGCCACAAATGTGTCACAGGAACCTGCTGGCAGTTTTGTGTGAAGCAGAACTCTGACACGTGGTTTTCCAGAGCTTTGTGTGGAGCATTCTTGTTATGCTGGATGAAGAGAGCTGTGAATACAATAACAACATTCTGGGGAATTTCAAACTCTCTGTCAGGGTTGGCTGAAATGGGCAAATCAGCTCAAAAAGAGGAAAACAGACAAGAAAATACACCCTGCATATTTCATAAAATAATCTGCACAGGGTAGATAAAATCTCTGAGCAGATTAATTCCTTTGTGGAGTTTCCAGAATCTGGGCTTCTGAATATCACTGGGGGAATGGGATGTGGGAAGACAGCAATACAGGTGGTGTGTTTGTAGGCCACAGCCAGGAATAATAACCCATGGCAGTGGCTGATGTTACCATCTCGTGTCTGTAATCACCTTTCAGGACTGTTTTAATTCAGGACATCTTCACCTTTTCTGTTCCCTGGGAGGGAAGGGTGACAGGGCTGAGAAAGAATTCATTTGCTAAATGTGCTGGAAAGGGATAACAGGAGGTGTTTCCTGCTTGCTTCAGTGTTTCCCATCTCTTTGTCTCTTCAGGCAAGTTTGATATCCGGCCAGAAAAGAAAGCTGAACCGGTTAGCAAGACAGTGAAGTACGTGGGGATGATTGCAGGGGGCACTGGTATGTGGCTGTGAGGATTCATCCATGCTTTCTGACAGCTGGTGGATGTATTTGCTCACATTTTCCCACTTGTCCCTTCTTTTGCTCCCCATTCTCACATCACTGACCTGCCCTTCTCTCCCAGGGATAACACCTATGCTGCAGATCATCAGAGCAATCATCAAAGACAAGGATGACCCCACCATCTGCCAGCTGCTGTTTGCTAATCAGGTACTTCTGTCCTTTTTTAGTGTTTATAAGGTTTTACTCCCCTAGCAGAGCTCCACTCAGCAAATGAAACCCTTTCTGAGGAAGCCAGGTAGAGAAATACAAACCCTGAGGGGAGAAGCGAACTGAAATGTTGGAAACCTCCCCTGTAAAAGCACTATAATAAATTGGGGTTTTAGCATTACTACAGAAATGCTGCTTTCCTCCCAGCTAATGTTTGCTTTCCTCTGACTCACTGCTCTGTTTCTAATCCAGTTTATGGATGTTTTCAAACTCTGCATTCCTTTGTGCAAGTTGTTAGTGTTTTGGGCAGGCTTCCAGAGCTGTCTTTCTTAGTGGAAACATGAAAGATGTGGGCATTTGTCTCCTCCAGCATTTGTAACTCCCCAGCTTTGCAGCAAGGTTTGTTGTGGAATCTTTCTGAGAACACCTTGGATGAGGCTGAAATTAACTGTGGTCTCCAGCAGGTCCCCCATTTACAGAGCTGTGATTCTGCCTGGCTGGCTGCTTTCATTTCCACCCCCTCAGTCAGTTCTTCAGGCATTTCTCTTGCTCCTTGAGGTGTGCCCTGCTGCATGCTGGCCAAAGGGAAGCTCTCTCATCCATGCAGTCCTTGCAGCAGAGATGGTGGTGTGCTGCTGGGCAACACCCTTCTTGTCTGATGTTCTGCTGTGAATCTTTCTGCTTTTCAGTTTCTCCAGCTAGTGAACATTTGTTTCTGGACTATGAGTCATTACTGGTGGTGAGCTTCACTTTATGCTTGTGGTTTTTAGCTTCTTTAGGCTCTCCTCTGTTACTCTTATTATTCAGTGTGTCCTCATTGCATTTGTACCATAACTAAGCCTACAAGACAGGTGGAGAGAGCCTGTTGACAAGGGATGGAGTGACAGGGCAAGCGAGAATGGGTTCACACTGACACAGAGCAGGGTTGGATTGCATGTTAGGAAGAAATTCTGAGGTGTGAGCCCCTGGCACTGGGGAAGCTGGGCTGTGGCTGCCCCATCCCTGGCAGTGTCCAAAGCCAGGTTGGATGGGGCTTGGAGCACCCTGGGATAGTGGAAGGTGTCCCTGCCCAGGGCAGGGGGTGGAGTGGGATGAGCTTTAAGGTCCCTTCCAACCCAGGCAATTCTGATAGCTGAGATTTTTCTGCCCAGGAGCTATGATCCAAGTGCTGAGGTTGCCTGTTCTGAGGAGCCCTGCCAGTGCTCTCTGCTGCTGGCTGGAGCAGCTGGTCTCTGCCAAGCCCTTGGGTTTGGCATAAAGTGCAGCGGTATCAGGACAGGAGGGCCAGGATTTGCTGTGAGTGATTCAGAATGACTCACACAGGGCTGGGGCTGCTTTAGCAACATGGAAAACCCAGTGCAGCCTGGAGGGAGAGCTTGGGGAACAATTCCCTGGGTGTTAGCAACAGCGTGTGTAAACACCAGTCCCTGGCTTTAAAGAGTCCTTGCACCCAGTAACTGCAGAAATAGAAAGCAGGTTTTTATATTTAAATATGTTAAAACCATATACATGGGCTCCCACTGTGCTTCTGGCTGGCACACTGGGAGTTGGCCAGACCCAGTAGTAGTTTTTGTGGAGCACCCACAGCTGCAGATGCAGGAATAGGCACCTTGTCTGGAACAGCTGCTCACATTCCTCCTTCCCCCCCAGTTACAGACCTGATGGTGACCTTAGTGCCAAATTACTAAGGCTGCAGGGGATGACACCACTTTTAGTCTCTACTCTTTTCCTTCCTGCTCAGACTGCAGCTGCTTTTATGGAAATAAGGTTTTCCTTTGGCCTCCAGTAATGCTGCATCAGGGAGCAGCAGAACTTGATACCCTGGGCAATGTTTGTTGTTCCAGACAGAACTTGATACCCTTTTGGTTCTTTGTTCCACGTCCTTTTTAAAAGCCAAGCAGTCTCCATAGGGCAGTGCTGATGATACTTGGATTGGCAAAGGTGACAAACCTGGCATTTTCCTGGCTGGATGGCACAGGATGGGGGAAAAGAGAGAGATTTCTGCACAGTCAGGATTTTTGTTTTGATGAAAGTTGCTTTTGTAATGGTGCTAAAGGGGCTTTATTCTTCTGATTCCCTGATCAAGTGGTGGTTCAGCTTTGTTTTATTTTTAGAGGGAAGGCACTGCATGGTCAGGGTTTGGAGAAGTTATGAACCTTTTTATTAGTTCTGCCACAGGATGGGCATGGAAATAACCCGTGTTTGGCCTCAGCCTGTAAAATGGAGCTGCTTCATCTGTTGCACCTCCCAGAGCTGTGGAGTGGCTGCTGCTGTGGCTGTGTGAGGGCTGCAGGGTGTGATGCCTGTGTTCCTTGCCCTGCAGACTGAGAAGGACATCCTGCTGCGCTCCGAGCTCGACGAGATCCAGGCGCAGAACCCCGGCCGCTTCAAGTGCTGGTACACGCTGGACACAGCCCCTGAAAGTAAGGCCTGAAGTGCCCCTCCTGTGACACTCCTGAGCCTTCAGGCACCTCTTTCAAGGAGACATGCTCTGTCACCTCTGTGTTTCTGAGCTTAGGGCCTCCTTTCTTGCTTAATGAACATCTGAGTGCTTTCACAGCATCATTCTCCACACAGGCATGCACAGGCACTCAGGGGTAGGCAGGTAAGTGCTTCCAATGCTCACCTCAGGCCAGTGGCAGCACAGTGTTCCTCCCATGGCTACACCTGAATATTTACCATTGTCTCCTCTGTAAATGTTATCCTGTCAAAATGTTATCCTTGTGTTTAGAGCCTGCACCGAGGCAGCTGCAGTGTCAGAGGCACAGATCCCTGCCTGGCTGTCAGTGTGTGGCAGATCTCTTCCTAGGCAGTGGGATCACCTTTGCATTGACAGTGTCCCTCAGTGAAAATGCTGCTCCAGCTTGGTGCAGTCCAGTTTTCAAGATAACACGATAGAGTTGGCTGGTCTGGCTGGTGAGGATGGGCTTGGTGAACAAGCTTGAGGAAGAAAAGGCTAAATGGTGTCATTCCTTGTTTTCCTTCTTTACCATTCCTTGTCATGCTCACCCACATCAGGACAGATTCACACTCACATTCAGTAGGAGTCTGGGGCAGAGAAGGAAAATCCATATGTCCCCTGTTCCCTTGTGACCAAGAATACACCTCTGGTATGGTGAGGGGAGGGTCTTGCTGTGGTGTCATCCTCTGCAGTTAGTGTTCTCCTGGAATCTCTGACCAAAGTTCCCTTCCTGTGGTGTTTGGGAATTGTGAACTGATCTTAGCAGCTGGGATAAAAGTTCCTCCTTAGACCTCCTCAGGACTGTTCTGCCAACTTTCACTGTATCCTATGTGAAACCTGCCCAAAACGGGGCTAAAAATGTGTCAGTCCTACTGTGCCCAAAGTTTGGGTCAGCAGCTTTCTGCATCCAGGGCTGGGGATGTGATGGTTAAACCTGAATCCCAGTAAAACTGGTTGTCACTGTGAGTGTTCCAAGCAGGAACAACTTCATCAGCTGGATTTCTCCTTTCTAAAGGGACTTGTATCTCTCTCTTCCTCCTTTTAACCTCATTCCCCTTCCCCCACTTTTATTTTTTTTACCAGATTGGGAATACAGCCAAGGATTTGTGAACCAAGAGATGATCAGAGACCACCTGCCCCCACCTCAGAACGACGTTCTGATCCTCATGTGTGGACCTCCTCCAATGATCCAGTATGCTTGCATTCCCAACCTGGACAAACTGGGCTATACCAAGGACATGAGGTTCTCCTTCTAAAGATGACTGGTAATTCAGGGATCTTGTGTAGAAGGGAAGAAAAAAACCCATTTAACGGGGAACAGGACAAAGGTGCAGAGGTGGCTGATGCACAGTGCTGGGAAACTACATTTACATTAAAAATGCTTCCTATTTTCAGACTCTCTGGCAAGTAAGACACATAACTGTGCCAAACCTGTGCGTGGAGAGGCGGTGATGCCTCGTGCTCTGTGTTGTGTGCTCCATGTCCAGGGAGGACAGTGCAGCTGCTCAGGGCAGCACACACTCATTTATGCTTTTTCTTAGTGCTGTAATCAAGTGGCAGTAATATCCTACTTCCTAACACTGTGCATACCCAGGATTTTATTTGGTATGAACTATGAAAACAATAAAATGTGTTGGATTATTCATCCTGCTTATGCCAAATTGTAATCCTTACAGAGCTCTTGCAGTATGAGGGCCAGGAGTGTTTGCCTTGTATCCATAACCTTTGCAACATCAGTTTAAGGTCCTTGTTGAGTTGCAGGGTGCCAATTAACCATTTATGACTGAAGTTGTTCCAGCTGCCTTGTTATTCAAAACAGAGAGGGAAGCAGTCGTAAAAAACGATTTTCCTTTGTATTTTGGAATAGCTTCTCCTAAGTGCAAACACTTTTCCAGCTGGTCACAGCTCTCACCCCTGGGCAATGAAGGAAGCTACAGAAGGTGGCTTTGGGTACCTTTCCACAAATACCTTGAATGTTTTGCTGGTAAGGGTGTGGAATACTGAAAAAGTACTAAATTTTGTATTTACTGCTAAACACAGGGCGAAGCCCCAGGAGTACAAAGGCAGTTGTTCTGCATGTCCTGGGCAATGAGAAAAACACTGGGTGAAAAGCAGATGGGATTTCTCTGTACACAGTTTCCCAGAGATGGATTTGGAGTAAAGCAGGCCAGGTTTCAGTGGCAGGCTGGGGTTGGCAGGTAGCCCAGCCTGGGGTGCAGCAGCACCCAGTCACTTCCGTGTCTCCATCGGGCAAAGCTCCCCAGGGTTTTGCTTGGTAAGGGCACACAGGAACAGCCTTAAACCACCAGAGTGACAGCAAATTCAAGTGTCTCACTGACTCTAAAACTGTTTCTTAGAAGCTGTTTACTGTAGCTTCAGTTTTTATTTTGTAATACACTTTTTTTACAGCAGCCTTTTACCTACTTTTTAGGACACGTCAGGCATCTTGTGTGCCGAGCCCTCTGCTTCTGAACAGCAGAGATGCTGCTGAGGTTAGAGGTGTCCTGCAAGGAGTTAGGAAACTCAAAACCTTGTTCTGGTGATGACATCAAAATGACTGAAAGGATGTTTAGTCATGTTTGCAGTACTGTGGGTGCTAAGGTAGCTACAAGTGTCAGTGTACAATAGCAGTTTTTACAGATGTGGGTAGGAATTTGAGGTTATAGCTCACCATCTTTTGTGCCTGTACAACAGATGGGTACTGTGTATTTAAAAGATTCATTTTTTAGCAAGAATTAAAAGGCAAAGATAGTACAGTTAATTTAAGGAACCTCAACTAGATAATACTGTAACTAAGTTTATTAATTTGACGTTTGCATCAAGTCTTGAATTTTTGATGTGTGCTTCTGAAACTTGTTGTTCAGTACAAAGCTCCGAGGTTGAAATACTACTTAAGTTTGTAAGTTTTAGTCCCTTTCTTGGAAGGTAAAAAGCAGAAATACAAGAGAAGTGATCCTGCTGCTGGTCTCTATCACTGTGGGATATGCATAGATTTTTTTCATTATTGTATTTAATGTTTTCTCATTAGAAAAACCAGAACCCTCTAGCTGATGACGCATCAACTCTTTTGTATTACTTACTCTGTTCATGGGATTACTGCCTTTTTTCATGTTTGTGTAAGAAATAAAGGATCTTGCACATGAATCACCTGTGTGTGAGCACATCATCTTCAACCTTGAAAGAGACAAACTATGAAACACTATAAAGTGATAGTCCTCCCCCCAGAAAAAGAAAGCCCATTAGGTTTGTTTAATCAAGTACTTATTCTGAAACACTGCTGTAATTGGATACCAGGCCAAGGGGTGAACTACTCTATTCTTCCCCCATCACTCCAACCTGCTCTTTTTACCTTTGTGCATTTGCTTGTGAACATGAGGTTCTTGCAATAAATAAAAAGAGGGATTTTATATAATCTAATGAAATAAAACTGTGTCACAGTCCCTGTTGCTTGAGGGTCCTGTACTATAGCACTTAAAGAAGTCAGGGATAAAAGTTGGTTTTGCATATTACTTTATCTTTTTTTTCCCCCAGCTTGAGCCAATTCAGAAAATACAAGTATTCCTCCAGTTTTCTGACAGGGGCTGCAGCAAACTCCTGCAAGTGCTGAGCTTCACCCAGACCATCTCCTACAGCTGTTGGCTGCTGGTGGAGGCTGTCAGGCTGAGCCAACCAGAGAAACAAAGTCCTTGCAGCAGTGGAAAGGAAGTGTCTGCTGACCCTCCAGGGTATGGGGGACAGAAAATAGGGATGCACTGGTGATGGATCACTTGGGGAAGGAGTGGGAGAGGGGGCACTGTGTGGTGGAGGGTTGGGACACCTGGAGATGGTCTTTGCCAGGCCCTGTCCTTGTGCTGCACAGCTTGGGGCACACAGACCACGCTGCTGCTGCTGCAGCAGGGGAGCAAAGGGCTGGGGGCTGTGCCAGACACCCTCCTGCAGAAATGCAGCACTGGCCCCAGGGCCTCCTCTGCCTGAGGGAGAAACTCCTGCTGGGCCCAGATGGGGTGGGTGTCTGGATCTCATGGTGAACTAATGGTGCTTCCTAAACTAAAGTTCATGTAAAAGGGGTAGGGGGAGGTGTTTGGCTGGTTTTTCTTGTTATGAAAACCCTACCTGGCTAAGGCAACCAGCACTTTCCTCTTCTGCTCGCCTCTGTGTGCTGAGCTGTGTTCCATGGGCTCTCCAGCTCAGCTGCAGCACAAACTACACAAACTGTGCATTAACAAACCATGTCCAAAGGGAAAAAACAAACCAACCAACCAACCCTTCACTTTGCTTTTGCTCAGGTTACTGTACAAATTGCCATGGGGTTACAGTGGCTGAGGGCTGCACCTCACCTGCTCCATCAGCACATGCAGTCACAGAAGCCTGGGGATTGCTGAGGCACCTGAGCTGAGGCTCCAGCTTGGCTGAGCAGATGAACACGGTCAAATTTACATGGTTAAATACTTTTCACTGTTGTTAGCCAGAATGCAGAGCCTTGGCCAATTCTGCCATTGCTGAGGGCCCAGGTGCCTGAGCTAAAACCCGCAAGGCAAACAGGAAGAGTGTGGCACAGCCTGGGCGATGTATCCCAGCTCCCAAAATAAAACTCCAAGCCTGTGTGACATTCCTGAGCTCTTTGAAGGACACAAATCAAATCAACAACTGCCCCAGTGTGTAGCTCCCGTAGTTCAAACTCCATACAGTCAAGACATTTTGATTTTGCCCTTCCCTTTCCAATATTGAGAGAGCACACAAAACATCCAAAGGAAAAAAAGCCTGACCAGTTTTCAGAGAGCCAGCATTCCTACAGAGCTGAACGGCCAAAGTCACACTAGTTACACCAATTTAATGCAAAAATTAAAGTTTTTCTGCAGGTCTTTTATAAACCAATATCCATCCTGCTGCAGTGTCAATTATTCTATTAGTTTAAACAGGAAAAAAATAACCAAGCCCAAACCCCAGCCCTGCTGAATGGGTGTAGAGTTCTCCCTGCACATATTCCTATGCAGGTTCTCTGTGCAACACCGCAGAACTGTCCCCTCTGTCCCATCAAACCCAGCCCCACACACAATGCACTGGCACCAGCTCTTTAAAAACAACTGTATTTCAACCAACTATTTTAGGAATGAAAGGCCACCCTTCTCCAAACTCAGCTATGTTTGTGACTCAGCAAGAATGTCACAGGCCTCTGTGTTGCTTTTTATTTCAGTTCCCCTTTCAGGCTCCCTGCCTGTGCCACAGAATGCTGCAAACACTGGTGGCACTGATGCCTCAGCCTCTTTAGGCTCTTTTCTAATGGCTCTGTAAGTAACAGCCTCTGTTTCTCTGCTCTCACAGCTGCCCCCATCTTATAACTCAAACAGTAAATAGTGAAAACTCCATGAGCTTTCAAAATTATTCTGTTAAATAAAATGACTAAATTTATAAGAGAACTACAGGCAGATGAGTTTTGCACTGACAAGAGTTTTCAGACAGCTATAAACAAAGTGAGTTTACCACTTTGAAGATGGATCAGGGTCTTCCTTCTTCATTGGTTAGCAGTGGCTGAAAGAAAGCAATTACAACTGTACAACCCAAAAACCTCACTTAGTCCAGTAAAAGCTGAGGGAAATGGACTGAATCAAGCCCATAAATGCAATCAGCTGCTAAACTATTGAAAAGGAATTCCAAATCATGCCTCCTCCAAATTTGCTCTCTGCTGTGAATGGTCAGGAGCTGCCTCTGTCACCATGAAAAGCAAGAAGTCCCACCCACATCAGGCCTGGTTTTTGTCCCTGTTGCTTGATTTTTCCCAAGTTTTCTTTGACACCTGCCCCTGCCTTTTGCCACACCTTGCCCTGACACAGCCACTCCCAGAGAAAAGCTTTGCAGCTGGGCCCAGCCCTGCCTTTGTTCACAGCTCCAAGGCTCTGGGAAGCCTGGCACCCATCAGGGGGCAGGTAATTAATGGGTTTCTTGTGCTGGGAAAAGCTTCTCCTCTTAGCTGGGAACCAGCCCACTCCTCCAGAGCAGTGCTTTTAAACCCAGGTATTGTCTTTCACCCCCAGTGCAACTCTTCGGACCAGCACCAGCACATTTTCTTTATTGCAGACTCACCCTCCTAGGACAGAAAAAAATCTGCCACACAGCAACCAAAGGCCGTGAGTCACATCTACCAGGACCTCCCCAAAGCTCTGGCTGATAAAGCTTTCGGCAGCTCCGGCCAACACGCAATGTCTGGCGAACAAAATGTTCTGGAAAAACGTCGTGCCTTACATAAACACACTTTTCTGGCACGTCCATCCTGTTGTGTTAAAACCTGGAGAGGCTGACTCGGCCTGGCTTCTGCAGGAGCAAAGGGAACGCGGGGGGTGGAGGGAATGGAGTGTGGGGAGGAAAGAGAGGGGCAGAGCCCAGCCCCACACAGCTCCTGGGCCGCTGCTCACACAAAGCTGATGTACACACTGCCCACCTCCCTGAGCCCGTTCCTGGCACCCAGGCAATTCTCCAGCGTGTCTTTGGCGGGCAGGAAGCTCTCAGTGCTGCTGACAAATTGCCACAGCGCAGGCGAGACTTCTGCTCCTCCTTGGCCACGCTGTCCAGCAGGACTCTGGGATGTCCTTGGGCTTCCCCGGCACGTCGAACACACCGAACGGGCCCAGGCAGTCCCGTCCCAGCAGGTGGCAGAGCCGGGCCAGCTTCTCGAACCTGCTCATGTTGTGGAAGCGCTGGTCGGCCAGCGCGGCCTCTTGTCGGCAGCGCCCTCGGCGCGGCAGAGCTGGGCCGGCCGCAGGGCCTGCACATGGAGCTGCAGCCTCACCCGCCTGCCAGCCCCGCGCAGCGTCCACAGCCAGTCCACCTCAACAGCAGTGACTGCTGCTTGCTCATCCTGCTGGTCGTGATCCGCTCCTCCTCCTCCCTTTTCCACGTGGAAGCTGACGAAGTTGACCAGAAAGATCTCGCTCAGGGTGTTGGTGGCCGGCTGGAATTTGCTTTGTGGATCCACAAAACCGAGATAGTCCTTCAGCCTCCGAGACGCGTGGAGCACGCCCTGGCTGAAGGCTTCACAGATGACCAGAGTTTCAGCCTTGTTCTCCTGGTTGTCCTCCTGGGAGACCTCATGGCCCATTCTCTGTGCCAGAGGAGGTCGTTTCCACATGCAGGACGTCCCTTCCTTTTCCAGCCAAGGCTCTGAGGCGCTGGGCTCGGCCAGACTGTTCAGCTGCACGTGGCCACCTGCAGCCTTCCTGGCGAGGGCAGAGCTGAGCTCTGTGAGCCACAGGGCAGCCAGGCTCCCTCCTGGGTGTGTTTTGCACAGCTGACTGAGCAGCAACCAGCCCAACAGGCCCCGGAGCTTTCACACCTCCTGAATTCACCTGTGCTTGTTTTCCTTATTGGCAATTCCGGCACCATTTCTTCAGCTGATGTGATCTCAGGCCAGTCTAATCTCCTCTCCTCTGACCTCCTTTCTAGGAGTATTGCAGAGAATCCATTCTATTGGCACTGGGTGTTGCCTGGAGATGAAACAACCTCTTTTTCTTTTAATCTCCCAGAGAAGGGGATGCATCCACACCTGAAGACTCACACCAGGTGCTTGAAATGATGTGATCACTGTTGATGGGATGTTGCCTGTATCCCAGTGTCACCTCCTGCTCCAGTCAGTGGCAGTAGCATCACAGGGACTCAGCTGGGCCTTTGGCTCACAAGAGAAGCTCATGCTGTTGCTGCCTGTCACTGCACTATCTCAGGGAAGCTGACAGTCAATGCAGCCCCCTGCACAGCTATCAAATGCAGCCACAAATAAAACAACTTCCCAACCTTACAAAATGCAGTCTGTCTAGCTGTGAAAGCTGGAACCCAAGTTACTGCAGCAGCAAGAGCCAGCCCTGGATGTTGCTGGTGCCACATGCACCACTGTGGTCTCCTCATTCCTTCATGACCTTCCCACAGCCAGGATTGGAGGCCACATTCCTGCTTCTCCTGCTATCTCTGACTGCAACTCCCATTTCCTTTATTCACAGCTTTCCCAGCACCTCATACTCTCTGCTTTGCTGACCACTGTTCCCAATCCACTGGCAACTCGGAAGGTCTTAGCTGGCTCCAAGAGCACCCTCTTCTTCCTCCCAGCTGAGGAAGAGGCTCACTAGGAAAAGCTCTTGCTGCAAATGAAAATACCACAATACTAAGGTGGAGCATAAAGTCTGCACTAAACATTCCTAACAACAAAGCAGTGCAAGGTATAAAAAGCATTCGGGTAGGAAAAGTGCCAACTTCTCTCCAAAAGGGAAAGCCAGGCTGCAACAACACTTAGTGGATAGGAATCAGAAAAATCATTCCAGGGGTTATTCTGCATTACTTCTCCATTCCTAAGCATATATGTACTTTGAAGTACAAACAGAAAAAGAAGATGATTTAATCCCCATAGGCTCTTGATTGAAAAACACCTATCTTTCCCTCATGATTGCAAACCAACAGATGAAAGTTTCTTATTCTCTAAGTTTCAAAATGCTTATCCTCAGTGTTCCAACTGAAACACTGGGCTGATGAACCAAACCAGAGAAGTGAAGGTCAGGAGATGGGGGGGGTCTGTGTTTTCTGGTCCATTATCCAGCTACACTTTGTACCTGCAGCCAACAAAATGGAACTTGGGGAAGCTCAACTCCTGCTGGAGCTCCTGACTGCTGAGGGATGAGGGGAATGACACCTTGGACCAGAGGGAGAGTCCCTTTTACAGCAAGAAGGGACAGCCCTGCGAGGGCTCCTCATGGAGCACACACTGAGCAACAGCCAAGCCACTTCTCACCACACCAAACAACCCAAGATGGTTCAAACCAGCCCAGAAATAACTAAAAAGTCTTGATGTAGTTGATTTCTTAGCTGTTAGTTGAGCCCTTCTGCAGGCACTACTGACAAACAAACTAATCAGTCAAAAATCAAAAAAGTGTGATTTTGGCCCTTTTCTCTCTATTGTTTTTTTTAATAGAACAAAACAGGCTTCCTAGGAAAATTAAAAGGAGAAAAAAAGAGGATATGTGAAAAAGGGAAGCAGCTTCCAGAAACACTTGGCATTTTCCACAGACTTTATTGGATTTCACATGGCAATACACAGCAGTTACGTTGCCCTCTCCAAAGAGGCACCAATGAAACACCCCGACCGTATCGACGGTGTGCACACGCACATAAAACCTCCCTGACTTCACCACCTCTCTCGTGTCCCCACCCAGAAGATAGCCAAGGATCAGATGACAGGCAGCTCCGAGGGGATGACCTGGCTTCCAGGAAAGGGTTGTTTGAAGCAGAATGCTGCTTACACTGCACTTAATTAAACCATCACTGCCCTTGCTGGTAACACTGCGGAGAAACTGGAGACTGTGCCTATTTCAGCACACAGCATGGTGTCACCAGCTCCCTTTCCCCCCACCAGTCCTGTTTGTAGCCAGTGACTACTGAGAGCCATCCAGAGGAATACTTTTGCTCGGAAGCCTGCACATCTTCCCAGTGCTTCCACTGGGTTTTACACTCAACTTCCATGTAAATAATAACAATATTGCAGAGTATTCACAGAAAGCGAGGCCTGAATCCACATCCCAAGCATCTACACCCTAAAGCTGACAGCAAGAATCACACAATGTGGTATTTCTGCCTGAATCAAACACCTCAAACACCCCCAAGACATCAGAGGAAGAAATAACAGACAGCAAACTGTCCACGGACAGGAATCTGTCAGGAATATTGAATAAAGCAATGTGATCTGTTTGCAGATAAACAGTAAGCAGCAAAAAGTATTTTATGCAGACTTTATGGATTGTTTGCCTGGCTCCAGTGACTGAAGAGAGAATGGCAGTGTTTGATATTATGTACAACACAACCTGCCCACATCACATTTTTCACCTTGGTACATCAATAATCACCTACACTGCACATCCTTCAGAGATCCAGGTTATCATATAACATAAATCCAGCTTACAGTAACATAATGCTAGAATATGCCTCTGATCTGATGGGAGTTCCCTGAAAGCCCTGGAAAGAACCCTTCCTCCTTTCCTAGCTTTGTTAACAGTGTTTTACAAACACCCACAAAGTCAGCAGGAGCCCAAAACCCCTTGCAGGACACCAGGAATGGCCTCACTTGCAGCAAAGAGAGCAAGGAAACGAGTGACAAACGCTTGGCAAAGCAGCACACCACCAAGGCAGGGACAATTCCAGCTGGGCTTTGGTTTGCCTTTACAGAGCAAAGCAGCTTCATGCCATTGTGCTAAAATACATGCAACGTTCAACACCATACAAATGCTCACTGTAATAAAAAGTTAACTTTTGTTTGTTTGCTTTTGGCTAGGACACCTCCCGACACCCAAAGTCTGACACAAGATTTCCACTGGCCAGTTAGGAATTTTAAAACCTGATGATCCTCAAAAAGCAGAAGAGCTGTGCTTTAAGGAAGTAAAATGAGCAACATGTCTGATATCTGAATTTTGGAGGAAAAGTCCCACCTTAGGCTTAATAAGATGAAATAATATATTTCCTATACATTTCTCTATATAACTTTGTTTTTTTTTTTGCAACTACACCACCTTCACGTTAGTCACAGCACAGAAATATCCCTTCCATATGCAGGGAGTACTCTCAACTTTAAGGAAATTTTTTAAGTCACAGAAGTGTTAATAACCTTGTTAAAAGCTCTAACTACTGCTGCTGGGGACAAGAAAAAAGACATTTTAAAATGTGCAGTTTCTGCATGAGTCACTGCTAGAAGAAACATGCCTTAGAATTGTTCATCTCAAATGGAAGATCATTAAACTGTGCACTCAGTAAAAAGCAACGAAAACAAACAATTCCAAAGGTCAGCCTGCCTTTCCCAGTAACCAGCTGGTATGCAAACTGGCATAATTTTTTTACAACCTTCTCCCCTTCCCTCACACACCTTCAACTTTCCATCACTCTCACACAAAATTTAAATTTTCGCTTTTATATGTACTTCATATACTTCTTTTTTCTTTGTCTTTTTTTTTTTTTTTATAAAACAGTATAAAAATAGGAGCAACAGTCAAGAGCTACCAGGGAGCTTACGCAGGGCAGGGGTGACTAAAGTTCTACCCTGGATCCTGTAGGAGGGGCAGAACTGGTATTTGTGCCAAACCAAAGCACTTGAGAAAGGGCAGTGACTTCTACTTTTCAGCTGAGAGCATAGAGCAAGCTGATGCACGGTATCTACAGCAATACTTTTACCTAACACCTGCTGTTATTTTCAAACAGTATAAAGGATTATCTGAGGCCATGAATAAGCAAAAGGAGCACTGTCATACCACACCAATTCAAATGCAACACTCTGAAACACATCACCAGTTTGTACATTAAATAGAGTTAAAACGATCACCATTCACCAGTGGCTGGGTGGCTTTTATGGCAACTTAAGAGTAGGCACCTGGTTTTTTCTCCTTTTCTCTTTAAAATCCTCCACCCCTCGGTGTTACTTCTAACAAACAGAAGCCAGAGCAATGTAAAGTACACGATGTGCTGCCCATCACGTGAACGGTGATGTCCTGGCACACAGGGAAGGGAGCCTTGGGCAGTGCCTGCTGCTGCCTGTCACACATTGGAGTCCTCATCTGTTATACTGGTGCTAGGAGAGCGAGTGGCAAAGTCTTTGAACATTTCATCTTCCTTCAACATGTGCTGGAAAGGAAAGGAGGGAAGAGTCACCGTTCCTCACCGCTGGGATCAGGCAGCTGGGATGGGCCTGTCCTGTGCTGGGCAGCAAATGTTGCCTGCCAGCCACTGCTTTGTTCTGCTGAGGGAGGTTTCCACCCATGCTGGTGCAAAACCAGCTCAGTGCTGTCTGCTGGCCCCAATGCTCGGGGCTTCCATCCAGGAACTGCACCAGGAGCCTCAGCTGGAAACCCACCACCCACGGGGAACTGGGTGGGTGCCACGTGCTCTGCCCTCCCCGGGGGCGTGGGGAGCCACCATGGAGAGCTGGTCACCAAACAGGCCACCAAACCTCCCCACCAGGATGGGTATCCTCCTGAACTTGTTTTTCTTTTCCCCTCTGTTGCTGTAGAAAACCCCAAGGACCTCACTGACCCCATTTAACACGAGAGACTGCCAAGGACTTTACACCCATCTCACAGAAACAGAGACCTTACTCCACAGACCCCATTTTCAGTCTTACTGTCAAGTTGTTGATGCCTTCAGAAAATGCTCCTATTTGCCTCACTGTCCCTTCTGAATCTTCCATCTATAAAAACAGAGAATGAATAATGAATCAGCAATAAATGATGTGTATCCTAGAATAGAATCCTAGAATGGACTGGGACCTCAGAGATAATCTTGTTCCAAACCCCACCATGGGCAGGGACACCTTCAACTGTCCCAGGGTGCTCAGAGCCCCATCCAGCCTGGCCTTGGACACTGCCAGGGATCCAGGGGCAGCCACAGCTTCTCTGGGCACCCTGTGCCAGGGCCTCCCCACCCTCCCAGGGAAGCATTTTTTTCTAATATCTAATCTAAATATGTTCTCTTTCTGTTTGAAGCCATTCCCCCTTATCCTGCTAAGAAAGAGTGGCAATGAAGTGCAGGACACAATTTACTGATTACACCTGAGGTGTTCAGAGCAAGGGAGAAGTGTGTCCTGTCAGGAGAGGACAGTTATTTCAAAGTAGGTCCTAGAGGTGCTGCATTCACAGCTTCAACCTCCTTGGGCCAAGACCCTTTGGCCAGTAATCCTGTGTGACAGCAAGAAGTTGGGACCTTCATGGGACCTTCTCTTCCCAGAAAGGAAGGCTTCCCAGGGAAAAGGAAAAACCTGACAGCACAGTCTGACTCCCCATTGTTAGACCTGGCCTACCTGCTCCAGCCTGTCCAAATCATCATCGTCATAGACCCGGATATCCAGGCCAGGCTTAAAGCCCTTCTTGGATCCACTTCCAGATGCCCGTCCCAGCTCCATAGGACACACATACTCCTCCACATCATCTTGCTTCTTCTTCCTCAGGCTCCCAAAATTGCTGAAGGTAAGTTTCTTTGGCTTAAAAGTGAAGAGAAATTTGACAAGGAGTTGGACAATCACCAAATAATTAACAGATCTACTCTTGCACTGGGTGTTTCCATGAGGAAGGGTGAAAACCCCACTGCTCTCCTAAACACATTTTCTGAAATGACAGCTGCATCTGCAGGGACAACGTGTTCTCTCGTTCTACCACTGTTAAGACAACACCATTTCATGTATCCCAGATGAGATCAAAATTCCACAACATGAGCCTACAGACAGTAAGGGACAGTCTCCCTCCCAAACAGCTCACAGTGCAGACAGAAGGACATCATGAGGCTGAGGTGTGGTCTGTTCATGGCAGACTCCAGTGCCAAACCCAGATCTGCCAGCTCCTGCTTTCAAGCTTCTTTCTTTAGGAATCAACCCCCTTCCTCAGACCTTTCTGAAGTGCCCTCCCAACAAGGAGAAAACAAGCACCCTGGAGACCCAAATGCCTGCCTGGGACCTCACACACCTCCCAGAACACGTGGCCTACCTTTACTTTGGCAGTTGCAGTCAGCAGGACATAGTCTGGGGACTCCATGGCTTCCCTTTTCTGCTGCTGGGCCTCCTGCCCCACCAGGAGGTTGAAGTGAGTGGCCAAGTGCCGCCTCAGCAGCGTCTTGTTGGGTGGGATGTTCAGCAGCTGTGCCATGGTTTCCACATTGAAACGGGGCTCCAAAACCTGCAAATCCAACCACAGAGAATCCAGATGGAGCCAGTGCTGTCTGGTGAGGTCTCAAGGACATCCAACAGGCCTATCTTGGCCGCTCCCTAAGGTCGCTTTGGGGTTTTGGTTTGTATTTTAGAGGAAATATACAGCAAGGAAGGAGAAAAGAGTTAACTAGTTAAAGGATTCCTACAATGCTACCTCCAGGCTTTCCTTCTGGAGTTATAAATAGAAACAAATTGGCAGGTAAGAAGAAATTAACAGATAAATCCACCCTTAACTGAAGTAATGTGTGAAGGTGCCACAAAATGTTAACCCTCCATCCTCTTCAAGTCTGGCAAAGGTGCCCAGAGGAATCATGGGAAACAAACTTATAAAATGTTTGGAGCAGGGAGGTAACTCTCAATCACCACAACAAACCTCTGCAAGTATAAGTCTTGTCTGGAGTATGTGATGCTAGATTAAAAACAATCCTGGTTTGACAGTGAAATCCCAGATTTTACAGGAGTAACGAGCTACCCTCACAAAAGAAAACCATATCCAGGTCTAGGAAGGCAGAAGGTGGCTTTCAACTGCATGACAGCAGTGTGCAGCGTCGCAGGACAGGAGGTGGAGAATGCCACACTGGAATTAGCGAGAGGGCAACGCAGATTAACAAACCACAGCGCCTCCGCCCCAGACATTCACCCTCGGGTGAATAAATTTCCGTCGCCGCTGCGCACGCAGCAGAAGAGCAGCCAAGGCGCGCGCGGCGCGGACAACGTCGGCACACTGAAGGAGCCGCTGCCGCGCACACCGCTCAGTGCCAGGGCAGGGGCCACCCCAGAGCTCACCATGAGCCCCCCGTGCACGCCGCTGCCCCGCAGGTTGGGCGCGTACTCCGCCAGGTCCACGGAGCGCAGCCACTCCATCACGCGGTGGTTGGTCCACTGGGCCACCTCGCAGGGCGTCGCGTTGTTCTGCCAACGGGAGGAACGGCGGGTGAGCAAACATCCCCGACCAGCTGAACCCCAGCCCCGGCCCCCGCCGAACAAACCCCTCCTGCCCTGAAGGAACACAATCCCACCTTACACCCGAGAATAAATCTCGCTCTGGCTTGCAGCCGTGGCAGCGTGGAGATGGGTCTGGGCAGTGGGTGGGTCTGTGTTATCCTTCAGCTCATTTGACCATCCTGCTGTGCACCGGGATTATTTGCCATTTCTACTGTTGCCTTAGGTTTTAACCCTTATATTTTTCAAATCCTGCATTGTCTGGCGTGTATGCTTTATATCTCATTGGTTGCTGTTCTCTATAGACAGAACAGTGCCACTGTGTACTTACCAAGGACATTTGAGCTGCCCAGACCCAAGCTTCTAAAGGGGGGGGCGAGCTAGGGGGAAATTGCAAAGTTTCAATTGGTAAATCTATGCTGATATGCAAATGGACCAAACCTATAAAGGTGTGGAGAACTCGTGACTCGTCGTCCATTTTGGGTGATGCCCCAAGGAGGGGGCTTTGTCTGCCCTAAATGTACCTTTGAAGGCCTTTTGAATAAATACCCACCTTTTATTCCCTTACTCCTGCCTGGCCTCAGTTTTTTGGGCTAGCCTTTTTAGGCAACACTACCATTAGAGCTGAAAATTCAGCTGGTTCCACAAGCTGCTGTGCAGGTAAGATTGTGAATCTAAATCCAAGAGTCTGGGTTGTTTTGCCATCCACTGCCCTATCCAGCATTTGCTGCTTCCAAAACAAAATGATGGCAGTCTGGTAAAAGCTCCTTTTACACAGAAAACTTTGACCCAGCCATCAGTTTTCCAGAGTTACACAAGACTCATGGCAACAGTGCACTGAGTTCAAGATGATTTGTATTTCAGACAGCGCATCAGAGACTGGGCCAAAACAGCCAGCTGTTGGCTGGGAGGAGAAGTGGGAGACTTGGAAAGGAAGACATGAGTTTGGGGTCATGTCAGGCAGAGGAAAGAAAGGGATGTCAGAGTTTGAGGGCAGAAGAACAACATGAGAAAAAGGAAACTAAAACTGAAGCAGAATGAGGAGACAGGAGGAGAGAGCAGAGCAGGAATAATCAGAAACACCAGGGGTACAACCCCAGAGGACTCCTCCTCACAGCTTCATCTGAAAGCAGTACCTCATCAGACGGCCTCCTGCGCAGGCAGTTGGGCTCAAAGTTGTTTATTCTCAAAACCTGAATGGCTCTTTTGATGCTGAGGTGGTGGAGGACGCTGACAACCTTCAAGGACAGCAGGTCATCCTGTCAAAGAGCACAAGGGAGTTAATAAACACAGACATGCTTATTCATGGGAGCAGCATCCTCCTGGAGACTGCTTTGACCCCTGGCTCAAAATGGCATATCTGACACATACAGGGTAAGATTTTACTAGGTGAGACAGGTGATTAACATCAAACCATCTGTCCCAAAACAAAACCTTCCTGTGTTGCACTGTGTTGTACTAGCTCCTGGGGGATGTCCTCCACACAGGATACAGAGCTTAGTACATGAAACCTGGGGTAACAATGAGGGGAAAAGGGTGAGATGACACATCCTCAGTGATGGGATTAGAACCAGGACAGCTTTCCAAACACAGTGCACCAGACTCAGCTGGCATTTAATCCTGCCAAAAGTTTTAATACCACTAAAAGTTTAACTGAAAACAATAAGTTGCCCTGAAAACTGGGACATCCAGTATGGTTAGAATAAAGAAAAAAAAAGAGGGAAGAAGAAAAGTATAGAGATGTGACAGGCTGGTCTCCCACAGCTGCAGATGATTTTTGTTTTTAAATTCCTGTCACAAGCGATGGAACAGAGGGAAGGGTGACCACACCCAGGCTGCAGAGAGGCTCACCTCAAGTCTCCCTGGCCCCAGCTCACCATCACTGTAGCTCCTGCCTTGCACAGGCACCTGCTGTGGTTTGAGGGGAGGATGGCAGGTTGGCCAGGAGCACCAGCTCACACTCACTGTGCTGAGGGAGGTGCTGAGGGAGCTCTGGACACAGGGACAGGGCACTGTGAGGCAACCTGGCTGTGAATTCACAGCACACCATTTGCAGCCTGGGATGGACCACTTCTCACACCACAGGCACAGCCACATCCCTCCCTGCAGTGCACTGGTGGTACTAACAAAACCTGCTGGTTCTTACCCCAAGAGCTCAACCTTTGCAACGCTTTAACTTCAACATTTATCTCCCAGGGGACTTGGTTTGTGGCTCACACAGTTTGTGGCTGCTGAGCCTCCCACCAGTGTCCATGGAAACTGTCAGGCACCTCTTAGGACAATGTGTGCTATGCCAGGGAATGAGATGGTGCCTCACAGCACCCCTGACCACAGGGCACAGGTGGCTGCCTTTGGTTGGACAGGCAGCTTTTAGATGTCAGGAGGGGGGAGAGATTAGTTCCTCCCCTCGTGACTACAGCAGCAAGCAGGAATTTTCCTTTGGCTCCACAGAAGTTCCATCATCATCTTGTACTCAGGGCTCCTCCACACCACCAGGGAGGGGAGAGTCAGAGCCTTCTGGCACCCGAGGGGGCTCAACTCACAGTGGTACATGTGGTGGACAAAGGCAAAGGAGATGGGTTGGTTTGCAAAATGGAAGGTGTCAGGTTTTGCCCACCTCTGCCTGCATTCCACTGTCTAGCCTCAGCAATTTAGCACTTCAAACCCCAAATAGTCAGATTCTCTCTCATTTAAGGAGCCCAGCCATGGAAAGCCTGTAAGGAGAAGTATGTATGGTCAGACTTGCCAGCTGCCTCCCTGCTGCTGTCTCTCCAGAGCAGTGCTATGAAACAAAAACCTCCCCTGCACTGCAGCTCTGGGCACTTGCTGTGACACCTGCATTCCTGCTAAAGCAGGCTCTTCATTTGTAACTCAGTCCCAACTGTGCCATCAAGTGCCTCAAAGTCCAAGTGAAATTTGTCTGGCTTACATAAACTCATGTACCTTTGTGCCAGGGTTAACCTAGCTTAATGTTTCAGTATTACTTATGCACACTGGACTCTTATTTTGTCAGAATATTTAAGGCAAGATTCTTTGCTTACCCAAACATTTTACTGTGTTCAGCTAACCTTGTGATGAATCTGACAGAAGAGTTACTATGTCGTGGTTTGCTATTTTATTTATTATAAAATAATAAATATTTGCTATTATTTATTTTGAGTCAGAGTCACTTCAAAAGATCATAAGCATTAGCTTAATACTTTGCATATTTAGTCGATTGTTTACAGTCAATCTGTTTTTATAATCTAATGGTCAAACTTGGTCTAAAAATATCCCCAGTGAACTACAATTAAAGGGCAGTGACAATGGTAATTAAGTCTCCTAACACAAGATCAAGTTCAAGGTGTGATCCTGCTGGCATCACATCTCAAGAGCTAAGAAGCAGAAGAAACAATCTGCCTCTACTTTTGTATTATTGTCTGTAGTCAACTAAAGGAAATGAAATCAAACCCCACTATTAAAGCAGTGAGTACTTAACATTTGACCAAAATGGACTCAACTGCAAAGCCACACCAGTCCCAAGCAGCAGCTGCAATTCCTCAGCAGTGCCATGCTTGTCTTAGGAGGAGATTTAGATGGATCCACCCCAGGAATCCCCCTGGTGCTACTGCAAAGCCTATACAAAATCCATGCAAGTATGGCATGAAACGGTAACTCATGGTTCATGAGGGAACAGGCCTGACTTCTTCTTTGTTGTACAGTAAGAATTAATATTAGCAACATTCAGTTTGCATTTGTATCCCCAGAGAACCAAGGTCTTACCTCATCCTACCTGAGACCTTACACAAAGGAAACCTGCTGGTTTGCCTTCACCTGACTGGCAGTGAAGTGGGGAGTGGGGAGCTGATGCCTGTGCTGAGCACTTTCAAAAGCAAAAGCCATTAAGTACAGCCTGTTTTCAAGCAAGGTGGCTCTTAAACCTGCAATTTCCTTCAAAGGCAATTGCTTGTGTTTTCTTCACCTGAGCATCCACATGAATTAGTAAGCTGAGTGAATGCTTGCTCACTGAAGAAAAAGATTCCACCTACTTCTATTAACTAATAACAACTTGTACTAACTAATAACAACACGAACAAAGGGGTGAATGGTGACCACAGCATTTGCACACCTGCCTGAGAACACCAGTGTCACACACAACTGTTAAGCTCAGGACTGCCCATTTCTCATGCAGGTGTCCAACTCCTTGCTTACTATGTTTGCTCTTCCACCTGAAGATGGTAGCCCTAAAGATGGAGAGAATTTAGGAAATGCTTGCAGGAGAGTAGCAGTACCTCATTTCTAGAGGTTACAGCTATTAGCATTAACACAGGGCACCCACTAGAGTTTCAAGGGGTTCTTTAAACTCTGAGAAACCAAGAACGTGAAAAGGATGTCAGGAAAAAGAGCAGCCATGTACTCACCACGCTCATGTAATGGAGCATTCTGCCATCCACCTTTCCTTCATCAAACTGGGTCTTGTACTGGGGGAGGCCAATGTCATCCAGCCACCCTAGGGCAGGACAGACACTCCTGTCAGTGTGGCAGCCAAGCTACCCAGCACCAGCTCCTGTTCTCATCCTCAGAGCCCCACCTCAGCCACGACTAGGAACCCCTATCTAAAGTTACTGCTTCAGCATGCAATCAAATCTTACTGGTAACCCAGTGGTAATCCAGTTTGCCATGGTTGTTCTCCTCTTCAGAGCCCAGGGCCTGCAGAGCGAGCTGAAGCTTCTTCCGATGCAGTGGGTGCTTTATCCCAAGCTCCTGGGAAAGGAGGAAAAGCAGCACACCTAGAGAAAGGCTATTTCATTTCTCCCCCTGCTGAATTACAAAGGGTTTCTGAGAGTCACATTCTCACAGCATTGCTGGCGGGCTGGCAGGTGTGTTTTCTGATTTTTGACCTTAATTTGCTGACTTTCAGAGTCATTTTAGCACATGTTGAGTACTAGGGAGAGGCCCACTTACTGTGGTGGGTTAGTTTTACAATGTGGTAGATTAATCTCAGGGAGTGATGGATTCCAAATTGTATGAAAATATCAGTAACAATATTCTCCTACCAGGTTACAAAAATCCCACAATACAATAATAATAATAATCATCATCATATTAGCATTCCAAAAAAATATTTGCTGTGATTATTTCCTCCCCTCCACTCAGGCAGGTAAAGTTAAAATAATTATTTAATTAAGAGCATATGAAGGTCCCAGGAATTACTCAAATTCATTAATGCTTCCAAATGCGTAACATTATTCCCCAGTTTAGTTGCAAATGCAGGCGTTCCAGGATCCCTTTAATCCCATTTTCACTTTCACCAGTGCCTGCTGGTTAATATCACCTCTGATAATTACACATCATTATGTTCACAGCACACTTCTCTTATTTCAGCTGTAATGTAACTATCTAATTGAGAAAACAGGCTTGCTATTTGGTGAGGAGAGTGATTATTTAAAAGCTGAAATTTCAAAGTTTAGCAAATATTATGGATTAGAAGTATAAATTGAATCAATTTCTTTTGTGTTTCTCATTTAAAAAACTGACAATTCTGCAACAATTAAAGACAGAAACTGATCAACCTCTGTGTAACAAATCCTCATGCCTCTTGTATAAAATGGGCAGAAAATACAGAGACCAAACCAGCAGCTTTTTACACCCTTCTCACACAGGCATAAAACAACTGCACAATACATGAGTGCTAATGAACCAGGGCTACAAACTCATATGATAATGAGGCACTCTTGCATGCATATCAATTGATGTGTCCATGCTTAATGAAGTTAAATCACATGTTTGTAATTATTAGCTTCATTACAGAGCATTAAATTTCTACAGAACTTCAACTAAAAAAATGAATTCGGCATCACTGCAGGTGACAGTTTTGAAAACCCACCTTGTTTGCCGTTTTTTACCAGGTGCAGCTTGCAGACCTGATTTATGTGCACAGAAGCAGCGATTTGTTTGTACCTTTAACTGAGCGTTTCCAGTATTTCTCACCTTTTCCAGATCCTGCTGAGAAGCCTGCAGAAGTGTTTGCCCAGACAGTATCCAGTGCCTGCCATTATTTATGTAAGAGCCAAGCCCTTGGTCCTGGAGCCAGTTGCAAACCTGCTCCTTGGTCCACTTTGCGAATGGCATGTCCAGCTCGCTGCGGAAGGTTTCACCAGAAAGAGACTGATATAACCTGTGACCCCAATCTCCTATTCTCACACACAACGAGAAAGCCCAAATCTGAGCCTAATTCATATTCGGTGGGAGCTGGGACAATCTCTGGGGGAAAACCCACATCCCTGTTGGCCATCGGATGAGCCTCGTGAGGGAGAGAGGGAACCAACAGCACGATGAAGTGATGCTGATCTGCTGCCACTGTCACAACAAACACAGTCCACTAATCCTACTGAAAAGAGCCACCTCTGCTGCCTCGCACGGCTAAAACTCTGGAGTGAGACCATAACATTTCCCTTTAGCCTTTAATCCCTGGAAGTGCAGCAGGAAAGGTACTGGAGCAGGCACGTGAGGGCTGACGCGTGCCCCAAGGCCTCATCCCGCGAAGGCGAGAGCTCAGCAGCACGACCCCGCCACCCAACCCACCTCAACTCTGCCAAGACCCTCTCTCAAAGGAGGAAGCAGCCTGGATCTGCCTGGTTTTGCTCAGGCAGGAGAGGGGCTGTTCCATTTTGGCACTGCCCTCCTCCCTTGGAGGCCGGGCCCGGCCGGAGCCGCTGGATGCAGCGGCGGCAGCCTCGGCACCACTCGCTCACCTGTGGGACTGCCCCAGGTCCCGAGACCAGCCCAGCCGTGGCCCTGCAGTTGCTCTTGTCCCTCCTCGTTTGAACTCTGTCTCGGACATGTCATCTGGGTTGAAGGTGGTAGACTGACTTCTTTTCAGTCTGGTTTAAAGGAAGAAAGCACATTCACACCTGGCTAAGGAAAAGGCACACTGCTGCTGCTGCAACCAACACAGGCAAGATCTCCCCCAGGGCTTGTAGCCCTTCCTCTACCAGCTCCCAGCCTATTCTTACCTCTCCCAAATGCCACAGGGGCTTCTGCTGTTGGGATAGTAAAGCATGGAGCCACCCCTTGGAGGGGGGAAAAGAGAAGATGTATTCCCAGCAAAGCCCTGCCCAAGCCCCAGCTCTGGAGAATGGTCATCTCTCCTCTTTCACTTACTTTCCAAACAACTTCTTGATTCCCCTGGCCTTTTTCCTGGAATCTGGAGAAGGTGGTGTTGTCTGTAGGCTATCTGCTTCTTTTGGACGAGGGGGCAAGCCAGCCAGATCCAGGTGATCTGCAGATCCCTTCTCCGTTTCAGCTGTTAGAAAACAACAGCTCTGTCAAGACCCACTTGTGCAGAACTGTACAGACACGCTCCTGAATTTGGGAATGACTCCTGCTAAGATTATTGACAGCCACCATGTTAAGAAAATGGGGCAAAGGGGGATGGGAAAATCCATGAGAAACGACACAAGTTCCTCCTTCGTGGGCCTGGCTGCTAATGCTCCAAGGCAATGCTCTGCTCCAGGTAAGTGCCTTGCATCCAAGGTGGGAAAAACCACCTCGTGAATCAAATCCCAAATTTACTGTTCCTCAGGTAGTGCTCCTACAGTCCTTTCACAGTCAGAGCCAAGGCACATGGATGCCCAGAAACAATTCAGTGCAGTGGTAGGGAATTAAACCAGGAGTCCCCAAAGCACAGAAAACCAAATAATTTCCCTGCAAGTATCTTTCCCAACAGTATTTAATTCCCTGGCCAGGATGTTCCAGCAACAAAACTCCTGCCCCGGGAAGGAGGGCCCTTTTTCCTTCACTTCTGCAAACTGTGGAATATTTTGTTCCTCCTCACCAGGGAGTTTAGGCTCTGTCTGAACCAGATCTTCTGAACGATGCACAAAACATCTCTGATCAGAGACCCTACACGTTACCACCCACTGTAAAAGCACTAAATCTTTCATCTGTAGCTGTTTTGCATGACAACAAACCTGGAGGCTCCTGTCCCCAAAGGGGAAGTTGTCACAAAAGTTAAACTAACAGAGAAAAAAACAATTTTAAGATCACTTTAAAAGAAAACTAACAAAATTGTAGTATCTACTAGACTACATAAGCAGGGATGTGCCAGCAAGTGCCAGAGAGCTGAATAAAACTACCATGTGGAGTTTTTGCCAGTTGCTTGCTGGGGAACAGTGAGAGCAGCAGCTTGTTCAGCTGAAGCAGCCGTGGCGAGGCAGTCTGCAGCTGGCTGACAGTCAGGCCTGTCATCACTTGTACCACCTTTTGACGTGGCTCTGGAATTAAATCACCATCCCCTGTTTTTGGAACAGACTCTCAGACTTGCAGGAGAAAAGCAAACGATGCATCAAGGCAGAGCATATATTGTGGGACCCAAGCCACAGAGTTAATGCTGAGATGGCCACAACGTGCCATGACCAGCAACAAACTGGAGACTTTGCCAGTGTACCTTCTCCTAGGCAAGCTTTAGATGATTCAGTCAGAATACCCATGAACATGTCCCATTTTCCACTGATGCTCTGGATGCCAAAGCTTGCAGTGAAGCAACAAGGTCACATAGAAGATTATTTCCAGGCACTTTGGTTTGACCACTATCAAACATGGGGATCCTCCCAGTGAAAGAGACAGCACTAACATCAAACCACGCTGTGGCATTCGTGGTTTTTGCTTTACTTGCAGAAGATGAAGTGCCAGCTTAGGAACAAATCACAATTAAATGGCATTCTAGAGAGAGAACACCAGGACAAGGTTGGGTGCATTAGCAGCACAGATTTGTGGATATTGCAATGTTTGCTCCCCATACCTGGCTCCTTTTGTGCACTGACACAACCCCACAGAACAGGTGACATTTAGGGGGCCATGTGAGAAGAAGAGAGGGCCCAGAGCACTTGGTCTCTTTGCCAGTGAGGGACACCCTGGCACCCCACCCCACTGACACAGCTCTGCTTCCCAAGGCAGGGCCCTGCAGGGCCTCACCTGCCCTTGCCAGAACCACCCAGGGAATGCTCACATCACAAGACTGGTTTTTATTTACTACATGAATGGCTTTCTTCACTGTCTGCCCCGATTATTTCTCATTTGTTTATTATATCATAAACTACATCTTAGAGGAGAAATTACACACACTTTCCCTCAGAACTGCCTTAAATGAATGCCTGGGAAATACAGCTCATTCCTTACTTCACCATCCCTTAAACTGTTCCAGGAGAGGTGGCAGCACACAGGTATTTAAACATCCCTGATTCTCACCTGTTGCCTCAGTCTGTGGGTAACTTTGTGCTCAAAGTTCCAGCCAAAGTCTGTGCAAAGGAACCCGCAGTGTCCCTCACTAGTAGCAGCTCCTGAGGAAGGGCACAGCTGACTCGGGGCAGAGGGCAGCGTTACAGGGGAGCTGCTTTTAGTGCTGGGCCAGAGCCCCGTGCAGAGCTGCGGGCCGGCTGCGCTGGGGCGGGGCGAGGCGGCGGGCAGCTGTTAGCAGCAGCGAGCACAGCGCTGGCAGGGCACACATGCAGCTTTACTGTACCTAAAGTAGGTGCACTGGCACTTCGGCTGCGATCTTCAGACATCCCCACAGGCACAAACCCACACAGCACAGCGGGAGAGAGGGCGCAGAGGCACGGGTCAGACACGGGGCAGGGCCCACGGCCACGGAGAACGAGACAAAACGGGGGGCACGTGAGACACAAGCACCACACCAATGCTGAATTCACCCAGGGATCAGGGTCACCCACTCCCTGGGAAGCCCCCTGGCACAAACAAGGAACGGAGCAGAGCTCTGGGGTGGCACTGCATCACTTCTGGTGGGGAGGTCACTGCTCCAGGACCCCCTGCTCCTGTGAGGTGGCAAATATCCAGCTTTACACAAGGAAGCACTGAAATCTGGGTAACACAACTTACTCAAAGTAACAGGACCCTGATTTAGATGGCCCATCTTCCGATCCTTTAGGACAGCCACAAGTACTTCTCTTTGTTAGACAAACACAGTTCAGGATGAAACAGGGGATTACACAAAAACACACATGAAACAAACAAAAGCAAAGAGTCTAACCCTCAGAACAGACTGTACATCTATTCCAAGTAAGCCAGCAAGTTCCCAGGCTATATGTCACAGGTAAATATGGACACTGTATAATTAATGTGTAGGTAGGTTACTTGTTTTAAACAAAGTCTAAAATTGTCTTGGAGTAACAACAGGAGACACTTCCGCCCAGCAAAGCAGAAGCTATCCCCATTCAGGCTTCTGAAAGAGAGAGTTAAATTCCTAAATCTTGTGCAAGACAAAAATAAAAACATCAGATGACTGGCAGTAGATCTGATGCTCAGACTCACTAGATGCTTGAACTGGATCAGTGGAAAGACTACTGAAGCAGAGTAATAAATGTGAGTAGGATTTCAGCTGGTGGCAACAGTGATTTCTGCATTAAGCAGAACATTTTGTTTATTTCTTTGTCATATGCAAATGTTACCAAATGACAGCATCAAAACAACCCCCCCTCCACCACAGGTCAAAAATCAATGTGAGCTTGAATGACTTGCCAATCCTGTTCCTGTTGTCAGCACCTCTTTTGCAAGGCTGCTTAAATACAAAGAAAAATAGAGGCAGACTCAGTGCTGCTGCCCCATTTTTGTACATCTGAAAATCTTATGAAAGATAAACTGAGGATGGAGCCAGGGGAAAAAAAGCCCACAAATCCCATGTGTGAACTACTGCTAGACAGCATTTCAAAACAGCAGCAAGCCCCTGCAAAGTCCCAGGGGAGACTGAACCACATCAAATACTTCATGATTTTTTTTTTCCCTGCTCTTTGATATTTACCAAACATTCTACTGACAAAAATGCCACCAAGTCACAGTGAGACTAAGGCTGGCCTTCCTGCTTCTTAAGGCAGTTGCAGCTGTTGTTAAGATCCCTCAAAATGCACAGAATCTGAATGCAGATGCACCTACCCAGATTGGGGGCACTTGCAGTCCTCTTGTTATTTTTTATCTTGAAGAAGCCTCGGCCAAAGGAAGATCTGGCTTTGCGCGTGCCAAAAGTGTCCTCGTCGCCTGGGCCGCCGTGAGAGGGAGACTTGGGAGGGAGGGTTGCAAAATTGTTACCTTCCACAGGAGGTTTAACCTGCTGCAAGGAGGGAAATGAAGATTCATTACAAGGCAATTGCAGAAGAGACACTGCATAGTGACTGCTGCTGGATAATCCGGGAAGTCATTCTCATCTGTCACTACAAGAACACAGCAAAAAAACCACAAAGGAAAACATAAACAAGGTCTTTATTTAAATATATTGGCCTGGTTTCAGCTAGGATAGAGTTAATTTTCTTAGTTCAGTCCTGTTTACTGGTTCAGTGCAGGAGAATAATGTTGATGACACAGGAATGTTTGGGTTGTTGCTGAGCAGTGCTTACCCTGAGTCAACGACTTTTCACTTTCCCAAGTTCTGCCAGTGAGGAAGTGCACAAGAAGCTGGGATGGAGCATGGCCTGAGCTGGCCACAGGAGTATTCCACACCACGGAATGTCATGTCCAGTATATAAACTGGGGGAGTTACTGGGAAGGGGAGCTGATCATGGCTCAGGGATGGGCTGGGGGATGAGCAATACTACTGTGGTGCATCACTTGTCTTTTTTGAGTGTTTTCTCTCTCTCTTCCTCTCCCTTTTATTACTGTTATTATTATTATTATTATTGTTGTTGTTATTACTATTTTATTTGCTTCAATTATTAAACTATTCTTATCTCAACCCACTAGTTCTACCTTTTTTTTTCCTGCTTCTCCTCCCCACACCACCAGGGCAGAGAGGGCAGGGAAGGGAAAGTGAGCAAGTAGCTGTGGCATACTTTGTTGTCAGCTGGGATTAAACCATGTAAAGTGTTCAGGACCCAGGATTACTATCACTGCTTGTTAAGGGTACATGGTATTCTCTAGGAAGTTCCTCAGTTTCTGCAAGGCTGATGAAAGGTATGGAAAAGGTAAAAAATGTAGTCCTGGAAGGCTCTGGACTTTTCCAGCTTTCCAAGGTCTGTCTCCCCTCCTGGTAGCTGTAGGGGCAGTGGGAAGCAGAGAGGTGAGATCCCCACAGTTTATCAGGTCTCTGCCAAGTGCCAGAGAGCTCTTTCTGTCTGTCACTGCTCTGCAATTTCTGAATTAATGGATTAATTGACTGTGTCCACTGCCAAAGCAAAGAGGAAATTACATACCAAGCAAGGAGCATAAATGCCAGGAGAGACATCAGACACTCCAGTTAGCCAATTTACAGCAGTAGTTTAGCCTTGCCAACTGTTTCACTGTCTCTTTAAAGGAAGAAGGAAGCAAAACCATTCACAGTCCAAACATAATCCTTTAGCTTTTGCTGAGTGGATACTACATTCATCCTGCAAGTGGTATCTGAGGGCTGCCATCTCTGCTCAGGTGTTCCTACAGGTGATAACTGCAAGACATGGCCCTAAGGTACCACAGGGTAACTGTTCTGCAAGGACAGTCTTTTCAGAAACACAGTTGCTACTCACGGAAGACAACTGGGAAATCCAGAAGTTTTTAAAGAGACAGTTATCAAAGGCAATTACAGAGTCAGTAAAACACTTAATGTTTAGCTTTGCTAATTATCTAGTGGGGAAAAACACTGGCTTAGATGGCAACCTTATTCTCCATCAGACTGGAAGCCAATCCACGTGTGAGGAGTGCTGAGCACTGACACTGAAGGGATGGTGCCAGCATCAGAGACTCCTGACCACCCTGCCTGCAGGACTGCTCTTCCCCCTCTGGAACTGCACGTGGCCATTCCACACCTGCCAGCCTTCCCCCAGCTCCTCCCTGCCCGTGTTTCTCCATGGACACACATCACCATACACACACAGTTACCTCTGCTGGCTTCTGTGCAGAGTCTCTGTCCTGTTTGGGAAACATTAAGACAGGCATTTAAAAAGTCATGGTTTAGAGCCAGTATTCAATTCATTGTATTACCCTGAGTTAAATTCTGACTGAAATACCCTTCCCTGAATGTTCCTTTCCCCAAAAGCGAATCTCTTTGGAGCTGCATTTCACACAGATTAATCCTGGCTTGCTTTGAGGGCAGTGAGCTGACATGGAAATAGGGTTGCTTTGGTTTACTTTGTGAAGGATTAGCTGTGCACATAATTAGTGACACACACAACGTTAAGGCACTAATGGGCAGAGCTGCCTGAGGGGACCCAAGGCAGGAATCAGACAGGGTAGAAGCCAAGTAGATAAAACATCCACAGCCTCTACTCCTTGTCTGTCCAAACAAACAAAAAAGCTAAAAACCCCCAACACATGAACTCTAGCTCTTATCAAATCTGGTGACATTTCCAGTTCTGTCAACCTCCCCCATGATGTAAGGCACAGAAGGTGTCAGGGAATTCAGGAGCTTCCAGGAGTTCAGGCTGTCACAAAAGAGCACATGAACTGCCCTGATTTCATGACATTGCTAGAGGTTAGCTGCTTTTAGCCACTTCCACAGAAACCTGTGGAAGCTATCACCTGCCATACAATGGCTCAGTATTTTGTTCCCAACCACCTAAAACATAGTCAGCCCAGACTGTATTTTATAATGTAATAATTACAGGGCCTTCCAAAATCATTCACCTTAAGCACAGGTAGGAAGTGGTTGAGGGACTTATCTTCCTCTTGTTTTATATGAGAAAAGCACCAAAAAAACCCCACCTCGTTATCTGAGAAAAAAGCCTCATGCAAAGATTAAAATTTAAAAAAGCCCCTGAGTTTTCAAGGACAGATTTTCTCCTTTAATAACACCTAGAAGATGTCACAGGTATGTGACCACTGCTGGCACACGGCACAAGGAGCCCTACTGGGACTCCAGAGTTTCTCAGAAGGCAACACAATGTCCACAGGGTCACAACAGAGATGTCACCCTATTTCCAAGGGGATGGGAGGAAGTAACAGACCAAACCTACCACTTCAGATGTCTCTTTCCTCAAACTGCTCAGGCTGCTGGATTTCTGCAGAGAGGAAGTTCTGAATGACAACATAAAAACCAGGCTCAGTTACTGGAATTCAATTTGCTAAGATAAAGATACTCACAGGAATCAGCTTTAAAGAAAGCATTATAATACATGACGAGATTTACTAAAACCAAAGACATTTAGAATTAAGATGCAGTAATCAGTGCAGTAATCAGTGAAGTAAATGCAGTAATCAGAGCCCACACAATCTAATGAGATACTGTACGAACTTCCACATTGTAACTTCCACACTGTAACTGTTGCTGATGCTGCAGTGACATGATGCCAACCTTTGGGTGTTTCTGGCTTCTTATTTAATATTATATTTTCAGAAACATAAGCAGAAGTTACACAGGCAAGGGAAGTGATACAAACAAAAACTATGGAAAACAGTATTCTTACCAACAGGATTTTGACTAATTCAATCCTTTAAAAAGCCAAGCATATTATATCACACATGAGTGGTTTAGTATCTTAGTTTAGGTTCTATTTTCCTTTTTGGACCAAATATCCCTCAATTTCTGGTGGGATTTACAATCTAGGATGCTTAAGTCTGGTTGAGAACAAAGTTACCATTAAAGTTTTTCCCACAGCCACCTGTAAGTTAAGGGTAAGTCACTGAATTTTACAAAGTTACCTCTTTATACCCACAAAAGGTGAGTCGGACTCAGCTTTGGGAATTTTCTTGTGGTGCTAAGTCACTTGAAATAAAAAGAGTTGCTGAGCCTCACACTGTGCCAGACAAACCCTGTTGATTCAGGCTCCTCACTAACAAATCATTTTGACTCATCCTCGAGTTCACAAACAGCCCCATTGATTTCCACAGGGAATTTGGATGTGGCAGAAACTAAGCTTATTTTCTCATCGTAGTCACCTGATCACCTTGCCCCCACTATCAAAAGAGAAAATGAAATCATGTGGAAATCCATAAATTTCAAAGTATATTGACAGTCTACCATCAAATTAGAGATGCTTCACAATGGAACAGAAAGTAATGTGTGCACAGATAAAGCACTGGAGAACAACAATCATGAAAGCACAGGACATGAGCAGAAACCTACCAGGACTAAATACCATCTTGGCTAGAACTAGCTGACATATTTACATGTGTATGTAAAATATGTGGGGTGCATGGCAGGGTTTTCAAGTTGACAGTCACATACAAATACATCTCCTAAGCAGTTTTGATTATGGTACTTACACTGGACTATCACACAAATGAGTTTCAGGAGAGGAACCTGTTGATCTTCCTTCACTGTAAAAACAAAAAAGATATGAGAAAAGGCTGAGACAGAAATCCTGTAATCTCAGCCTGCTTTAATTCTGTTTTCACTTCAGCTCTTATGGCACTAACACAGGGCAAATTTTCCCCTCTACAGTGGCATGGCTTGTAAAAGACAAGGGACAAAGGTAAGCTCAAGAGCCCCTGGAAAGACAACTCTCACTGTAAAATGATCACAATACTGCACTATTCAGCTTAAATGAAGGCAGAAGTTCCAGCATGTGCAGGGTCTGCAGCAGCACAAGCAGTGGAGTCACCATGTTCCTGTCACCACCCACAGCACAGAGCACTCTGCTGCAGGTTAGTGCTTGCTTTGGTTTTTCCAAGACAAAACACAGGTGAAATCCCTGCTGGTGATGGCTAGAGCTGCTTGAGGAACATGTTTTGCAGAAACCAAGCAAAGCTGGTCTTCTGGACAGGATGCTTTCCTTGACTGGAACTGGAAAAATCACACATCCAACTGTGCTTGCACTGATGTTTCACACTGAGATTGATGACTGTTTTAAGTCAACAACATTTCCTTGCCTCTGGATTCTTAGTATTTGATATGTCTTAAGATAAAGCCAGGGATTTGGATCCAGAAGAAAAAAACCCAAGCACAGCCTTTGTTTAGCTGTGAGTCTGGGGTGCTTTTCTGTACCCCCTGCAGGGTGTGGGTTTCCTCACAGGGCAAGGAGGGTGCAGGAGTAGAACGCTGGGGGAAGGTGACAGCCACTCCCCACCCAGGAGCTGCCACTGGCTCCAAGCAAGGGGGCCCCTGGGTGCAGCCACCCTTGGGTCCCTTCCCTCCTCAAGGTCAGAGCTGGCAGCCCTTTTGCTGCAGTTCTGGCAGTGCCTTACAAGCACCTCTGAAAAATGCCTGAGTGCAAACCCCCAGGAGTGCATTTGTGCAGGCACAGCCAACACCATCTCAGCCAGACCTCGGTGATGCCAGCCCAAACTAAAATAATGATTCTGTATCCTTCCTTGCATTAGATCAGTTTTCCTTTCCTTCTGTTCATTCCTTGTGAAGCAGCTGGTATAGACCATGAGTGCTGCTACAAGCAACAGCAACCAAATCCTTGCCTGCTAAGGATTTAATCAGTGCACTTCAAGAACAGTAGCTTAGTCTGCTACAGTGAACAAGTGAATGCCAGCCTCGTTTAACTGGTTAATGACTTGACAATTCAGTACCTGACAGATTATTACTCTCATTAAACATCACAGAATATTGGATTTACAATGGAAAAATACATGGAAACCATAATACCTCATTTCACTTGCAGGATCTGGTCTAGGGTGTGTTTTCAGTCTGTCTGCAACAGTTTCTGAACTCTTGGATGTTGATGAAAAGGAAGGGATTGAAATCTGTAAAATGCTGGTGTGGATCTGTAAGGAATTCTGAAAAAAATGAAGAATATGTGTTACACTCTTCTGAGCTGAAATTAAGCAGTCATAAATGAAAAAAGATAACAGATAAACTAGGAAAAGAAGGATCTGAAATAAGATTTCAAAAGTGGTTTTTCTTTCTATTGTAACAGAATGATTTACTCCTTGAAAGATGGCACTGCAGATAAAACATGAATCATTGCACAGATAAGCTACAGCACAGACAAAAATCTCATGAGTCTCCCAAGGCTGCCTGCTAAATCTGTCTCTACCACAGACACCATGAAGGCCAGTTCACTTGTCAGGTTTATTCTTCTCCTCAGACACTCAGAGAATACCAAAAAGCTGCTAAATTTTTAATTTAACTTCATTTTCTTCATAATGTGTTCATGATGTTTAAGTAAGTCAAAACCCTTGCTCTGACTTGAAGCTTAGAGAAGGAATCTATAGATTTATTACTGGAAAATGTGATTATAAAAATCAGAGATTGGACCACAACCTACTTATCATTTAACTGAATGGATGTAATGATGACTGCATCCTTTTAAATATGACAAGATATATTTAGTAAGTCCCAACATACTTACTTCAAGTTCCTGCCAAATAAAATGAAACTCCTAAAACACCTATGTTTGATAAGAAACAGAATTTCTATGTCTAATAGAAAAAGTAATTTAGATCTGTTCTCATGATAAACAAAACTATTTGCTGTCTCCTGATCCCATTTGATAAATAAGAAAAGGAAGTTTAATTGAAACTCCTCAGCGGCTTTCACAAGAAAACTACATTCTCCAAATCAAAAGAGGACATTGAAAAAAAATATGCAATCCAGAAAAAAATCTGTTGAGAAAATGCAGTTTTGTCATTTGCAAGATGAATCCAGCACAAGTAACGTTTTCAAGGAACAATGGCATTAAATGAAAGGGGGGAGAAAAAGATACCTCTTCGTGAATATTCACGTTAAACTCCTCGTGGATGGGAGATGCTGTTCCTGGGGTTGGGGATGGGCTTTTCTCTGGGTCAGTCAGACTTGCTGTGTCCAATAAACCCGTGGAAACAGACCCTGAATTCAAGTCTTCACTTTCACTTTCCCTGCCTGAAGGGAGAGAACATGGAAACTTGTTGGCTTTACTTCTGCACACAGGACAAGCCTTGCTTCCCCCGGGTGGGAGCAGGCTCAGTGGTGGGCCCAAAATGGAAGGATTTGACTGCTGGGGGGGTTTAGAAGAGATTACAATAGGAGAAGGGGAGTCATTGCCAAGTGCCACTTCCCAATTTAACCACCACAACACAGCAGGATTGGAACAGAGGGAGGTCATACAACAGCAGCAAAAAGCCCAGCAAACGCCCTCAGGGCATTTAGTGCCATCAGTTTCAACAAGCTGAATAAATTGGAATAGTTATTTCCTGTCTGTGTTTTGGAATTTCATTCTAAATACTTCTTTCCCCTTATTCACTAGGAAAAGACCAGGAGGTCAAGTCTGCCTGAAGCTTAAGGTGTCTCTGTGGGATATTCAAGGTACCCTTAGGAAAAATGCAGCCCCACTGCTCAAGAAGTGACCACATCAGGTTCGCAGCCTGCCACAAACTGTGTGTCTCATTTAGGTAATGCTGAAGCCCACACCAGCACTGGCATCCTCTGCTCCTTCCCACGAATGACTGGATGCTCCTGAACTGCCTCAGTGCTACCAAAAGGCTTGGATTGGTTGTGAAAGACAACCAATACTTTCTAGAAGGTGAGCAGAAATCTAGTGCTCGTTGCCAAAGGCCTGAAGCAAACACGGACCAAAGTGTGCTCACAGCAAAAACCTCTCTTGCCCATTTTTCACTGCCTGACATCTCTGTCCATGCTTCACAAAGTGACCCTGGAGAACCATGAGGTGACCCTGGAGAACAGTTCCCAGAGACTGGAGGTCTGCTCTAACATCCTCCTGTGTTTGGAGGTGCAGCACAGCAAGAAAGAGCAACATCCATCAAAAAACTGCTCCCCCTCCAACACTCAGCATGATGTCAAACCAACACCACAAAAATACATATTTTGCTTCCTCACTCTTGTTGGGCTATTTACAGTCTTCACTCTTTGAAGGGATCTGGAAACCTCCACCAGTCTTGGAATACATGGAACGGGCTATTGCATGTTAGGGAATCCCTTAGAGCTACCATTTCAGTCACACAGTTAAGCCCACCACCACAATGCACCTGGAGTTTAAATGAGAGCAGTTTGATTTTTTTTTTGGTTGTACAATACCTTTTTTACCTTGAGCCAGTATCACCATGTCTTGGACTTTCTTGTACCTATTCAGAGACTGCCGAAGCTCTTCTATCTTTCGATCCTAAAATAAAGGGAGGTTGTGACTGTGCTTCTTCCTCCCCCAGAAATAAGAAATACAAATACTTGATCCTTCAGTTTCAGTGGTTGTGAGACTAAAATAAATGGGAAGTATGGATGGGACAGGACTCAGAATGCTGAGAAGCTTTGAAATATCAAAAAGTGTACTTAGCAAAAATTATCATCTGATTAACCACCAGAATTGTCCCAGCCTTGAAAGTGGATTTCAGCTCCCTTGTTAAGTCAAAGGGAGAGCATAATAAATTTGCCATGTACAAAGGATTTAGGGCTTTGGTGATCAAAAGAAAACATCCTACAAAAAGCACATGCATATGAAAGCACAAAATCATATATGAAAATAATTTATACTTCACAGAAAGCCCCTTTGGAAATGCAGCCTGTGATATGGCACTTGTATGGAGCTCTTTACATTTTCAGAACACAGTGTAAATTAGTCACACTGAATTCAACAAAACCACAGTGCAAGGACTCTGTGTACATGCAAAGAGCTCATAAATGCTCAGGGACAGTCCCCTAAAGGAACTGCAGTGCTTTTGACTGCAGAAAAGAATCCATTCTCACCAGTTTGGTTTTTAATTGAATTGTGACAAGTTCATACGTGGAGGTTTTCTGAGAGATTGAAATCAATCTGATTAATGATTACTGAAGAAATAATGACTTTGCTACCTTCTCTTCATTTGCTGCCATTAGAGATTCCACCGCCTTCTTCATTTTCTGTACCTCTATGTCTAAAAACACAACACAACTCTCCAAGTCAGTTTAAGTAAGACAATGTAAGGAAATAAAAAAAACAAAACAACTTAGAAGCAACTCAGTAATATCTGAAAGCAGATTTACAAATACAAACAAATTCTATTTTAGATGGAAATACAAAGAAGAAAGCTATTTTTCTTCAAAACCTCTTCTTTGAAATTTTTATCAAGGAAATTATGAAAATCAAGGAATTTCTTTTACTCCTCCCACCCTCCAAGCCTTAGAAGAATGGAAAACTCAAGACTAAAACTACTGCTTGACTTTCATTATCTCCACCTTTCGAGTAACCAAATAACTGCAAACCAAAAATGTCAAAATAAAGAAGACTACATTTGCAATACAATAAAACACATCCTCACTGCAACAGTCAGCAAACACTCCAAATGGCATCTCAAAAACCCACTCAACAGAGCAACAGGATTAATGGATATGATGAAGGAAGCATTGTGCAGTGATGCTCAGCCTCAATCCAGTATGGATGGAGAAATGGAATGATACAAGTGTTTGCTGTGATGAGCAGTCATGCTGGAATATATATTGCAGTTCAGACTTGGAAAAGGTTCCTAACACAGACAACAGTGTTCTGTGCTTCATCTATAATCCTTATTTACCAAGAAGTATAAATACATGGGAACATGTGTGTTCTGGAGGTGTTCTGGACCAGAAATTCAAAAAGAATAGAAATAATCTCCATCTTTTTTTTCTAAAGATCTACCTTGTGTAAATGAAGCAAAATTCAAATTTTGCTACAAATGTGGGCAGGTGGCCAAACTCACAGGCAAGAAAACCTTGCTTTAGCTTCCTAAAAATTCATGGAAAGCAAACAGAGCAGGAAGCACATTTTCCTCCTTAATGAAATGCAGGAAGAAAACAAGCTGCCTGGCTGGCTTTCTAGATTAAAGACATTTAGACACACTGGGCTAAACCAGCAACTGATCCAGTTTCCAGTGATTTTCCCTCAGTTGTGCTGGCTGAAAATCTGGTTTACAGGATTGCAACTGCATTTCACAGAGAGGCAGCTGCTTTGTGAGTCTTCCCAAGACCAAATATTTCTTTGTCTATCAGATTTTCTGCTGAAAACTTTGTATTTCAAGTGTGATACGTTCACCCTGGTTCTCAAATTGTACTGTAAGTGTACCTAAGGGTTATAGATGATGCAACCTAACAACGTTCGTTAAAGCAGTTTTGCAAACACATGCAGAAAGCTGTTCTGGAAAGCACTTCTGGAATGCAAATGCTTGTGGAAAGACACCAGGAACCTTACTTTTATCTTTGAGCTTCTTTTTACAATTTTCATCTGTGTGGGAAAATCCATTGGATTTGAAATTAGCATGAAGGTTATGACATTAAACGACTTTTAAGACAGTATTGATACACAAGGAGTCAACTCTTCCTCACTTCATTCAGCTAATGAGGCAGATAATCTGTTATCTGCAAACAGCATTTTTTAATATTAGTCCAAGGCAGATAAAACATGTTTCATCACAGCAAAAGATCTTCTGCTGAGCTATACTGAAAACTATAAAGCTGAGGACCAGAGGGTAATGAGAGTTCAAGCTGTTCCCCAGGGCAAAAAAGCCCTATAGAAGTAGTCATGAATGCCATAAAGTCAGACCTCGTTCACATTTAAATGTTCTTTAAAAAAAATGGAATCATGGTTCATTGTGGTCCCTTTTAGTGATCTTAGGCAGTGGTTTTGAAAACATCATTTTATTAAATAAAATGTGACAATCTACACACAGCATTTTCCTCCTCAGGTCAGGGGAGGAGACTCATCTCCTGTGGCTTTCTTTTTCTAAAAAGCATACTTTAAAAGCATAATCCTAAAATCAGCAATTACTGTCAGGGAGATATATTCAGAATTGCAACTACAGCAGATCAAAAAAGTTTGTGGAAAATTTTTGTGAGATTCTAACAAAGAATTTTTATTTTTAAGTAAGATAAATCCTCAATCTAAGCTTCCCTCCTATAAATACCAATTCAGTTTATTCTTTGTAAGCAAATAAAAGAATTACCCAGCATGTAAACTTTTTGTGCTAATTCAAGCTTAATTAAGATTTAAGCTTAAACAGTGCACAAGTTTAGAGTCAGTCCTTGATTTCACCCACTCACAGCTAGGCCCACATCACACTCGGGCCTGTCGTATGGCTTCTCCCCTTCCTTACCACAAAGTTTCCTTTTCAACGTGATGTTCTTGGGGAGCTTGTTGAAATTAGCTTAAATATTCCTTGGCCAATATAAACTACATCTTTTAAGGCCCCATGCAAGCCACAGGAAAAGCTAATTAGGGATTTTCTGACTTGTTTAAATTTGAGCAAGAGCTTGCTATGACAGTAAGTTCAGCATTTGCACCATCAACACCCACTAAATATATTCCAAGAGGTAAACACAAAGACAAAGTTTAGGAAAATTAAGGCTTTTATCAGTTATTTCCAATAGAACCATTCATGGAAACATGACCTCAGATGAGGTGACTGAGGAGGACGTGGTGACAGAGCCCCCCTTTTTCTTACCTCTGTCCAGTATTTCAATTCCTTCTCCTTTCAGCTTGCAAACCAATTTTTCGTGCAACCTTTTTACCTCGCCTTCCTTCTGCTCTAGTTTGTCTTTCAGAGCTGAGAGTTCATCCTGTAAAGACACAGAGCCACTCAGTGCCAGCTTCCACACACAGCTGAGATGTTTCCAAAATTCCCTCCTACAAAGCACAGGGACAGGTCCTCAGCTGGTGGAAATGACTGAGGGCTCCTGACATTTACAGCCACCAAACTGACTCTGAACATCCCAACAGACCTCTGAGCCCAAGGTCAAATCAGGGGGCTTGGGAGCTGAAATTGTTGCTCTCAGGTATAACTGCAAAGAAATTTTACATCAAAATTTAAAGAAGAAAGAGCAAAGGAAAAAAGAAAAAAAGGAGTTTTCTCATAGAATTAACCTTGCAGAGATAGAAAAAGTTGCAGGCGATAAGGCTGAATGCTACAATTTCCAAACATTCCTTTTGGTATTTCTAGGGCATTTTGCATGTTCCAAGCTGAACAATTCCAAAACTGTGCTCACACCAGGCTGAGGACAGTTTCAGAAATTATCACTGCTTCTATGGAAGAAAACTCAATCACAACACCAGCAAGCACACGGACACATACTGGAAAGCAGTTCAGACAAAAATGTGGTACCTCTGCCACAGTTTGGGTTTGCTGATCAAGCATTAGGAAAGAAAGCTTGGAGCTGAGATTCTTGGGAATAAGACAGATGGTGTTTGGAGGAGTTGGGGTGTATTAGAAAAACGCTGTCAAATTTTAACTTAGATCTAACCATCTGCACTAGCAAGTGACTGGCACAGATCCATGCATTTAACTTTTGAAAATTTGAGTCAAATCCTACCCAGTTTAGTAACATGTTTCTTTGATGTCCGAGGATATCTTGTGCAACAGCATCATCAAGACAGGACCCTCACTGCAAATGTACCCAACACTGAAAATTTAATTTGTTCAGTTTGTAAACAAAACAAAACAAGGCAAGACTCATCATTTTGGCATTTACAGCTTCTAAATGACATCTTAAATCCTTAATGGAATAAACCAAACTAGAATACTGTGGCTTAGGTATTTTCCTGAGCTACCCTCAAAAGATCTGTTGCAAATAAACAGTGAGGTCTGCAACTCAAACTATGGCCCAGCTATGGAATCTCCTGAAATTGGTCCCTGTTTGCTCTAAAGCATCATGAGAAAAAATAGATCAATCTTAAAACTGTCAGGAAAACAAAGCTTTTTCCACTACAGTGGTTGGGTGATAATTACAAATCTCCAGTGCTTCAACTTGGCACTGATCATCATGGGATTTCTGCCAGTGTAGGATCCAAGCTACTCCAAAACCAGACCATTTCTTGGTCACTTGAGAAGCTGCTGTTATACCCGCAGGCAACTAGAGCTGCATGTGGCTGTCAATGTGTATTTCTTCCCCTGAATTAGAAACATGATATGCAAATGTACATGTGGGAGAGGAGACAGTATAAAAGAAACACTATTTGCCAGCTAGTTTTCATGAGTAAATTTTCTCCAAAAGGGTGAGGAAAAGTTCTGTTTGAATAATGGACGTAAACTACAGAGGAGGCAATCTTCCCTTGGAAGGGGAATGATTTTAAGCCAGGTCTAATTCCATTATGTGTGACCTATGCAAAGTTCACAACACTAAAATCCTCTCCCATTCCAACACAAAAGCTGTTTACAAGGAGTATCTACACAGAGAGCTTTCCACATCTAATGAGGAAGGGCACACTGCATACTGACACACAGCAATTAATGAAGAACAGAGCACGACAGCACAATGCAGGACACACCATTGAAGGGTGCAACACAAAGGATTCAAACAGGCCCAGTGTTACCCAGAAACTACTACACCTTTAGCATCTGGCTTTTTTGCTCCATCCGCTGCTTTTCATACTGCATCTGACCCACTTTGATTTTCATACTAGAAAGTTTGGCCATTAAAGACTGGTAACAGAGACAGAGGAGTGAGAGAGAACTAAAGGCAGAAAGAGACAAGGCTAAATGGAAGAAAGAAGTTAGACACTTAGAGAAACAGGCTGCTAGGAATACTTAGGTGAATGCTTTCTCTTCAGAAATGGCTTGTTTTTAGCACATTAAGGAGAAAATACATGCTGTGTTTGCACCTGTGGCATATACCTTACATACTGCAACTAGGGTTTCACATATGTGAAACCAAGGTCTAAACAGATAATAAATTTACTGTTAACAACATCCTAAGTTATCCTTCATAAAAAACAATGCACAAGCTGAAAACCATAGCATGAAATTTGGAAATAGCCCCTGTTGCTAAGTGAGAACCATGGAACCCCAGGGCCTGAGAGTGCTCAGCATTTTGCAGGGTGCAGGCAAGGATTAGGGAAAAGAGGGTGAACTCCTACAGCCTGACTTACACCCATCTCTGCCTCTTCCCCTCAGCCTCACTTACTTTGGTTGTTTTCAGTTTTTTCTCATACTGGAGTCTTTCATTGTCCATTTCTCCCACTCTCAACCGCAATTCATTTATTTCCTGGATCAAATCCTGAGTGGAGGGAAAAAGAAAACCAGAAAGAACAAAGGATTTCAGTAAACAAAACAGAACAACAGCTAGGACCGTAGCAACAAGAAAAGCAGGTACAAAAGGCACCCTGTACACAAAACCACACCACCCAAATTCATCACTAAGTCAGGCAACTCAGAGCTGCCTCAATATCCAGCCACTGTGTTTCTCAGTGTCTGTGTTACTGCACTGAATGCAAGAGAGTCAAGGACAAAGGGAGACATAAATTGAAGTTGTGTTCCCTGTGCTGAGAGCCAGGAAAGGCCTCCTGCTCCTCTGCTCAGCTGCTCGGATGCCCAACCCTACAGATGGGCAATGGAAAACCACGGCAGACACCCTTCAATACGCAGCAGACACATCCTCCCCTCCCCAGTCCCTCCCACTCCAGGTTCACCAGCCACCACCCACTATTTCAAAATATGAAGTGATTACAGTGTAAAAAATCCACATTTCCAGCACTTGAATGAACCCTCTCCCTGAGGGCTGACCAAAAGAGCCATCACTGGTTCCTACAAGCACAAAGGCACGTGTGTTTAAGCATCAATGGTGCCACTACATCTGAGCTTTGCAAATTCAGTCTGGTCTGGAAGAAACTCAGGGCCACCACCAACTCATTCTGAGCTCTTTGGCTCGACCTCCTGGCCATCCTCCTGCATCCTGCCAGGTCTGGGGGTCACACCTCAGGGCCCCCAGCCCTACAGCTCCCTTGGGCAAATGAAACCTGAGTTTGGCTGCTCCACCAGCACTCTTCCTCCAACCTCACTGTCCTCTAGCTCACAGAATCACAGAATGCTTTGGGATGGAAGGGATCTTTCAGATTATCCAGTTCCAACTCCCTGCCATGAGCAGGGACACTTCCACTGCCCCAGGGTGCTCAGAGCCCCGTCCAGCCTGGCCTTGGGCACTGCCAGGGATCCAGGGACAGCCACAGCTTCTCTGGGCACCCTGTGCCAGGGTCTCCCCACCCTCCAGTAAGGAATTTCTATGGTCCTTATGTTTGCTTTCCTTCCTACATCTGAGGCAAACCCTATCCATGCCAAGCAACACTGTACATTGAGCTAACAGCTCTAAGCACAATTTTTCAGAGCTAACAGTATAATGATCAGAAATTTAGAATTTATAAATTAACAAGCCAGCAGCTGACATTTAGAGGGTATTCATGGGTCCCTAATAACACCTGCCTTCCAGCCCCACACAACATTTCCTAAGTTTACAAGCCTCTGGTTATTATTTTGTGCTTAATGAACCTGACAGTTACAGAGCAGCATCTGTGTTTCTTCAGAAAGATCCAAGTTCAATTATCAGAACTGCGAGGACAATGAAAATACAGAACACTTGAATGCATTTCATGCTAATGCATTACTACTTCCTAATTCAGGTTCACCTGCAATTCCTCACCAATTCTTCCATGTGTGACCTGGACAAAGCACATCACTCTTCTAAGTATAAACGTACAGGGACGTCAGTATAACCACGTTTATTGAAATGTTTCTTATCAACACCAAGTGTTCAAGACTTCTAACAAATCCATGTTCCCAGGTCTGATGGCCAGCTTTGACACAATGATAATGGATTTCTTTAGGGCTTTTCTCTCCTGCAGCATGACCCAATGTCAAAATATGCAAAGTTGAGGTTGTAGTCCACACATTTTCCACTTGAATTATGTGACTTTTAAAATACTCGGTGTGTCACAGCAAACAGAGCCATCTTGCAACCAGAAACCAAGAGTGTACCATCTCAGAGGAGACACTCAATTATTCTGATGAATCTCTTATGGACCTTGTGGGTAATCAGATCCTTTACCACTGGTCACCAAAAATGCTCTACAATTTCTCAAGGGTTAGACAGAAATAAAGGCAAATCCCAAGTGTGTTCTGCCCTAAAAATACTTTCAATTACTCTCTTGCAAGTGCATCATTAACTCACACCTGAAGTGATCTATAACAAAGCAGAGACAGCTTTAAGCTGGGGGGGCGGGTCAGAGGTTTTCTTCCTGGCACTGGAAACACAAACCACAGCCGTGGTGTGCTCCACTCAAACTCCTGTGCACCAGGGAGGCTGCTGCTGGTTCAACTACAAAGAATTCCCCTCAGTGAGCCAGTTTTACCCTCTGGCTGCTGCTTCAAAGGTCTGGCTATGGACTCCTCCCTAAATCATCTCCCTTGTAGGGTATTTTCTTGCATAAACTCAGCCCAACTCAGACCACCCGTGTTCCTCAAGGAAAATAATGCTGCTGTCTGCTGAGCAAGTGGAAAGACTGGAATGGTTTAAAGAACAGAACAATTACAAATCTCTATTAAGTATACAATTAGCTCTGAAAAAGCTGTGTATTTGTGAACATCTAGACAACAAATCCTAGAGCACAAAGATCTGGTGAAGCATCTGTTTAGACAAAGAATGGTGCATATGAGTAACCAACCAAGCTGGAAGGGGAAGTTGCAACGACAGACATCAGGAACAAATGGATAATATGAATGAATTAATCAGAATGGTAATTCTGCAGGAGACAGTAGCTTCACAAGTTGTCAGATGTCAGTGTTGGGGTTTTTTTCATTTTCTTTCTTTTCCCTAAATAAAACCAGAAGCAATATTCATAGTTTTCATTTCCTAGTTTGGATATGAATCCTTTTCCATTTCAATCACTCCAAATAAATGCCATAATGTGTTTTAGGGTCAAATATTTTAAATATTCATTTAAATATTCAGCTCTTCTAAACTAATTGATAAACAGGAATAGAATTAAATCAACACTGAATAAAATACTGTGTACTTCAGAAAAAGTATTGCCTCCAAAATACCTCTTAGAAATTTTTTAAGGGCTGAGACCTTTACAACTAATTAACATTCATTTTTCCACTGAACTAAATAGAAATTAAGACATATTACCCCTTCCAGTGTTTAAGCCTAAGCCTTTTTCCAGCTATGAAGTGTTGAAGCAAAGAAGAAACAGTATAGTAATTTCTATCACACTGAACTGCATCATGCTGATTTTCAAAGGGAGGGAGAAACATTTTAGTACCAGTTCATTAGTTTTGGCAGAGACACCCAGGATATACATCTGTACAGCCCCTAATTACAGTAACTAGCTTTTAAATATAATTTAGGTTATCTTACTTTTATCAAAGGTATTAAGTGTATTTCAAGGTATTTCAAAGAGAAAGGTCTTCATAGCAGATAAGCCTCTTGCACAGAGCTTACAGAGTTGCAGTTCCTGGTGCTCCCCACCTTCTTGGTGTGCTGAGCTGTGCTATTAAGCTATGGAGAGACTGCAGTTCAGGGGGGAAACAAAGAAAGGGGGAGGCCAGGAGAACTCTACAATCAATCATATCCAGTAAAAATAAGGATAGAAATAGAGGAAGCCAATCACCCAAAGCCCAAACACTTTTGTTACCAGCTTTGGAAAGCAGAGGAAACCACAGGGTGTTTGCAAATGAAGATACAAGAGAATCCAGGTCAGAAAGCACCTGCTCCCTGTGGTCATTTGGACCAAACCTTGCCTCCTCCCAGCCATTTACTGCTGGTGCCACCTCATTTATCCATCATTTGGGCTGCTTAGAGTAAGTGTCAGTATAGAGAGAGCTATTTGTTGTGTGCAGCAATCCATGAAAGAGCTGAGCACTGTGTGGGCAGAGTCCCAGGGGAGCTGCAAGAGCTGCCAGCTCCCAAACACACCTCCCACAGATGCAGGAGACCTTCAGTGATTCCCTCCACCTTTCCCCCTGCCACTTTCTCCAGCAATGCCATGCACAGCACTCGTCTGCACTGCAAAATCAGCTGCTTTGGAGGCAATGCTGTGATCCTTCACTTGTTATCAAACTCGAGGAAAAGGTAACAGGAGGCAACACGAACCCATCCCACAGCCTGGCAACACCCAAACGTGCTACAGTGCAGGAATGAACACTGCTTTCACTACCTAAAGAACTGCTTTCAAATCTGAAAGTGATACAAGTCATTAGTTTGCCACCTATGGACTTCTTTGGGTCTGCAGATTACTTCAGACAGGTCCAAAGAGCCATTCAAAAGCAAGTCTAATTTCTCTTCTTGTGCTGGTAATAAAAAGTGAGGAATGGTGCTTCACTGGAAACTGAGGAGTTGGGAAACCACTGACTGAAGTGGAAAGGGCAAACCTGTCTCCTGTGATGGCAATATGGCTTCTTTCCTTCTAGAAATGAATGACATCTGGAACATCCACAATAATACCAACACCTGATATTTCAGCTCACTTATGAATCCAGAACTGGAAATTTCATTCTGCTGCACAGGCAGACTCCAAGGTATTTCTGATACGGGGTGTATCATCCTGTCAGCACAGCTCAGCTCAGCTCATACTTGGGGTTTCCTGGGATTGCCACCTGCTTTGAGGCTTTCTGGCTTCAAACATGACCAAGGTTCAGCTACACAGACCTGCAGCACAGAGGGCAATGCCTCAGGAGAGCACTGCCAGGGATGGCAGCTCTGCCTGGCACTGCACCCCCCTGGCCTCTTGGTCCTGTAAGGCTGGGGTTTGAAGGGAGGCTTCTAAACCGCCTCACACTGAACCACCTCATTCTCTCTGTTACCAAACCCAAAAGTTCTGTCTTTCACTGTGCTGTGTCTCTGCACATGGATGCTTTCTGTACCTGCAATGGGCTCAAGTGCTTGTCTCAGACATGCCTTACTCAGAAGGTGACAGTTTCAGGTGGGGTCAGGAGAGTGCAGTGTGTTCATGATCTTATTTAAATCCAACCTAAATCCATTCTGGGACCTGACAGCCAGAATCAAAAACTGAGTTTGGAAATCTTCCTTTGTAAAATCAGAATTTAACGAAGAGGACACTTTTTATTCTAAGAGGGACATGTTTTAACCTTAGAGATGAGTTCCTTCCTTGCCTGGCAGAAAAAAAAAATAAAAACACCCACAATATTTTCAGGTAATGTGAAGACATGCACAGCTTTCACAATTTATTCCATTGGGTTCTACTCACCTCTGTGTCTCTGAATCTGTCCTCATAGTCCAGTCTATCCTTCTCTACAGATGTAAGCTTTAATTTCAGAGTGGAAATCTCTGCCATAAGATCAAGCTTCTGAGTTTCAAGGGTTGTTCTACTTAAAAGCTCCTGATTCAAGATACAGAGGAAGAGAACAGAATTATTCACCCAAAGGGAAGAAATCAGTAAGTTATCTTGACAGCTAAAGGTCTCCTTCATGGGGAATAGCATCACCCTCTTCCTTGCACTGTGTGAAGCCCTGAGACATGGCTATTATCCATCTGACAGATCCCAGGCACCTAGGATGCATGTGGGAGCAGGGGGGCACTACCACGGGCTGGCTGCCAGGACAAGAAAAAAGCCTGTCTGTCATCACAGTTGCTCTGGGCAGCAAGGAATCCACCCAGCCTGCCAGAGGCTTTCATCTAAGGCTCTTTGAAGTTCAGTGGGGAAGGACTCAAAGAAGAGCAGAACTGGATTCCTGCAGTGTAAAGCAGCACTGACACTACGAAGCACAAAGGCTTTAAAGCCAATATGGTAGAAAATTATCCCTTAGTTAACACACATCAAGGGGTGCAACACCTTGCAGGGCCCTGCTCTCACCCAAGTTTGTTAAGACAGAAGGAAGACAAGACAGCAAGACACAGGTGGAGCTGTGAAATACCTGCTGCAGCATCTCCTCCGTGGCGTTCAGCTTCTCCCTGTGCTCCTCCAGACAGAACTCCAGATCCCGAATCTTCTCTCCCTGGGCCTCCACCTGGTCTGTCAGCACACTCACCTGCACAGCAGGGAAAGAGGGGAGCACCTTTAGCACCCTGCACGTGTGCCATAGGTGTCAGCTGAGGAGCTGTATGTGAGCAACAGTGCTGGCTGGGCCAGATATCAAATGGTGCCATGCAGGGAGCAGGAGGAGCAGCAGAGCTCTGCAGTGCACACAACACTGGCAAAGAAACAGGACAGGAGGGAAACCTCTCCCCTCACACTTACTAGAATATCAGCCAAAGTTCTGGCAGACACATTGCAATTCTGCATCTCCCCTCCTGACTGGAAGTTTTCACAAGGGGTGGCTGCTGCATTTTACTACCAACAATTATGACTTTGCTGTGACGATACATTAACCAAACCCATTAGCTCCTAGCTTAACCACCAAATAAACCTCACTGCCTATAATTTATTCTCCTTCCCAAGTGATTGCACACAGTGTACCACAACAAGCATTTTCCCCTTTTCAGAACAATAAAAGCAAAGGATATTAAAACACACAGCCTGAGGCTGGGCAAGACCAAGACAACACCTTTGAGACTGCAGAAAGATTCCCATTTTGCTTTTTCTGAATGAAATTTTTTTTACTTTCAAGAGGTACTGCTGGGAACAAGGGTGAGCTGCCTAAAGAAGAGCTTGGTGATGGCACAGCCCCTAGGGTGGGTCCACATCAGGGAATGACACCTGTGCAGTCCAAGGGGTGCCAGGTATTCCCAATTCCAACAGCAATAGCACCCAGGGCTGACCCAGTCCAGCCCAGCAGCAGGTGAGCAGGACCTCCAAGGAGCTGCTCATCTCCTTCTGCCCATTGAACAGATACACAGACAGAAAGGCCTTCAGATTTTTCCAGCAAACTAAATTCACAGCTATCCTTAATCTGGGTTAACTCCCAGGGACCAACAAGTCTTCTGAACGCTGTCCAAGACATCACAACTGCATATAAATTCTCAGAGGTTTTATCACATGCTATCAGAAGGTCTCATGAATGCAAGAGCAGAAAAATATAATTTGGGTGACAACTCACTTGCAGAACAAGAGATTCCTTATCATTTTCCAGACGAGCCAGCCTTTCTTGATAAACATCTCCATTCCCAGATATGTGTCCATTAGTCTGGAAAAGACAACAAATACTGCACAGTCAGCTATTGTACCACAGTGTCACCCAACATTATCAACACATTAATGAGTACTTTTAGTCTGCACAGCTTAAGAAGAGATTTGAAGTATTCTCCAGCCCTCTAAGGGTAACAAACCAAATAAACTGTCAACATAGGACACATGACCACCATCCAGGAGAGAATTGTTCAGGGGCTTAGAGATGAGAAAGGAAGAACCTTCTGGTGACCCAATTCTGCAAAATCCACTTACTGTGCATTCAGCATTTTGCTAACAAAACTTGGACTTTATGTTATACAATCCTAAGGCATATTTGCAAAGAGACAAATACCCTGAGACACTCAGCAAGTGAAAAAAACCAAACATACAATCTGCAAAATGTGTATTATGCTTCTTGCAAGTCATACACACAGTCAGAGACATCCTTTTACATCAGGCACATTTTATTGGGTATGGGCGAATGTCTGCACTCTAAACACATCTCTTTGTAAAGCTGCCTGAGGCTAAACAGAAACAAGAATACATGTTAATGCTATCAGAGAGTTCAGAGGAATCAGCAACTTTCTTCATAATAACTTCAATGCTCTTGAGCAGCAGGGAGGATTTGATTCTATCCATATTCAAAGCTGTCTCAAAGCACTTCATGATCCACGCCACAATCAGATCTCGGCTCAGGAGAGAAAGTCTTGTTCCCATCATCACATAAATCACTTTGAGGAGTCTGAGAGGCTGCTCTGAAACCCAGG
>VZRZ01004463.1:78922-142956 GCA_013398175.1 Climacteris rufus
CGAGGGTGAGGGTGAAGGCCCAGCAGCTTCCCCCGCCCCGCCGAGGATGGAGGCGAGCGGCAGCACGGCGGGAGCCGCGGGAAGCGCAGCCCGGGCGAAGCGAGCGGCTCTGGGGAATTAACACATCAAAGCCCGGCAGGAGACTCCTGGGAGGCGGATCCCAGCGCTCAGGGGAGCGGGGCCGGCAGGGAGGGGCCGAGCGGCCCACGCCGGGGAGCGGGCACAGCAGCGGGCACGGCCCCGGCCCGGAGCGGGCACAGCAGCGGGCACGGCCCCGGCCCGGAGCGGACAAGGCCCCAGCCCGCTCCGGGGCAGCAGCGCCGACCCCTCCTCCGGACGGCTTCTCATCCCCTCACCTGACCGCAAAATAAACAGGAGGGGCTCTCCTATTAATTGGAAAAGCTGCGGGAGCACCTGTAATTAATTCACTTGTAGACACAGAGGAAAAAATGGAAAGAAAAAGTTGACTCAGCTGTCCCAGGTCTCACGAGTGGCTTTTCTCAAGTTTGTGCCATACTTTAAAATGACATAACAATCAGCAGTAAGAAGCAACCTGTGTCCGCGGGTTCAAGTTTCAATTGACCCAGTAACAGCAGCAGCATAACAAATTGTTAGTATTTCTGACCACAGAGCCCAGGTCCAGCAGTGCTGTGATTATCTCAGAAAACACAGTTTCTATTATTAAAAAGAAACATTTACAACTACCACTGAGTGATAAAAATCTCAAAAAAATCCCCCCAGAACATAGCAGAGGAGTGAAAGAGGAGCAGAAGTTGTGCTTTTAAAGCCAGACTGGTTCCTTTTGGATTGGGAATGGTGATTTTCGATGGCTCTGCATGGATTGTTCTTACTGCCCATGAACTCACAAAGATGCCATGCCAAGGCATGCTATAAATGAGCCCATGCTATCTTCCAAGGTTAAAAACACACCAATCTGGATGATCACCTTTAGCAAGAAGCAGGGCCCTGCGTTTCAAGAAGGTCGAGGTGGATCTCCCAGGGACAAAAGGTATTGCCAGCAGGGAGTTCATGATGACAAGCTGACTATCACAAGACTCTTTTCATATTGCAGCTTGAGGAGGGATCTCAACTGTTTGGTGGAAAACACCCTTGTGCCACACATTAGCATAGGACCCTTTGATAGCTACACTCAACACAAGCAGAAGCTGAATCAAATGACTGCACTACACACCCACACTAAGATAATCAAACAACCAACTTGGGTTTGAAGACAAGACTTTTGTCCATGAATAAGAGATGATTTCTGGCTAACCAAACTGCTTCTTCCACTTGGGAATGCTGCTGTGATCCAAATAGGTCAGCATATCTCTGTAAGATTACAAACTGTGTCTATCCAGCAAGGAAAACTTCTCTCTGAAAGCTTATACGCTGTCATATTAACTCTCATAACTCACTCTCTGGAAGAGCCAACTAACAGAAAAAATGTCAAAATCTGAAGCTGGGCTGTGAGGCAGCAGCAACACCCTGGATTGCACAAGCCACTATGCATACCACAGCTCTAATTATCCATCACTCAGCTCATTCATCCTCAGAGGAGATGGAAAGGTTCTATGGTTGGACTTGGTCATGATCGTAGAGGTCTTTTCCAACCTTAATGGCTCTGTGATTCTACATGATTCAAGAAACCTTTGGAGGCCATAAAGTGTTGCTTAATCTTAAAGTCAACTTCAGAAATTCATTTCTGGAGTAAAGAGAATTAATAGAATATGCATAATAATATATGTATTTCAATTCAGAACGTCACTTCCCAAGCTAAAACCACAGTTGCACTTGCTGTGGGTTTTGAAGAAAAAATATTACATTATTCTGGCTGTTTCATTCCAGAGGCACATCCTTTAAAGAGGAAAAGGCAGACCACAGGGCCTATATATACAAGTTCGTATCAGGAGCTCGGGGAAAATGGCTCTGAGGTGTGGGAAGGCACTGTCCACCCACTTCTACCCTTCACTCTTCTTTTTAACAAGATGCAGCTGGTTTCCTCGTTCTGGGAAAGTTGTTGCATAAGATATATTTTTTAAAAAAATGCAAAAAAAAACCCCAACACACTTGCAAGGAAAGTAATAACCAGAAAGAAAACTGTCTCTTGTTTGTTTCAACTGAAGAAAAACCAGAGCAACACTCATGAGTGGGAGCAAGGTTTCTGAGAATTACTCTTCAAGAGACAGATCTCTCAGCTTCCAGCTGGACACAACAGGGCTGCCTCGCTCTCACAAAATGTGAAGTTTCTTTTAAATATGGTCTTGCTACTGGTTCTGATGTTACAGATTACTCACACAGTGTCTGCATTCAAGCCAGAAGCTCCATTTTCACAGAGTACAGCACATGCTTTTCTAAAGCACACACTGGAATACACTAAACATTTCTGAAAATACTCAAAACTTTGGAATAGTCATGACCTGGCTATGGATTTCAGGTCTGGTCGCCAGTCAAAGCACAGAGTCCCAACGTGTCTGAGCTCAGCAAAGGTCTCAGTCCCTTTCCAAACTTTGAACAAATGGCCTCGTTTGTGATTTTATCCATGGCATTCCCCTGCCCTCCATTTGCACCTGGAGATGTGAGCAGGCTTTCAGCAGCACAGGGATCAGTTTTGGGCTGCAGTGACAATCTATAGTTAATCTGTCGTACTTGTGCAGCAGAGAGCTGCATGTACAACTTTCTGAGCTCCCCATGGGGACCACATGATGGATTCTCTCGGAAGAGCTCTGCCAGATGTCCAGGCACTGTACGTGCACTCTGGTGTCACGTGGCCATCTGGCATCCACCAGTTGGAAAAACAAAAAGCAGCATGGGGCATTTCAACTCAGTGGCCTTTTTTGAGTGCTTGCACAGACACACTGAGAGGAGCAGCAAGGAAGGGGATCAGGGACACAGGGCAGCCCTTTCTGGCCTGGCAGAACCGAATGCTCTGCTGTATTTTACAGAAACTTTGGGAGGCTGCTGTCATCCCTTTTTTCCAACACGGGCAGCAGTGGTTTGCCTGCAGGAGCCAGGGGAGGATTTTTCCCCTGTGACACACTGTTTGGCAGCACTATTTTTGTTTTCCTCTGAGACACAAGAGGCTTGCTTACAGCTTCAGATGGGATGTCACACACCAGTTCCAGCAGCCTGGAATAGCCTGTGGTGGATGTGGATGTGACTTCATGCATGGAGGATTAAAGCAGTTTCAAACAAAGAAGGTGTCTTCCCTTCCTCTGTAAGGAGGGGCATAGTTGCAAAAAACCTTCCTGCAAATCATCCAGGCACTCCATGTAACACCTCCCTGCTCAGACAGGGACTGGTGACACTGGTGACACCTGCAAATCCCATGGTTGTAGCACAGTGTAAGTGGAATGTTAATTCTTTCCTATGAGGGGCTTTCAGGATGACAGAGAATACAGAGGAGTAATTTGAAGCAGAATGAGGAATAATTGAGGCATAGATGGAATAGCTATTTTCTGCAATCTTTGATACTCACAACCCCCGTACATCTTTTGCAGTGGTTGGGAGGCACGAAACTGAAAGGCACAACAGAGCCTTTCTTCTCCTATGCCGTAAAACCCCTGTGCTGCCTCATTGCCATGTGGTGATCCACACCACACGGGTCTGAAGGACCTCATTCCAGACCCCACCAGCCTGGGATCCCTAAATCACACATTTGCCATCACAAGGGGCAATGACTGGTCTTCATCTCATCAATCTCAGCAGGCACTGCAGCCTCAGCCATGCTCTGGGCCCCTTTACTCCAGAGTAACCTGCGGTGGATCAGCATCACTAAGCCTGGACTACAGATCACTGTGAACACCCTGGGGAAGAATTCAGTGTCCAAGACTGTTTACTTGGCATATTTTGTTATGTATAAAGGCCACAGGTCCACAAAACCTGTTATGTCCCTCAGTGTGTGCCACAGAGAGCAGCTAGTAGTTACAGCGATGTTCTCTGCTGTATGTTACACAGGAAGGGACTGCTGATGTTAGCAGGAACTCTGTGTGTGTTAAAGATCTGACCTGAATGCCACTCCTGCCTCCTCCTGAGCTCAGCATTGGCTGCCACATTTCGACAGTGGGGGCGAGATCCAAACCCCACTGGAGGCACTGGGAAAGCTCCCACGTGCTTCATTAAGTTTCAGGCGTTTCCAAACGAGTAGTTCAAAGCAAAGGAAAGAAAAAAAAACATAAAAAGAAAGCTTTCCCTTCAGATCTTCCTGCAAGGGCTACAGCTGCAAGTCCAAGGTGCCCATGTGTCCCTGCATGGCTGAGCTCAGCCCCCCCAGCAGCAGATGGCACGAGGGGCTGCCCAGCGCCGGGCGCAGCCAACGCAGCCCCACACCCTGCGCGCCCCAGGGCTGCCCCGAGCACTGGGATGAATCCTTTGGTCGAGATCAAAACACTTTCTGCAAGATCAGCCGTGGCTCCAGGGTGATCCAGTCCTTCCCAGGGCAGGTCCATCCTGGGAAGGGACCAGGCCATGGTGGTCCATGCCAATGGACCAAGGCACACAGCACAGAGCCGCCGCAGTCCTGCAGCACTCCCAGCATCACCAGGTCTGGCACCCCGGTTTCAGCAGCACGGTGTTACCTTGGCCAAAATACACAGAAATGCCCCCCTGCCCCTGCCATTGTAGCAGCTACCACGAGGCTGGCTTAAAACCTCAAGTGGGGCCTCTAGAGAGAGTCTTGACTTCCACTGCTGGAGCTTCCCCAAAACCTGCACACACCCAAGACCACCACAGGCCACTCTTCCTTGGTCCTGCTCGGAATGCACCAGCCACAGGGCACCTGGAGGCAAAACCAGCAGCTCCTTCAAAAATGATGCTGTTTCAACTCACCTTTTGTATAAGTACATCATTTTATTATCCAGGATAGTGTTCAGGCAACCTACACTCAAATAATTTATTTTTTTTGGGGGGGTGGGGGGGAAACGAGTCTCGGGGAAAGAACTGCCTTGTCAGTTAAATTTCTGTGTATTTTTAAAGCAAGGTGATAAAAACTGGCCGATTCAGAAACACAGAAAATAAAAGTTGGTATCCAGATTAAAGGGATGCTGAGCTTACATCACTCACTGATGTTATATATCAGGTAAGAAAGCTCAGTAATAACACTGGTCTCCATGGAAGAAACACTGCCAAAAATGCTTTTTAGTGAAAAGTATTCAAAGCAACTTTTTCCCCCACCTAAGCATCTGATTCTTTAAAAAATAAGTCTTTCCCCAGCCCTGCAGTTACCAAGTATTTTTTGCTCCCTAGATTGAGGCACTGGGGTACATCAAAGAAGGCAGAGGCCAACCCACTGCACGAGGCATTGGAGCGGAAGCTTTTCCAAGGCTCCGCAGCAGCATCTCGAAAGCAAGATTTCATCCCTTTGGTTCCCTGATACCTCCCCTGCACTGAATAAATAGCAGTGTAAAACAGAGCCAGTCTAGCTAATATCCCAAATGAGCCTGGCACAGGGAAAACAAGGGGAGACTGTACCATTTGACTCTGGAGCCACTCGATGAGAGCCTCGGCCGTGGAGTCCGGGACCTGGCAGCGCAGCCCCTCTCTCTCCTCCGCCTCCATCACCTCCAGCAAGCCCCGCAGGTCCTCCACGAGGTGCAGCGCCCGCAGGCCCCCCATGAAGGGGGAGGTGGGGGACTGGCAGTCGAAGATGCCATTGGAGTATTCCAGTGCCTTGGAACCTGCAGGGAGCAGAACCGCGCGGGGTCAGGCACGGGAAGCGGGCCGGCCGCATCCCGGCATCGGGACGTGCTGGTGGCTGTTCCCAGCAGCCTTCATCCCAACCAAACTCAGGTGCTCATGCAGGGACACTCCAGCAGGAAGGAGCTGGGCTGATCCACAGGGGATGGGAATGCCACAACCTGCCCGGGGGTCCCTGGTGGGGGCTGGGCTCCAGCTCTCCGGGAGGAATTCTGGAGGCAAAATTTCCAGGGGAGCACGCCCTGCGAGCGCCCCATGGGCACTGGTGGTGTCCAGAGCAAACCATGCCCTCTGTTTCTCATGGTATGCTCCTCCATTCCACTGCAATCTTATTAAACTAATAAAGAAAAATATGAAGATAAATTAAAAGACCAAATCGCTTCTACACTGGAATAAATTTGAAACCCAGCAATTTGACACGGTAGCACTGGTATTTGCATGTTAATAAAGGGGAAATCTCTCATTTGCATAAACTCCTAGGATGTATATTTGACCTACATTAGAAGTTGCTATATATTAAGTAAGAAAGGAAACTATGAATTTAGGATCAAGGTTGATTTAAGTCAACCTAGCTAATTCCAACTGCAATTCCAGTACATTGATTTGTGACCTTAATTCTGTAATACCTTGGCACAATAAGATGTGTTCGTGACAGACCTTCATTTGTGCTGTCAGCTTTTGGAATCTACAAGGATATGCCATATATGCACTTCCATGAACTTTCTTTCACCTCCTCTGGCAAGCCACAAAAAATTCAAGTATTCTGCTAAATTCTCTTTGAAAACAATAAAGAAAAAAAAAAATGCCCACAACAGCACAGGAGCTGGTATCCTTTTGTTATATTACTTTATAGGTCTGTTCAGAGACATGGGTAAATGAAGTCTGTGGTGACTTAAATATTCCAACATTACATTTTGTTTTTATATTAAACCTCATCCTGCCATAACCAACTTGGGCTCTTGGAAACAAAAACACATGATCGGATCCAAATACCAGTGTCTACTTATGGAAATTACTGAAGTCACAGCTTTTATGTATTTTTGGAGATCATCATGATCAAACTGAATCCCCTTTACATGTGTTCCTGCTATGTGTCCTTAATATCTTTAGGAAAACTGCAGAGAAGAGTCATTGTTCAGACAAAGCACGCACTATATGATTATTCTTTTCCCTAAGGAAAATTGTTTAAGTGGAACTACTAAAAACTTTATAACTGTGTTGCTATACTTTCAGGGCATTTTTTTCAGTTTGGGTAGCTGTTTGCATAACTCTTCTGGGTTAAAGTACTGACTTCTTGCTGTTTTGCTTCTATGTGTTGTGTATGTATATTGTTTTCTAACTCACTAGACTCAAAAGCACAGGTTGTATTCTTTGTGATGGCTCTCTTTTGGCAATTTACAATTTACAGGTACTTACAAAAAATTCAAATGTTCAGGTTTGGACCCAAAGCATTCAAATTTTGAAAAAAATGAAAATTCAATTAAATGTTTTGACTCTTCAGTGCTGAGAGAAGTTCAGAGTAGCCACTGTCAGGCCAAGTTACTCTTCCTGCCTTCAGCAGCCTCGAAGCACACTCATTCTGGTTTGAAACAGAGAGAGTTTGGCTCTCCTGGTGCTGTGCACCAGCTAAACTGCAACACAGCCACTTCCAGCAGCCCTTTGATAGAGGGGAGGAGAAAACCCTCAATCCATGCAGCCTGTGAGAGTCTGTGCAATCCCCTCACTCCAGTTATTTGTCATCTCTCAGCTATAATGGAAAAGCACCAGCCAGCACATCCCCTCCTCCACGTGAACTCCATCCTCCCAGTGGGAGGAAGGAGGACCCAAAGAGCCCAGTGAGCAGGTGCCCCAGTGTGTACCTGCTATAATCCCATCCATCTGCTCCAGGGCTGCAGCCAGCATGTCACTGGCATCACTCATCATCTTCTCTCTCCTCAGCACCGATCAGCGGCCACACCACACGGAGCAGCAAAACGCCCGCAGGGTGACTGGCTCCAGAGCCTCAAGTCCACAACTGCATCTGCAAAAGAGGATTGCATTTCAGTGTGTGTTCTCTGAACTCAGGCATCACTGCTGTCAGATCAGCAGGAAGGCCGGGGCTGTTTGCTGAGCAACACAAGAGCCAGGGGTGTTTGCCACCAGGAAGGCACCGAGGAATCAAAGCACCGACCTGATGACCCAATTTCTGGTGCTGGTCAGCCCTGTCTGCCCACAGGTCCATGCCCCTGACAGGGCATCCCACAGAGCACCTCAGAAACCCCACATGGCACTTCCAGGGAGCTCACATAGAAGACACAGGCCTTCTATCACTAAAAGAAAGCTGCAACTCAGCAGCAAACCATGTGTGTGTCTGCTGTAATTTCCCCCCGAGAAATAGAAAAAGAGAAGTCTGACCAGTTGTCCAAGGTTTTTGGGCATCTGACAATCCAGAAGTGCTGGGCATGGAGGCATGGAACCATCTGCCTACAGGCAGGGTATCTCAGATGCCATGACTCACTGGATGTAGTGTGCATGCACAGACTATCCCTGCTCCAAGTTCAGCAGATTCACATCGTGACATTGCAATCTGATCTCACCCTCAAACTTGGACAAACCAGAAGTCCCAAAGGTGTATTTCCAGCAGTCTGGAAAAGCAAACCTGCCCAACACACTGCCTATAGGTGAACTAGCAGACCTGAAATCCTGATGGGCTACAAGTTAATTTAAGCAGGTGCTTAGGAACTGGGCTGAAGTGGAGCTGCAAAGGTCAGGGGCATCCCCAATCCCACCAGCCCAGCCCAGCCCAACGGACACACAAACCACCAACACAGCCCAGACTGCCTTGGCTCTAATCTCATACACATGAGATTTCTTCTGCTATAAATACAGCTAGGGAACAAAGCTAAACAAACACCAGGAAGGAAGGCTCACTTTAACCTTTGCATGCCCTGCCATTTGCTTTTTGTATTCGGCTGCACTGCTGCTGACATTTGCCCCAACACGAGCAATTAAGAAAGTTGTTCACAGTATCTCTGGCAGAAGCCCTGGAAAAGAGTTTACTAAACAAAAATCCATGCTATAAACTGAATTTCTCCTCCTACGAGTCACCTTATTGGTTTGACCCAGCTGGGAAGTAGCTATTATTGGAGGCTGCCAGCCAGCTTTGCTGAAATGCTATCTTTAAAATGCCAACAAACATTTCATCTTCCCTAACAACAGCTTTATTCCATGAAGTAGGTCCAAACCCTAAGGTAACTTCTGAACGACAGCACAAAGGCTTTTGGCAAACACTCTGTTTTAGTGTGTATTTGTCAGAGTCAGAAAAACCAAGGCAACTGTAAACAGTCAAAATACCTGTAAGTTAAGATGTTGCAAATCTTAAAAAATGCAGTAGCATCAAAACTGAAGACTTCCAGCCTTCAAGGAGGAAGCCCCCAGTTCTAAACACAATGTAAACATTCAGCTTCAATCAGTATCATACCTGCCATAATATGCAGATCCTACAAGACAATTGGTTTGGTGCCTCCACAGCTGATTAAAATTGCCAGAAAATGAAGCTTTTGCAAACACATTCACTTGGACAACACTGTAGACAGTATCTTTTTTTTTCTGCTTAAGATTTCCTGGCTCTGAACATCAGGTCCTGCTCAAGTATGGGTGTCTATGAAGGCAGAGTGTGAACAATCTGTTGTGGGTTTCCCTCAAAGGGCAAAGAACACATGAGAAAGCCCGGGGCTGCTACTGCCCCAGGCAAAACACTGATTCCTCACAGCTCCAAGTGGGAAAAGACCAACAGCACAAAGCAACCACAAACCCACAGCAGCCAATCAACATTTGGGAATCAGAAGTGCACATGAGCTTTTCAAAGTGTACAAACACCTCATGGGGTGAGTAAAGAAGACAGAGCCAGGCTCTTCTCAGTGGTGCCCAGTGACATGACAAGAGGCAATGGGCACACATTAAAACACACAAAAGTTCACTCTAGAATTGAAAAGGGGGGGCCAAAAGAAAGAGAAAGAATTTTTAAAAGCTTTTTTACTGTGAGGATGGCAAGTAATGGAAAGTGTTGCCCTTTTGAGCTCTCCAGCCTTGGAGCTACTCACAGCCTGAGTGGGCTCTCCATGGCACAGCCTGCCCTGGGCATCCCTGCTTGGGGCAGGGGCTGGGCTGCAGATCTCCCATGGTGCCTTCCCCCTCAGCATCAGGGAGCTCAGTGCAGCTCATGATCAAGCCTTAAACAAAGCACTGAGGAGGCTGCCTAGGAAGAGCCTATGTAGGCTAAAAACACACCAAGGAACAGAGTGGCTCCCTAATCACATTTGCTCACAGTGCACCCTTGCTTCTCACCTTCTGGCTAGGAAATGCATGAACTGGGGACAAGAAACTGCTAATTTATACTTGCATAATCAAGCCATTGCTCAGAGGCACAGAAAAATCACCATCCTTGCTCTTCATCCAGGCACAACCACCCCTCATGTTTCCAAAAAGCAACCCCTGCTTTTCCTGAACAAGGGCGTTGTCCATGGTTGTCAGAAATCCCTAGGACAGCTCTACTGGTGAGAGCAGCAGGGCCAGACAGTGGGACCAACAGCATCCAAGAGACTTCCAGCATCTACTGTTCTGTTACCTGGCTCTGCCTCTGAGGAAAGACACTGGTCTGCACAGAGCTTCCTCCACTGCTCCTGCCAAAGGAGCTGGGCTGCTGAGAGCAGCTGGGAGAAATTTTAAGACAAAACTTACTGAAGCAAGACCCTGCAAATGCACTGATCTCCAAAAACCCTTCTACCACTCATGGAACATCAGTTAGCAGCCTGAGCAAGCCTACAGCTGAGAAACTTGGAGAGATGAGATGAAATGAAAGAGAACAAAAAGCCCCCGAGCTGAACAGCTGGAGATGATGCAACAAAATCCCATTTCCCCGGTTATTCGGTCCTGAAAGTGGCCACTGAGAACTAGCCTGGAACAGCACATCCTGCCCTGGCCACCTTCCCAGCACAGTGCAGCACATCCAGCAGCCAGGAAGTAAAATTGCTGTGATAGAAAAATATTGGAAGTATCCTTCCCTGGCAAAGGTGCAGAACTGGTTTTGGTCCTTGCACCCCACTGATGGGTGGGCAGAGGGGAAAGGGGACCGGGGACACCAGCCAAGCAGAGAACCAAAGTGCATGAAACCAGAAAAGACAACAAACCCCAGGAGGAAGAGGGTGGGAAGGGGAGGTGCAGGGGGGGCAGCCAAAGAAACACAAATCAGCAATCAGCAGCGCTCTGTGGGCTTAGGAAAGGAGACAACAATAAAACACCAGCAGATTAATCCCTGCACCTACTGAAAGGCACTCTGACTTCACAAACTTTGAGAGGAGCCTCAGCTGGTCATTGACACAGCAGAGCTTTCCCAATATGTATGTTCCGTTCTTCCTTCCTTCCTCTTTAAGGGTTTGGTGTAATATAAATAAAACCCAAGAGACAACTCAAGGCTTTGGGTTTTTTTTCTTAAGGAAAACCACACTGTTAATATGAACAAAAATCCATTTTGGAGGAGCGTAATGGAGCTTCTGAGGAAAATAAGGGATAGTTAATGATGACAAGTAGTTTAAATTCCCTTCATCCACAAAAGCAGGAAGGAAAAAAAGGGGGGAAATCATAATTTTAACACAGATGGATGTAAGGCATGGCAGATGAAGGAGATATCAAGGTGCACACAGGAGACAGAGAGGCAGACATACGAAATCCACTCCTGGCATAACGTCATCGACAACACACCTGAGGGGAAAGTACTGACAGTGCCCTGCCTGACAGGCTATTTAAAATAAGTTTTCTCTTGCTTTCCAAGAAAATGACAACACTTACCTTCCCGTGTGCACAACCAGTGCAAGATGGGGTGGGGGGGGCTGTTTTTACAGAGGCAGATCCCCCTTTTAGAGCTCCCAGCTGAATACCTTGCTCATGCCGACAGAACAAGCATCGCTTCGTCAAGCCTGCATTGACAGCCCACCATTAAAAAAACAAAAATAAAATAAAAATGCAGCCCTCTCCACTATCAGATATGATTAATCTTATCACTAGCTGGCTTTTCTACCACATCCCTGGCTGTAACAGAGAAGACATCATTTGCTCTTACTTGTTTAATGTCCCTTCCTCTGGTTCGAACGCACCAGCCGGTTGCTAGGGCTGTGCTGTTCACTTTTCAGTAGGTGGAGATTTTTTATTTTTATTTTTGAATGACACACAAACCCTCTGGCTACGGCGCTCGTGAAGACGTATTCCAAAGGGCTTACAGAGAAAACAAAACGCTGCCCTGCAAATAAACACAGGGAAAGCTGGAAAAAAAAACAAACCAAGGGGCTTTGTGAATGGAGCTGCGGTCTGCTGGATGCAAACAGGAAAGCTGCCTGAACATGGATTTCAAAATCAGATATTTAATTAAGATAGCAGACTTCAAAAAAGAAGGGGGGAAAAAAAATGCTTAAGCATTTTGCATATGTAGGAAATTATAGTTTTCCCACCCAGAGGCTGCCTCTTTCCTAGATCAAACAGCACACACAGAGGCATCGAGGGGCAACATCTTCAAACCTTATTTTCTGTTATTTTGGGGGTGGTCTCACTCTGGATGTCCACCTGCAAAACACAGCACGCTTTAAAGCCCAGAGGTTTGCAGAGTTAAAGGGTCTGAAGGTCCAGAGGACACACTGTGCTCTGGATGTAACCTCTCTGAGGAAGGGCAGGGGCTGGCCTTTTGTCCCACTCGCCTTCCTCTTTGTGCACGTGGGCTGCAAATGCTCAGCACTGGGAAATAAAGCATCAGCTACAGATTATTTTTATGATATGATGCAATAAGATGGATGACTTAAGTTTCCCAGATCTCCCATTCACACATAACACTCCTTAAGCCAGGAAATTTTGATACACAGAAATTAAAAATCTTGACTAGGCCTTGTTTCTGAGAGCTGTTGAGAGTAAAAAGGAACCCCCAAGAGCTGGCTGTCACCCGAGAGCAGCCTACCATGAAAGTAAAATGAAAAAGCTAAGAAATTGCAGTCATCTTTTATGGGGATAGTGGGGGGAAAGAATCCGTTCCACAGCAAAAGTAAGACCCCCAAATGCTGTCAAAATTCATGTCCTGCCTTCTCAGTCCTACATGGACAGGGTCTAAAGCAACTTCTGAATTCATCTCTCTTGCCTCACTACACTAACACATCCCTAGCAATTAATTTTTGCACAAGAAAGCTCTATTTCAGGAAGACACATCCATTTCAGACACATCTATTTCTGCTTTTTCTGGCAGGCCAGAAGAGAAACACAAACACGCAGAGACTTATTTACAAAATACATTTCAATCACAATTACAAACAGTTTCAAATGAATTCAATCCAAATCCCTGGCACAGTTTCTCATGGGATGTTTTGAAGATGCTCAGCTACAGTGCCACCAGTCAGTAGCAGTTTAACACTTGCTAATGAATATATTCGGGTAATTTACACTTGGAGTCATTAACATTTCTTCTAATGTAAAAGATGACTCCATTTCATTCCTTCCAGGCCTGCAAAGAGAGACTGAAAAAGAAAATGGATCCTTCTTGAATACATTGCTCTGGTGTTTCATTAGAAAAGAACAAATTAAATTTAAAAAGTGAAATGAGGAAATGCTGCAAATACCTTAACGGGAATAATATAGAGAAATAGCTTAGTTGGAGGCAGGGACAGGAAACTGGTTAGTCCCAGATATACTTTTGGCCAAGAAATTCAGACATTGCTCCCCTTTCCTGAGGTTGCCATGTGGAGCCAGGTGTATCAATAACATTATTATGGATAAAAACAACAACCCAAATGTTGGCAAAGGCTTACTTTAAGCTGATAATGTCTATTTATTTTTATATCTATAAATAAAATTCTTTTTGAATTTGCTGAGCTCTAGTCAGTGGCATCAAAGCAATACTGCTCTCCTATTACGCAGGACTACCAAAAAAAGCAACAAATGTCCCTTTGTTCCCTAAGTCTAGATCCTTTCTTTGTTCCCTGAATTTCGTTATTTCTTTATTACACAACAAACAGTATTTACTTCCTTTAACTGATAAAAATGAATGGAAGCACACTGAGAATAAAAGCCCATCCCACAGTACATAAGAAATGCCCTGAGATAAAAGGTTTCAAGCTGCAGAAATGACTCAAAAAAACCTTTAGGAGCATAAAGCACAGAAGTCCTTCCAAAAGATAAATGTTTACACATTTATGGGGAAAACTTACCTCAAATCACACAACTTTTACTACCAACCAGCTTAGTTGCATTCTGCACTTTGCCTTGGAATTTGTGAAACACACTGGTCATAAATCAAAAGCCTCGACAAGATAAGCATCCTTGAGATCCTCTGACAGAGATGCACACACAGCAACCAGCTTATATAAACAGCCAAAGTCTCTGAGTCAAGGTTTATGGCTTAGATTCATATCCCATTGCAAAACAAACCCTTTAATTTGGTCTGCAGCACTGAAATCATCGTGGTTGCTTATCTCTGCTACCCTGTTCTCCAGCAGCTCTTTTTTTGTTGTTGTTGCAGCTGAAAGGAAATTTAAAAGCACAGGTTTTACACTGACAGTTTATGTTGTTTTGTTGAGTGCTGGGTGACAGGGAGGCAGCCAGAGCAGCAGCCTTACCTGCACAGCAGCTGTGTAATGCTAATACCTGTCTGCAAAACCCTCCAGACTCACTTTCACTCTTTTCTCGCAAGCAGTCCAAGGTCAAATGGAGTCTTGTTAAAAAAAACAAAAAAAAACACAAAAACCCCCACCACAGATACACTCCAGGCTGTTCCTGTTTCACTGGTTAACTATTTACTACTCTTCAGCTACTGACCTCAAAGAGCCTGAGAACCAATACATTATTTTCTCACTTGTTTTGCTTGGGCCCACTGATTAGAAAAACAATTGAGATATTCATCCCTGACTCCAAGACTGCTAATGCAAGCAAGGAAATGCCTCACATTCCCCAGCAACATGTTACTGACACACTGTGGCCACAGGCTCCAGAACAAAAGGGGCACTGTTGGGTGACAGCCCAAAAGGTAGTTCTTAAAAATACCTTAAGAACCAACAAATCCTGAGCACTGACCCACATTTAGATGCAATTTCATAGGCTCGTGCCACTTTCCTTCAATGGGCTGGATCCAAAGATCAGATTCTCAAGCCTCCAGGTTTGAAAGGACTTGGCTTTAGAGTTTGGACCTTCAGGTGTAAGAGTTCCCAAACACACACTTCTAAGGGTTGTCACTGTACAAAGGGAAAGCAGAGGGCACACCCATAAAAAGTCCATAAATAAAAAAAAATATTCAGCCTGAACAGTGTTTTAATGTGTCTGTAGGAAACAACAAAAAATCCAGTGCCTCAGTGTGTGCCAACAGCCTGTGTTTAAGCAGTACAATTGGGAATCTGAGAGAGGCCACAAGACAACCTGCTCTAGGCAGCACATGGACTTTAATCACCAATAAAAATGGATGTTCTACCTTTGACATTCCTGCAATATTCCATGTGGGTACCGTGTGCTTCAAAACACGGACTTCAAATCTTGCATTAGTTCTCAGCTTTGGAAAGCTGCAAGTAGTTCACGGGCAACACACACTGAAACGTGTTTGTTCTCCTCAAAGGCAAGGCAGAGACCTCTGATTTTTGATAACCTGAGTGTGCTATCCCACAGGCAGAGCTGGCACAGGCCCTGCAGAGCAGGGAGGCAGCATGCCCAGTGCCCAGTGTGGGATGCTCTCCCTCATCCCCTGAGGACCATCCCCTCCTCCCTCTGGGACACAGCCTGTGTTTGCTGCCCAGCTCCAGAGCCACTTGTTCAAGCCAGGGTGAAGAAGAGGCACCCACACACAGCTTTTTCCCAGCACTATCAACCACTTCTACTCCCCACAGCCCTTCTCAGGACACAACCTCCAGTCCCTAGGGAAAGCACAGCCCCAGGGATTCCAGTAACGCTGGAGTAAGCAAAGTTCTTTATTCTTTTGTTTTCAGCCAGAGGGCAGAGTGCTGTTGATTTTGTCTTGCTTTCACAACACCAAAGTGCCAGTGCCAAGAGATGAAGGACAAAAGCTGTGTGCTCTCAGCTCCAGGAAAGGGCCCTTCTCTTCTGAAGGCTGCACTGGTGAGTAGCGAGCACCCAAATCCCAAAATGCTGTCCACACCACTGCTTGGCTGGGGGGCTGTGTGTCCTGCCCAGCCCTGGGCCAGCTTTGCTTCTGGGCACACTTAGCAGGCAGAACACAGGAATCAGCTCTCTTGCTGCTCACTCCTTTTTCATGAAAGCCTGCAGATGGTTCTTCAGGGTAGAGATGTTGTCCTCTCCATCCCATCTCAACCTCTCCTCCTCTTGTACAACTGACACCTCCTCACCATCCCTTGCAGAAAGATCTTTTCAGTCCTGCTGCCCCGCAGCTTCCAGCATCACCCAAGGCTAAAAAGGGCAGTAGAGAAGGGGCTGAGCTGTGCCTGGGGCTCAGAGGAGATCAAGACAAAGATACCACCTCTATGGGAATGGAAACAATGCTGGGATGGGCTGGAAGGCTCCATGGATAAGGATAATATGAAAATGGTTGATACTGAAGGGTAGGAGGGCTTCACCAGCAAGGCAGAGGGAGGCAACAGGTCAGCAACAGATCAAGCCAGAGCTGTGGCCTCTGCAGAAACAGAGCTTTAAACACCCCTGGTCCCAGCCATACTTGTCTCCCCTTTCTTCTGCAGCAGGAAGAGGAGAGAAACTGCAGGGAAAAGGAGGTGGAAGAGAAGGAAGTGACTTCTTTCTGCTGCTTGTCCAGTAAGAAAGAAAGCTCTAGGGATAGAAGGGAGCAGCCACTCTCCATCCTGTGACCAAGTTTCTGGGCATATGTGAGAGGGAGGCATATCCCACCCATCATCCCATCAGCAAGATCAGTACAACTGAGGAAGATGCAGCTCATGAGATGAAGACAAATCTTAGCAGTCAGAAACTGAAGATGCACCTGCATCACGACATGTTTGATGCCCAAATGGGGCACAACTGCAGCTGCTGCAAACCTACCTGGATTTCTGTGGGATAACAAGGTACTGAGACTGAGGTTACTTACTACAGATATTCCGAGCCTGAAACAATTTTTATTGTTGTTGTTATTATTATTATTATTATTATTATTATTAAGAACAACTCAAAATGCCTGTTCCTTTAGATACAGCAGTAAACTGTGGTTTATTATTGACCTTAGCAACAGTAGTCTGCTTTCATTAAATGTAGAAGAAATTAACTCTTCAGAGCAGTGCACGAAAGTTTAGAGCCCAAACACAGCAGTTCAGTGTGAATACACCTATAAGTCACCTGATTTGGGTATCCAGAGCAGTCTAACTGAAGCAAGGGGCTGCAAAGCTTTCTCTGGCACAGGATAAGTTGTGGACAGGTTGGCACAGAGCACCCCATGCTGCCACCATCCCAGTCAAGCAGTCTGAAGCAAACTGAGGTGTGGCTAAATCACACAACAACAGTAATGTAGAAATACCTTCAGATGCAAGAGCTGAATTGCCCCTCTCCATTATTAAGCATCTGCCACGTGTTTAAGGCAGTCAGGTTTACAGACTCTTCTGGAAAGCCAGTTTTACCCCACAAACTCTCTAAACTCAAGGTCTTCCAGAGGAATAATTCCACTAGGATATCAGTTTTCATTAAGAAAGAAAAGCATTATTGAGCCACGTGGTTGCTGAAGGAAGTTTTGTGATCCATGAATATCCTGAAAGTGTGAACACAGAAAGGCCCTTATTTGACATGAAATACAGTAAGGCATAGAAGGGAAGCAAAGCATGGGGAAGCAGGATCACCTGACTTTTTTTTTTAAAGTCTGCGTGGAGAAAAAAATACACCTTAGACTGCTTAACTGTTTCCCTTCCCTCAACCTACAGATCTCATTAAAATAAACCTTCAAAAACAATACAAAAAAATTAACATTTTAAGATTTTTTTTATCAAAACATTAAATATAAGATACTTTTATAACCTATAAAGACCAAAAGTAATACCATTGTTGTTTCACATTTGCATTGGGAAAAAGTGGTTCTTGTGTAACTTCATAGTTTTCTAACTTTCCAGAGTTCCACTGTAGGAGATTTTAGCAAGGATGGAACAATAGATTTAGGATTAAAAGCTCCCAAGCCCATTATTTATACACATCTAATTAGCTCCTCCTACACACACACCCCTTGAGCACTGGGAACTGCTAATATAATTCCTGCAATTAAAAACTTCAGTGCCAGAATCCTTGTTTGCCAAAAGGAAAAACAACAACCACTCTCCCCCAGCACAGCTGGGCATGTTTGTACAGGAGTGGATGCCCAGCCCTAAAACAAAGCTCAGCTCCAAGTTGTGAACTCTCCCAAAGTTCAAGATATTTATTAGAAACCTGTAATCCAGCACCAAGCACCACCTTGGACTCAGCTCCAGCAGAGCGACCGATGCGCACCAGAAGTTTGGGGAGCTCAACTCGCTGTGGTTTTGTTCTGCCATACTCAGAGAACTCTGCTGATCATGGCTGAACAAGCCCCACTCTGGAAGAGCCTTTTTTGCTCAGGTTTGCCCCTCAGTGTGGCCTTTCATCGTGTCAGGGAGCCTGGCAGTGCAGACAGACGGCGGAGGGGCCGCTCGCCCGCCGCGATGCGAAACCAAACCAGCACAGGATAGTTCAGGGCATGCCAACACTCAGCACGGCTTGCATGAATTAATGACCTCAGCATTCCCATACAAATCTTCCTCTGAATACATAATCTCAAGATAAAACTTCAAAAACCTTGAGGGATCAGATACACTTATAATGTTACATTTGTTTGAAGTACTTTCCCTTTGTATTTCAACCACACTTCGAAGTTTTCCTACTTACATACAAATCACATTAGCCATCTGATGCTAAAAGCAGCAGACTTTCACACTTTCCCAACCTTCAGGGGCAGTGGGGCAAGGCTCAGTCTCGTAGGAAGAAGGGTATATATGAACTGTAGGCTGATTTTCACTATACCAGCTGGCCAGGAGGAGCTCTTCATACACTAAAGGTCAGCCAGAAGCAGGGTACAGCTCCAGCCCCACCTGGGGCTGAAGGTCCTGCTCCCAAAGAACAACACAGGTTTAACCTGTGGCACTCAGAAACTGACTTGCTGCCATCAAGAGGGAATTTGTGATTCATGGAAGTGCTCAGTGCATGAAGGCAACAGGAGGAAGGAGGCTGTTCCAGGGACAAAGTCCAAGTCCAGCAGTATTGTCAAAGCCCTCATGAAGTTTAATTGGGGTAGGCTGATCATCTTCAATGGTTTTCTTAAGAGGCAAAGAGAAGAACTCAGCTGGACTCCCAAACACGGCAAAAGTTGCCAGGGAAAGGGGGTGGCTGGCAAGATGTACCAGGTTCTGTGCCTCAGTCATAGACCTTTTAGGAGCCATTGAAAAGAAAGATCCTAGAACTGTCCTCTATTACCATGCCAAAAAAAAAAAAAAAAAAAAAAAAAAAGAAGATTAAAAACAACACAGAAAAATGCAAAACCCCACCCCAAATGAAGTAAACAAATCATTGCCTTTTCTCATCATGAACTAGCAGCTTCCTCAGGAAACATGTGAACATCTGGGGCCAAAGCCTTTGTGGTATACATGGAGACAGTGGAATTAGCTGGAGATAATCCTGCATGTGCAAAAGCACTAAAGAAGTTTCCAAATGTTGATTCTTGCTTCATATATAACAGATCTATAAAAATAACTATTTAAAACTACTGCCTCCTGTGCTTCCCTTTTTGGGGCTGACTGGTTTTCACATGTTTACTGAGCCATCACTGGAGGGACTGTTTCTGGGAGGTTGTATTTAGCTCTGCAGGACTAAAGGTGTTGTTTCCCTAGCTAAAGTGAGGAAGGGATCCTCCCTTCGAGGAGGATCTTACTCTAACTGTGCTGAAGGTAAAAAAGCACTGAGACAAGTCAAGTCTGGGCTTGAAGAAGGCACTGGTGATGCCAAGGCCTCAGCCATGATGATCCTGCTGCTTAAAATGGGAAGAGTAAATCCAAAACTGGCACAAATGTTTACTTTACATATACAAAAGAACTGCAGCTTCATGCCTGTTTAGGCAAAGGAACATTGCTTATTTCAGGATGTAAATTACCACACATCTTCATGCAGGGGTCCTGTCAAAGTACAGCTCCTCTCAGGGACAGCTCACCATTTATTCACCACTACATGGAGACAGGCTGCAGCAGGGGCATTTCAGCAGCTCTGCAGGGTTACCACTTCAGCTCCTGGGCAGAAATGGGGACACTTCTAGGTCACAAGCACAATGAACTGCTCACAGAAAAATCCACTGCTGCACCCATCCCTCCAGCAGGGCTACAAAAACCCTACAGTCACCACCCTCCTTACAACATCAAACTGCCACTGACACACAGGGATTCCTCCACTTGAAGGTTTTGCTGCTAAGACACAGCTACCATGGGATTTTAATTTGTAGAGGTTCAGGTCAAGTTGATAAACTCTGTTATTTTTGCAAATTATTTGCTATCATAGAAACATAGAATGATTTAGGCTGGAAGGGACCTTAAAGCTCACCCAGTGCCACCCCAGCCATGGGCAGGGACACCTCCCACTGCCCCAGGGTGCTCAGAGCCCCGTCCAGCCTGGCCTTGGGCACTGCCAGGGATCCAGGGGCAGCCACAGCTTCTCTGGGCACCCTGTGCCAGGGCCTCCCCACCCTCCCAGGGAACAATTCCTCCCCAATATCCCATCCAACCCTGCCCTCTGGCACTGGGAGGCCATTCCCCCTTGTCCTGTCCCCCCAGCCCTTGCCAAGAGTCTCTCTCCCCCTTTCCTGTGGGCTCCCTTCAGGCCCTGCAAGGCCACAGTGAGCTCACCCCAAAGCTTCTCCTCTGCAGGCTGAGCAATGCCAGCTGTCCCAGCCTTTCCTCCCAGCAGAGCTGCTCCATCCCTGGCATCCCCTTGGTGTCCCTGCTCTGGCCTGGCTGCAGCAGCTCCAGGCCCTTCCTGTGCTGGGCCCAGGGCTGGGGCAGCTCTGCAGGTGGGCTCTCAGCAGAGGGGCAGAGGGGCACAATCCCCCCTGCCCTGCTGCCCATGGGCTTTTGATGCAGCCCAGGATGCATCACTCCAGTGTGCTCATTCCTGGTACACTGCAGCTTTGGAAGTACCTAAATAGCTTGGAACTCCTGCACTGCTGACACATTATTAGTGTGTTCCAGCAAAGTCCAAAAAGCCAGACTACAAGAAAGATCTGTTTAAATCCTACAACACCAGGACTTCTCTGGGATAAATTTTTAAGACCAGACGCTGCAACTGAGTGCTCAAATCAGCGCAACTGGGGCTCCTGCAATTCACCACACACATCACAGAATCACAAAATATCCTGAGTTGGAAGTGACACACAAAAACCATCCAGTCCAGCTCCTGGCCCTGCACAGACACCCCAACAACCCCACCCTGTGCATCCCTGGCAGCGCTGTCCCAACCCCCTGGAGCTCTGGCAGCCTTGGGGCCGGGACCATTCCCTGGGGAGCCTGGGCAGTGCCCAGCACCTCTCGGGGAAGAACCTTGCCCTGCCCTCCATGCTCAGGAGACTGAGGGAGACCTCTTTGCAGTGCCCAACTTCCTCATGAGGCTAAGAGGAGGGGCTGATCTCTTCTCTCTGGTACCAGTGACAGGACTCGAGGGAACAGCATGGACCCGTGTCAGGAAGTTTAGGCTGAGGGTTTCACAAGTCCATTCAGAAAAAGAAGGGGAAAAAATGCCAGAAACAGGTATGTCTGCATGGTAACAAGCAGAGATATCTGGCAGAGGAGGTATCCGAGTCATGCCACTGGATTTTGGGATTTGTTTCTTGCCCTTTACTAAAACTTTTGGCAGTTCCATACAGCAAGCTTTTGTTTCCTGCAAAATATCTTAAGGATCATAAATGCATTCGGGCCCCTCCTAGTATTTTAATGAAATATCAGTTCCTGCTCCTTTACTTGACTTGCAGGAGAAATCTGCCATTTTAAGGAGATAATCTTAAGCAGCTTTCTGAGAAATGTCAAGAATACTAAATTGCCATTTCCGTGCTCTGGTTTTGGGTTTTTTTCTCTCTCTCCCCTGATATTCTATTTAAATAGTCTTTAAAAGGAAAATGGAGTGCTACCCAACACATAGCCATGTGACGTGCTATATTTTACAGATTGGAAGATCTGAATCAATACTGTCAGCTAATTAAAAACCTTCCAAAAAGTAGGGGTTTCATTCCCTCTCTTGTGTCTAAAAAAACAAGACTTGGGAAAATACCATGAACAAGACAATTACTTCAATGGCATCTCGTTCTAAACCAAGTCTCAGTACCAAGGAAACAAGAGCTGATGTCCAGTCACACTCCTGACCATCGATGAGGAGTGGAAGGAAGTGATTTAGCACAAGTGTGGCAGGGAACAAAGAGGTGTGAGGTACCTGGGATGTCTCCAAAGGCAGCCTGCTAAATAAACAGGTAATGAAGCCAACCTGATCTCACCATTCACCTGAGGGCTTGAGGAGGAGACATTTAGCACTTACAGGGAGTGACCAGTGACTTGTGCCCATCAAGCAACCTTCTGGCTACCAGGGCTGCCCTGGGAGCTTGCAGAGGAAGGAGGAAAACAAACAGATCCTGGGGCAGAGGACTTCCTCAGGCATGAAAGCAATACTGAGAAGCCAAGCCACAGCTAGACAGCTGCAGTGCTCCTTCCAGCCAGAGGAAACAGTTCCACAAGGCTGCTGCTGAGTTCCCACTCCACAGGCATTCCTCTGGCGGTATTCAGCAGTGTTTCAGGCTGCTGAGACCACCTGCTCTGTACTCACACCACACCTCAACCTGTGGCAACTCCACCCAAAAGGCTCTCCTGGTACTACAGCACTGTGGGCCAAGGCAGGAAACTTCCATCTTAGGTGGGGTCAACAATTTTGAACTTGTACACAGCAGTCTGCCAATAATGTGCTGTGAAAAAGCCATTATTTCCCCAATTCTAGCTGCCAAACTCCAGAGAGCTAACCCCACTGAAGACAGACATGAAGGTGAAGTAAGCTGGGCTTTAAATCAAAAGAAATAGCTTAGCTAAACCAGTCACCCTGAAGGGCTTAGGTTAAAAGTTGCTCACCTGAGCTGGAGCTCCTGTTACTCTGGTCTTCGTGGCTACTTTAAGGGGTGAGCCTACCCAGGCAGAGCACACGTTCAGCAAAATTCTCACCAGTGAGAACTTTGCAGCAGTGGGAAAAAGACAGCACTCCATGTGGAAATAGCATCCAGGAATCCCAGGTGCAGCTCCACACTGCTGCTAAAGCCACACTCAGTGCAGGTGGATATTCAACTTGTGACTGAAGCAATTGTTATCTCATAAGCAATTGCCACCATACCCCTCTGCAGATTTCAAAGAGCTCATCTTCAAATCCTGTACAACTGGCCATGGTATGGGGGAGAGGAGAATCAACTGGGATTTCTCACTGACACTAGAATGTACTAGTGTTCTGCTCAAGTCAGGAAATACCAAGTAACAGAAAAAGAGAAACACGCCCAGCATGCATGTCAGAACACACAGGGCACCACAAGGACATCAGGAGCCTGTTCCTTGGAAGCTTCTTGTCCACGAACTGTGACCCAGCCTGGTGCTCCTTTGCTTGCAAGATCTGACAGGATCCCAAGACACCGGCGTGGCTGTGGGCCAGCAACCCGGTGCTCCAAACAGCCATATGCAAATGTCTAATGAGGGTAACATGCCCACACACATCTCCTCTCCTGCTGTAACGCCAGCAAGGCTCCAAACTCCCCTGGATAACCCAGAGATAACTCAGCCATACCCCAGTGCTCCCCGGCGTGCATCACACATCGGCCACGGCTGTCACAACACTGGAAATTACACACAGCACACACCCTTCATAAAGCAAACCTCAGAAGTGTCTCTGTGCTTTGTGGCAGCGCAGATTAACAGATGTTGACAGCTGATCAGATAGGGGAAGCATTAAAGGAGACAGAGGCAAGCCATTACTACTGTTTGCTGTGTACCTACACGGTGTCTCGCTGGCAGAACTCACTGCACTCATAGTTTCTTCTGATGTAGCAATGTTGTTGGGCTTTCCTTTCCTAGCCTCTCAACAGGCAGCTATTTCAGCTGCTCAAACTGTGCTGCCCCTACCTTTAGAGACAGGGGGTTACCACTAGCTGACAGCACCCTGCTGATCAGGAAAACACACCTTAATATAGCACCCAGGCACCAAGAAACCCCTTGGCACCAGGCGTCTGATCCAGATGAGAGCTCGCAGGAACTACCCAGAGCACACAGTATCACATTTCTGCTGGACTGTGCACATCACTCCTCCTAAAACTGACAGAGTAGGAACAGATTAGACATTAAGAAACTCTTCCCTGTGAGGGTGGTGAGGCCCTGGCACAGGTTGTCCAGAGAAACTGTGGGTGCCCCATTCCTGGAGGTGTTCAAGGCCAGGTTGGATGGGGCTCTGGTGGAAGGTGTCTCTGTCCATGGCAGGGGGTTGGAACGAGATGATTTTTGAGGTCCTTTCTAATCCAAACCATTCTATGATTCTATAAACTCCATCAGTGCCCAAATCTGCAAGGGAAGCAATAAACACAGGCACATTGTTGCACTGAGAAGGACAGGGTGGGAAAGGGCAAGGGTGCAGTCGTGGAAATCCATGCCAAGCTCTTGGACAAAAAAGCAACCAAATCCACAGAGAGGCTCCTGCAAGCAGCTGCAAGGTGGCAATTTTCTCCTTGCCAGGCTGTTCTGAGGCTGAAACACTGACAGTCAACAAGGCTCTTCCCTAGACAGACAGAGATGTGGCATTTCCCACCCATCAGATTTCTGTCTCCTGTTGGGAGCCCGGAACAGACACGAGGAGAGCAGAGCTGCTGTCAGCTTGGTTTTGGTTTTCCCAGCAACGCTGCAGCACCTGCTGGGATGCACCAGCCTGTTCTGTGTCCCCACAGGGACAGCCAGCTGTTCACTGCCCGGGTGGCAGAAGCAGGCAGGCTGCTGCAGCAGGGCCATCCCCCGGCGTCCCTTGGGCACGGTGGCACCCGGGGCACGCCAGGGCTCAGTCGCTCGGTTTGGCGGGCAAACCAGCCAAAACACCCTGGAACTGAGCCCTGGCAGCAAAGCCAGGAGTGGCTGCCCAGCTCCACTGCACAGTTGAACTTCCCAAATATTTTGAACAGCTCCTTATCAGCAAAGCAGCTTTGCACCAGCTCAGCATTTCACAGTGTTTCTAATCTGGTCCCCTTGAATTGGACTGACAGCCGAGCAGAACCTCAGCCTGAAATAGCGACAGCCTCTCTGTCGGCACAGGAGCTGTTCAGCAAGACCCACCCAGCCTGAGATCAGCAAGTTGCACCAGCCCCCATCTGATGGCAAGCATGGTTCTAATGCCACTGAATCAATGCTGCCAAGAACATGTTTAACACTGGCTGCCTGTTTGACCAAGTGACCAAAACAGGACCTCAGAATACAGATCCCGGCAGCTTTGTGTGACCTGTGGGTGCTGTCAGAAATATCAGCCCTCTGTATGAGGCCCACAGTAAAACACCAGCTCTCCTCACCCTGACTGACTTCAGACCATCTCCCTGACTGACTTCAGACCATCACACAGCACAAGCCTGATTATTGTGGCCACAGTCTGCCCTCCTTCTCCACTTAGAGGCACCACCCAAGCACAGCTCTGGGGTGTGTGTGTGTGTTGGGGACCAAGGGAATCACTGAAGTTAGAAAACTCACATCAGGTCTGCAACAAAGATATGTTCTCTTGCAGTATGGATCTTGCTCCACATCACTCTGGTTTGGTGTGACACCGCCATCACACAGAAAGGCAACTTCTTTACCAAGATGTTTTGAGACAAAATTTACTTAGAGTTACACAGAGCCACTGTTAGTGCATACAGAACACAAACCAAAAATCATGCAGTGAATCAGGGCAAACAAGTGCTGCTCTGTTGCACGAGAGAGTTCACAGGGTGGGAGAGCAGGCTGTGTCTGTGAAAGGGAACCAGGCAGGGAAAGCCTCCAACGGAGCAATTCCGAGTCTGGGATGAAGTTCATCCACTTGCCCAGCACACAGAGGGCACCTGAGCTAAAAGTTAACAGCCTGTGCCCTCATGGTGAGGGGTAAAACAAACACTGAGTCACCACCCTGCAGTATTACTATCATTAGTTTATCAGGGACTGACTATTATTAGCCACTGATGCTTGTATGACTATTAGTTCCACTGCTGTTATTTAAGAACAGCTGCTAAGGGCATGAGAAAAGGAACCCCCTCCAGGTGTAGGACTGTTGGCTTGGAAGGTGCTTCAGACATTAGAGATTTTGGGTGATTCCACTCCCAAAATGCACATCTTGTCCTTGTCAGTGCTGCCCACTGTAGGTCTCAGAGGAACGACTTCACCTCCCTCAAACAGGGCCTTGGAGGGGCTTAAGGCCAAATCCCTACGACTTAATCCACCCCCAACTGGTGGCACTGATCTACCAGGGCTGAGGAAGGAAGGGTGTTTCCCAACTCTCCCATTACACACCTTAGAACAGGTATACCAGAGGAGGATCAGGCCTTTGGAATATGGCAATCGTTGTGCCATCCTAAGGAAACAGATGGAATCCTCTGGCCTTGCCATTACACTCAACACTGGCTGATTCAATTGAATTTGCTCTCCCTTCGTGAGGCAAGGCTATTTCCTACTTTCATACAGTAACTCATATTTGTCCATGTCCTATTTTTGGTTTCTATATTAAGAATATTGCTCATTACCAGATTATATGGCATTTATTCTGAGGAGCAGGAGATACTGATGCAGCTAAAAATTCAATATAAACACCCTGTAGATGTAAACCATGACATTTATATCCCAGATTAATAAGCACTAAGAGGAATTTCTAATGTAGGGCACATGACCCTCCCTTCATTTCAAAGACAATTATTTTAATACCATGACTTCAAAGGGTGACATGTCCTTGAAAACACTGGCAGACAGACAGCTTTACCAGAAAAGCTTCCAAATCTTGAAAGGACAATTCCAGGTGTACCTCTGGTTTTGCGATAAGAGAACATCTGGAGCGAGTGCATGGGCTGGCCAGCAGAGAAGCAGGCTGAGATAAACAGCAATTTAATGCAGAGTGGGTCTGAGCTTCCTTTAGACAAAGGGGAAAGCTTGGGGAGATTGGACAGGGAGCTCCTGCCCCAGCACCACTCCTGCTGCAGTCACTGCCAGGTTTCTGGAGGTCTCGCTGCTCAGAGTAGCCCTGGCCTTTCACACCCTCACCTACCCCTCGACATGTTCCAGATACCTCAGCCTGGAGCCACTTCCTTGTTAAGTTCAGAGGGCCAGCTTACAGCTGTCATCCCAACAGAGAACACAGCCAGGCTCCCTGGTTAGCACTTGTCAAACTTGCTCAGTGCCACCTCAGCCTTTCAAACACTGGAGAAACGGGCAACTCTCCAGTTTGCAGTGAGGAGAGCTGAAATTACCACAACGGCTGGGTTTCCACTGAAGACCTTCAGTGGTTTGATGTCCCAGTCAAAAAAAAACAAAAGAAAAGCCCCATCCAAATCCCCCTGGGCAAGAGCCATCCACACCTCTAGGCTATCACCCTCCAGCCCAGGGATGCCCCAGTTGGTCCCAAGGGCATCCTGCACACCCCAGGGCACAGCACACCTTCCCCCTGAACGTGCTCCTTTTGGCTGGGATAGAGTTAATTTTCTTCACAGTGGCTAGTATGGGCTACATTTTGGATTTGTGCTGGAATCAGCGTGGGGAACACAGGGATGTTTTAGCCCTTGCTGAGCAGGGCTTGCACACAGCCAAGGCCTTTTCTGCTCCTCACCCACCCCACCAGCGAGGGGCTGAGGGTGCACAGGGAGCTGGGAGGGGACAGAGCTGAGCCCCACTGACCACAGGCACATTCCAGACCTTAGGGCATCGTGCTCAGTGGATAAAGCTGGGGGAAGAATGAAGGGGGGGCTGTTTGGGGTGCTGGCATTTGTCTTCCCAAGTCACCACTACGTGTGATGGAGCCCTGCCCTCCTGGGGATGGCTGAGCCCCTGCCCAAACATGGGAAGTGGGGAATGAATTCCTTGTTTTGCTTTGCTTGTGTGCACAGCTTTTGCTGTCCCTAATAACCTGCCTTTATCTCAACCCACAAGTTTTTCCACTTTTACTCTTCTGATTCTCTTCCAGTCCCACTGGGGTTTAGCTGTGAGCTGGGGTTCAACCCCAGCACTGAAGCAGCAGCTGAGGTGGCGTCCCTTAAATATCAACACATACCACTTAATTCTCTGATCAAAGACCATCCCCTGCTAATCCTAGCCATTCCCCAAGCCCACCCTGAATGCCAGAGATACATTACTACAGACATACTACACCAAGTAAAAGTGGGAAAAAGGGGGCAACAAGAAGTCCAGTTATCACACAAGGTTTGCCCATGAGGGGTGTGGGGATACAGTCAGTTGGGCAGAGAGGTTTAACATAGAAGTCGCAAATTTAAGATCTTAAAACTGAAAAATATTCCATTCCCTTGTGTTACTTCAGAATGCACTTTCTGAGTTACAGCAGTAAAACCTGGAGGGTAGCAACGAGGTTCACCATGGAGAACCACACCAGCCCAAGTACCCAAGCCAATACCTGTCCCTGCTCACCTTCAGGCTGCCATTTCCCACCTCTTCCTTCCTTTCATTCAAGCTGATGTCCCCTCTCCCACCACCCTTTTCTCTCTGCTGAGACTTTCCTAAGTGCCCATGTTTGTGATTTGTAATGAACCTACAATACATGGCAGCTCCCTCTTCTCTTTGCTGCTTGCAAACACTTAGGAGGAGGCACAAAAAAAAAATCAATCCCAACCAACCCTGTCCTCAGTTCTTTTGCTTGGCACAAATTTGCAACAGCAGGAAAAGTCCTCTTCAACCCTGGGACCACTGTGTTGGACCTTGGAGAGATGGTGCTCCAAGGAGCAGCTGCCATGCACCATCCAACCCCCAAGGTTCTGCTGAGCAGAAGGACATGGAATTCCTCCCACAGCTGAGAAGTTACCTGAGTTTTGGGGAATTTGCACTGTGGGGGAGGAAAGGAAGAAGGAAAAGATATGCAGATAGTCAGGTAGCTCCCTCCCTCTCCTAATTTCAAACACCTAAGGAGCACCCAGAGATATGGAAGCATCTCAACAGAATTCCCTGGTAAGGAAATCAGCATGATCTGAGCAATTCACCCTGGACATGTTCTTGGAAGCCCTCACCATTTTTGGAGGCAGTACCTCAAAATAATTACAAAACACAAAATTAAAACATCAACACAACAGAACAGCCCGAGACAAACATGCAGTTCCCCACATGCTGAGCTGCTGACATCTTACCTAAGCAGCTGAAATCAAAATGTAGTGAGAGAAGTTATCTGATGACAAAGGAGAGACACAAAGACCCCACCACAAGCACTCACACCCTGCAAGCAAGGCATGAAAGCCTTCATACCAGCTGCTCTGCACTCACTGCTTAAAAGTCCAGGTCCCAACTCAGCCCTGAGGGCTTCCAAAGCCCAGCAAGGGAAAAACACCCAGATGCATGAAAAGCCACATTCAGATCCTTAAAAAGTCAGCAGACAAGCAGTCAGCAGCTAGGGTATCATGAGAAACACAGGACGAAAGCAGAGCCACAGGAGCATGGAGTGGCTCAGGACAGCTCTGCCCAGCACTGGAAGGGAGCACATACAAAAGAGGTATCAGATACACAGAACATTCCAAGGAAAATGAAAATAAAAATACTGCCTATGATACCTTGGTACTCCTGTCCATCGCTGAAGGTCTCAAAGGCACCAGGATATCTGTCCCACCCATCAGAAACAAAACTAAATATAATCTTGAAACTAAATCTTGGGCCCCTAAAAAGGGCTTTGCAAAGTCTTGTGTCCCCGAAAGGAGCGCGTGGCTGGAGACAGCTGCTTTCTGCTCTGCCTTCAGCAGCAGGGCCTGCCCACAGCAAAGCTGGGTGAAGCCAGGCAAGGCTTTGCCTGGAAGGCTATCCAACAAGGCATCTGGAGCCAGTCAGAAGGTGGCCAGGGAATCTCTGAGAGCCTGCAGAGAAGCAGCCACGAGATTTTCCTAAGAAAGATGAAATCCTTCGTGTGATTTCCATGCTCCTCTGCACCAAGCAGATTAATTGTTCTCCCCAGGAGGACCAAACTGTCCTAACACTGCCCAGTGCTCTGAAGCGACTTTGTAAAAAGAATTCCTGAAATAAAGAAGTTTTAACTCATTTCCAACAAGTAGGCAACAAAATAGTTACCATGACTTCCTCCGTAACAGAGTTCCTCATTCCACAGTTCCCTGCCTACAGCACTCCCCTTTTCTGTGTGCCATGCAACACATTTGGGGGCCTTGTCAAATAATTAAGCAAGCCCTATAGCCTAGTGCAGTTGTATAAAATTATTTCTGCAATTGACATAATTCCAGACACTACTCAAAGCCAACAACTTCCACTACAGTCCCTGAGAGAGAAAAAAATACCTCAGCATGGCATGTGGTGGATGAGACAAGAAAGATTAGCTTCTACATATTAACACAGTTCCCACTTTGAGATGGCTCATTTTTCCCATCCTAGTCTCAGATGGAAAACAAGATGGGGAAAAAACTATTTCCAAATAATACATAAAAGGCTTCTCCTGCCTCTGGTTTGAGAGGAAAGAGGAGGGAAGAAGCAGAGAGATGCCTCAGAGAGCAGTGAATGACACCCAACAAACCTAACCCCATTTACACACTGCTTCACCTTAATAAACTTCAGACAATTCCTCACATGCCTCCAACCACACACTGAGAAGTGACAACCACATCAATAAGTTAGAAAAAAACTTATTTAGAAGAAAAAAAAAATAACACCACACAAAAACCCACCACCAACACATGCACTTAAATAAATAGCTAACAAGGTTAGGCAAGATCATTACAGATAAACAGCTCTTCCTTTCCTTTTGTGTCAACCTAAATCAAACTTTCTCTTGCTCTAATACAAGTTGGGGAGCCAGGAACTCAAATTGACTTTGTTTTTCCTTTCAAAGCCTAAGCTCACTTGACTTCTTGTTCACTTTCCCCATCTGCAAAATGGGGAAAATGATAATGAGAAACTACTACACTGTGTTACAGAAATTATTCAATCCATGGCTGTGTAGTTCTTTGAAGATGCAAAGTGCCAGGCATTATTATTATTAGATGAAGAAATGATAGATTTTCTCCCCCAAGCTATACAGAGGAAGAAAAAAGCCATGCAAACAGCCAACTGTATTTCTAATGAGATTCAATACTCAAAAAGTGGGACATCTTAAAACAGATTGGACAATATTTTTCCAGCTCACAAAGATTATTCCCAATACATAAACCTCACAGGATTAGAAATGCAAGCAAAGAAACTTATCTTTTGACAAGGTTTCTGCAGACAAAATAAGCTTGTCTAAATAAACACGGAAAATGTACACTTTCATTCTTAAAGAGAGCAAAAAGAATTTTTCAAAGAAGTAAGGGAAGAAACAAAATCAAATTTGAAAACTCTGTGAGGGGCAATTTTATGTTTTCTGAATATAAAGGAATTTCCAGGACTGGGAAAGTCAAATAAAATAAGAAGAACCGGATGGGAGGGAGGCAGGAAAACACAGTGTGCACCAGAGAGATCACATGCTGGATAAACAGGGCAGGATGCTCACTATTTACACATAAACACTTCTCCCCCTCTCTGCACAGATTTGTGTGTATTAGAGAGCCACCATCAGAACTGTGGGCAAGCAGAACTTTAAGTTACATTAACATTACCCAAACCACATCACATGAAATGTGAAGAGCAAAAGCACAATAACATGCCTGCTTTCTGCAAGCAGCAATATTTCCTCTCAGAAGAAAAGGAGGAAAAAGACACCAGAAAAATCCCCATCACTGCCTGTCTGGGGACCCTCCCATGTCCCAACCACGGGCAGTGCTGCACCTCCCATAAACATGCAGAGCAGCCACAGGCTCTGGGGAAATGTTTTAAATTACTGCTATTTTGAACACAATTTAGTTTAGCACAGCTATTAAAAGCCAAAGAAAATCTGTGTGTGGGCTGGACCCTGCAGGACGAGTCATCAAGTGCTTATGAATGCAATACACAGAAGTAGCCTTGTACTTCCTTCCCTCTCATATTCAGTGTGACATTGAGGGGGGAAACCCAACAAATACTAATTTCTGCCTTTTGCACACAGGCACTGTAAGAGGATGGGCTGGATGCTATTTCAGTGCTGCATGTGATGCTCTGTGTCAGCTTTAGACAGCCCAAAAATCTGCTGCCACTGAGCACAGACTTGAACTCAGAGCATTCCCAAGAGCAAGGTGAAGACACACCTGAAAACCTGCATGGGTTTTGCTAGGAAGGAGCAGCAGCTTCAGGAAATACGACTGACTCTGGCTACACTTAAACTTAGCCAAGTTTCTGTGCCTTCGTGGCACCACACTGAAGCAGCTGTCTCTGCTAAGGCTTATTTTAAAAGCCTTATTTATCTCTTATGGATTATTTATATATGTTGCCTTACTGTGGCTGAAATGGCAGCAGCATGTTTAACACAGTGCTTGCTAGGGAGGAAACAACGGCCTGGAAATCCATGCTGCTGGGGATAAATAGAAGCAGTGGGCAGAGGGAGGGAAATCCATGCTCCTAGGGATAAATAGAGGCAGAGGCACTGAAACTCCACTTGGAACACATCAGTGCATTCTGTGTGGTGACTGGAGGTCAGACAGACATCTGGGCTGAACTTGTGGTAACCCCACAAAGAAGCCCCTGTTCCTCCCATCTGGGAGAAGCAGCCAGCAGCCCGAAACACAGCCCCTGCTCCTGTCATTGCTGAGTCAGGCATGGGAATTTCCTGCCATCTCCTTAGGAGAGGCTCCTATTTATCTGTTTAATGGGGGAAGCAAGCAGCAGCTGGAGAAATCAGCTCCAGCTCTCCAGGCCAGTTGCTGAGGGCAACAGGTCCAACTCCTCCAAATGCCAAAGACCTGCCAGTGCTGGAGCTCCAGAAGGGAGAAGGGAGGGCTGAGCACCTGCTACTGCAGCCTAGGATGGCCAGGGACACACCCTCCTCCCAGGAAACAACAGCACAAGTGACAGGGACAACGGAGTACATTGATGTCCCAAGCCCTCTGCTGCTCCCGGGGAGGGGGAATCAGCACAGCATCTGGAAAGCAGAGAGGGAGGGACTTGCAGTGAAGGCAGAGCATCCACACTGTGATGCCAGCAGGTTGAAAGTCTCCAAACACACATCCAGCAAACGTGGCTGACAGCCAGCAGTGCTCTTTTGATGATGTTTTTACAGCCACCACAGACTCAAATTCAGCTGGAGTGCAGGGCCAGCTGGAGTGCAATCCCACCAACCCTGACAAGCAGTGATAAAACTGAAGAAATGTGACGTGGATGGGAGAGAGGGGTGATAACCACTCCTGGAGCCAGCAGACCTCTGATTAAAAACCCAGGGAATAAAAGCATTTGGCAGTGGAGTTTAGGGCTTCTGACAAACAAGGAGCACCATCCAGTTCTTTTCAGGTCCAGTGCAAGACCTTGGGCAGCTGTGAATCCCAGAGAGAGCTCATACACACTGATTTAGGGTGGGAAGGGTTGGAGATCCAAGAAGAAGCAGTCCAAGGGCTATGCAGAGGGTAAGGGAGTAAAAGAAGGGAAATGGCATTTCAAAAGGAACACCAATGCTTACATCCTGTGGGACTGGGACCCCAGCTGTGGTGCCATGGGATGAGCACATCCCAGCCACAGGGTGCACAGCAATCTGACCCAGCTCTCCAGATGGAATTTGGGATGCTAAATCATGCTAGATCATACTGTAGTAACCAAAACAAAGCAGATGAGGGATAACTATTCCCAAAACAAGACTGCCAGCTCTGACACGCACCAGGCTGCTTGGATCAAATCAGTCTAGACCAAATGCAAAATGCTGCTCCTTGAAGTCAACAAAATTGGACCATTTCCAAAGCATCTCACAACACACATTCTGTTCTGCTGAATGCATTTTCACCTAAACTTGCCCCAGTAATCTGAAAGCTCTTGGCAGTTTCTCTGCACGTTGCCACAGACCTGAGTGAGATTGACTGCACATGCAACAGCTGCATCACACAGCATGGCCAGGGGGATCCTGTGCTGGAGCACTGGCACTGCCTGAACCCTTTGTATGCCACAGAACAGCTCCAGTGGTCAATTCAGCTTTGTTTCTTGAATAATCAAAATACACTTCATTACTCTGCCACAGTCCACACATTAACTGTAAATCCACGGTCTGTAAAATGTGAATAGGCTCCCTGACTCTAAACAGCAGCTCAGACTGTGTTCAGTGAGGACCATCCTTTAAAAGATAATGAATAAATGGATGTGTGCAGCAGCACACTGACATTCTTCTACAACTCCCACTGGAAGTCATACACAGCATCATTTTAATGACATTTGAAATAAAAGCCCAAAGGAGCTGTTGTGTAAGATATCAAAAAGCAAAAAAATAGCAGATATGTAGATAATAGACACCAGTAATGCAGTGGGTTTAGATCACTCACCCAGAGGAGCAGGCTTAGTGTTGATCTCTACTGTCAGTCTTGAGCAAGTACCACTGATCCATATGAACTTCCAAGACTGAAAAAAAAAGAGAAATAGAGATTTTGAGTAATCACTCAAAGTGTGGGGTGACTTAGCAGTGATATCTTGTAAAAGTTTATCATCAAGTGACACAGGATACAGGAAACACCATGGATGATGTACATAACAGCATTTTGAAAAAAGCAAATACTAAGAGATTAAAGGATGACAACTGATGTATAAAGAGGAAATGAGCTTGTTAATTCCAAATAATTCCCAGCAACATTATTTCTCAGTATCTCTACATTACACAGTTGGCCTGTGCCTGCCCTTCATCTCCCTGGCTGATCACACACATGTAACACAAAACAAAGAAGGTGAATGATGCCTGGCAAGGCTTCCGTTTCACTACTCTGACTTAAAAAAAAAAACCCAAACAAGCACCCCACACTGCTGAACATCTGAAAATCAGGATGTGAAGCGAAGTCAGTGGAAGTCAGAGCAGTCCATAGCACTGAACCAATCCTACAATTTGCTCCCAACAACTACTCCCGAGTCTCTACACTGGGACTATTTCGGTAAATCAAAGATGTTCTCTGTTACTGTGGTTGGACAGGAAGTTTTAGTCACAGACACTCCCATCTACAGGCTGTGGACAAAATAAGAGCTATTTGGTGTGGGAAGTTTGACAAAACTGTTCCAGGAGATAGTTCTGGATCAACTTTGAATCCGAAATGCAAAAGGGAAGTTTGGGGAATAAAACTCCAGACTACTAACTAAAAACTTCCAAACCTATGCAGTTAGATGAGCTCCATTAGAAGAGGCTTAAGCATCAGTGACTCAGATATGAGTGCTCAGTGAAATGTGGCTGGGAGAAGTATGGAAACAATTCCATACTTGTTTGGAAGTATGGAAGTATGAAAACAAAGTATGGAAACAACCCCAGGAACACCCCAGGGTACCCCCACCTGGGACACTTCACTGGCACACTGAGATGCTGTTCTCCACACAAAAATCATGCCAAGAGCAAGAGCAGATCCTGGCAAATCGACAGAAGTTTAAAGCAAGCAAGTAACATGATGAGAAAGCAAAGAATCAGCTCAAAAATGGAGGAATCAAGACGCACTGACTAGCTGTTGACTTGGGGCAACAAACTGCAAATATCCAGGATCTGTAAACTGGCAGAGAGAGAATTCGCCCTTGCATGACTGGGAGGAAAAAAAAAATCAGGGCTATATACTAAAAAGCTGTAATAGATGGTCTCAAGGCACAGAAATGATTGGGTGCTCATTGCCTCTCACAACAGTTTTTAGACTAGACTGAACAAAACCACCAGGGAATAAAAAATTGACACAGAACACAACCAGGACACAGGAGGCTGTGTAAGCAGACTCAGTCACAGGACTGAGGCTCCAGGCTATTGCTACAGAATAATTATGTACTGAGCAATGCAAGGAAAAAACATCTGTCAGACGGAAAAAGAGACAAAATGTAGCAGGCGGGGAAAAAAAAATATTTGAGGTTTCTATAAAGGGCACTGCAGAATGTCATGTATGAAACTGCAAAGCCAGGGGAAAAAAGTTAGTTAACAGTGCTATTTTAAGCCTGCTTAAAGGGCCAAAATGGAAAACCTATAATTAGGTGGAGCTTCTTCCCTTCAGTACCAACATCTGACTGGGGCTGAGGCTCACAAACTGACAGGATCCTTGGGGTTCCCGTGGCAGCCATGGGATTCTGGGGCTGCACCTTTGCTGCAGCCACCAATCCTGCCCCAGCTTCCTCACAGCTTCTCCAGAGCAGGGCAGGCCCAGCAGCTGTGCAGAACAAAGCTCTCTCCCGATGTCTCCCTCCACCAACACCATCTTTAGGGACAGGACACTCACACTCCCCACCAGTGCCATTCTCCTGACTGATTTGCCATTCCCAGCAGCCCCACAGCTATTCCCAAGCCTCTCCATCACCACTGCTTTGGGAAATCAAAGATGTTCTTTGTTCCTGTGGTGTGTTGAGAAGGAAATGACTAAACTTTCTGTCAGAGTTACACACACACAGCCCACACCTCGGGCAAGCTGTACAGCCCCTCGCTGTCTAACAAGGAAGGGAACGTGTCCATGCATTTCTCACAAGGGAACTGACTGCCTGACTCCCTGGCAACACAAGGATTCCCTTTGTTCCCAAGGCTGCTGGGGAAGTGGGCTACATTTCCCATTGCCCTGCTTCCTTCCTTCCCCTACCTCCCTTTAATCTTGACTCATGAACTTCCTGTGCTGGTCTTGGCTGGGATAGAGTTAATTTTCTTCACAGTGGCTAGTATGGGCTACATTTTGGATTTGTGCTGGAATCAGTGTGGGGAACACAGGGATGGTTTAGCTCTTGCTGAGCAGGGCTTGCACACAGCCAAGGCCTTTTCTGCTCCTCACCCACCCCACCAGCGAGGGGCTGAGGGTGCACAGGGAGCTGGGAGGGGACAGAGCTGAGCCCCACTGACCACAGGCACATTCCAGACCTTAGGGCATCGTGCTCAGTGGATAAAGCTGGGGAAGGAGGAGGGGGGGCTGTTTGGAGTGCTGGCATTTGTCTTCCCAAGTCACCATTACGTGTGATGGAGCCCTGCCCTCCTGGGGATGGCTGAGCCCCTGCCCAAACATGGGAAGTGGGGAATGAATTCCTTGTTTTGCTTTGCTTGTGTGCACGGCTTTTGCTGTCCCTAATAAACTATCTCAACCCACGAGCTTTCTCACTTTTACCCTTCCAATTCTCTCCACAATCCCACCAGGAAAGGAGTGAACAAGTGACTTTATGGGGTTTAGTTGCTGGCTGGGGTTAAACCATGACACCACCCCCTCCAGACACGCTCTAACCCTAAAGAAACCTCTTCTGCACACCCTCACCTCTGAGGACTGTTTACAAAAGTAACCCTATAGGACAGGGTGTGACACTCCTAACAGCATTTGCCCACCCTGCACAGGGCTCAGGACATGGAAATCCAGGCTGCCAGCTCCAGGGAAAGTCTGGCATTCAGGGATGATGAGTGAGAACTGGGACTTGTTGGGACTTCTGGGAAAGGGTGGGGCTTTTCTGGTTTAACTGGAAGGGCAAATTATCATCCAAGGACAGCAGCTGAGGGAATAGCTGCTCTTATGTCACACACAGCCCCAACCTGAGGGCACACAGGCATCTGGGGGCTCTCCAGCCTCGACAGCAAGAGCAAAGCTCTCCGCCGAGTTCAATCCGAGTTCAACTGCAGTATCAAGAACACAACCTCCTAGAAAAGCACTCTCATACGCAAGAGCTGGTTGTTAGGAATGATCATTTAAGAAAAGTAGGACTGGGCAAACCAGGTAAGAGTTAACTGAGTTTTTGCTTTCATACAGAGAACATCACAATATATAAAAGGCCATGGGGGAACCCTTCCAGTATCCCCAGGAAAGCAAGGTGCACAACACGAATTTTTTTTCTTTTCCAGACTCTAATTTGTTAACCAGGAAGAAAACACAAATCCTAAGCCTCCAATCTTGTGTGTTCAGTAGTAACATTTCACCCTGTCAGTCAAAGGTTTCCTGCAATAGCCACCCATTTCTTTTTCAAATCAAGAAGCAGAACTGTGTGCAATTGCACACTGTGTGAATTTAAACAGGACATGACCCTATGCTCAAAGACCTGAAAAATTCACATGTTGCACTGTGTTTAGGGGCACAGCTTAACAAGAAAGCTGCAGCCCTATTTCTTTCCTTTGTGACTACTAGGAACTTTGTTTCAGGAACATTTTCAGAAGAATGCAAGAGCACTGCAAGCAAATGATCTGATTCATGTCTGTTCTTTACTAGATAACAATAAAGATCTGTTTTGCCTAATCATTTCTGATCAAGAAAAGCAGGGCTTTGAGATACAAGATCTGAAAGAGTCCCTCCTCTCTACTAAAAGCCAAAAAATGACTAACATAGGACCCAAGTAATCACAACACAATTCAAATCACTGCTCCTTCCCACACACTAGCCTCCTGTCTGCATCTGTGTTTCAATTACAAGGCTACTACGACATTCTTCCTACGTTTTTAAAAGAAATTTCCACAGGCAACAGGACTCAAAGAAGCTCATATTGAAGTATCTCCCACCACCCCCAGAGGAGACGACTTGGATCTCTGGGGACAGCCACCCCTTTCTGCAGCCTGACTGCCAGGAGGAAAGGTGGCAAGCAGCCCCAGTGCTGAACCCCTGTGTGCCACACACCCTCCTCAGGGCAACACCGGGTGAGCAGGTGCTCAGCTCCTTCCCAGCATCTCCAGCTCCAGCTGAGATGCCTCTTCCCCAAAGGCCAGCCCTGCTTGCAGCAGCTTGGCCAAGCCATGGGATGCCCAGGGAGCTCCCAGGCAGCCACTGCTGCTCCCTGTCCAGGCGTTCCTGCCACCTCCTTCACAGCTTCCCCCAGAGCCACATACACTTACAGTGACACTTACAGCGACTTGTGCACAGCCTGGACACTCTCAGCCTTTCCAAGAGTAACACCCAGCTCATCCTGGGATTTACCAAACATCTCCTCTCTTCTCCACTTCCCTTTTAAAGCTTACATTGAGAAGACTTTTGCTCAAGAAGCCTATTTGGTACTTGTCTGTGTTATCAGACCATTTTTCCTCTTTAAGGAATAAATTAACAACTACTAGAAAGAACTTGACTCAAAAAATGATTAAGGAAAATGAGTAACATTTACACTTCCAAGGAAGTCACTGATGCAAGCTGAGTGTGTCCAGCTATCTTGCCTTGGAAAGGAGGGAAGAGGATTTAAAGCCAAGAAGCAAAGCAATGAAGAAGCACTAACAGTTTGAATGATTGGGAGAGCTAATGGTTTTCCATGGAAAAAGCCATTGATGCATATCTTATTTTGGAACACTAATGGTACAATTTTTTGTAAAAGGCCTGTGGGCAAAGGCTGGTTTGAATCTGAATGGAAGCAATCAGGACTGCAGCTTGAATGGTTTCCTCACATCTGTACACACCATCCAGCCAGGCCAGCTATCACCCACCTGCTGGTCACCTTTCACCTTTAAATCACCCTGTCCCAGGATACATTTTTCAGCTGCTGCAGACCATGTAGCAGAGCTCTTATCTGTGCTGGGACAGCCTAGCTGCACTCAGACAAATAAGACAAAACCAGAAAACACAGATGCTCCAGCCCTTATCTTTATTTTGGTGTCTAGAAGGCCACAGACATTTTGACACAGACAAAATCACACAGCATCCACGTTAACAAGCCAGTCTGGTTTTGGGTCTTACTACACCCACAGCTGAAACCCAAAACTTGTGCATTTGCAAGTGCCAGCCTTGAGCTTAAAAAACAAGTTTCAATCCAAACTTCGGGGGTCTGGCACACAGAAATCCAAAGTGAAAACTAAAGAGGCCTGAGCTAAACTAACCACATTGTTAACTCCAGGGACCCAAGCAGCTGAGAGCTCACACAGCAACATTTCCTACCACAAAACAGCACATGTGAACAATATACATGCACAAATGTCACTGAATCCACACACCAGCACTGGAGGGTACAGACAATACAGCCAATCATCACAGCAAAGAAACACTTTCTGGAAGCACAATAAAATATTCCAGATAATCTCCTGATTCAGAGAAGAGTAACGCCAGACAGACCATTTACTGAAGTACTTGTAAGACCAGTAGCAAGAACAAATGCAGGGTTAAATAAAAGCTTTCCAATCACTAACTTACCACATATTAAGTGAAACTAGACATGATTTGCACAAGGAAGAAAGATATGACTAATCTATGACTAATTTTCTATTAATCACTGTGCCCATCTCTGAACTGGAGTGCCACTCCATGCTGTTTCTGCCAGCTACTGCTTTGTTTTGATTCTACAAGCCAAAGCAACAGAGGATGCAGTTCATCATCTGGGAAAATGCAGGTGTCAGTTGATGGAAGATGCAGAAGGGACTGGCAGACATGGAAGATGACTTTATTAACTTGAAGATCTCATGCCCCAAAACCCACATTATTGAAGCAGCCTGATAAGAAGTCTGTGGAATCAGGTATGAGAGAATCACAGATTTGAGAGCACCAAGTGCTGGTGTTGTCAGCATTGTCCCTGCATGGTTGTGTCATGTTTGCTGGCACTGAGGTGACTAAAGCCATGGATCCTGCTAATTGAATGGCAACCTGAAGCAAGCAGGTGGACAGCCATCTTCAGGCACCCTTCTGTCCTTCTGTAGGTTCCAATAACCAACAGCCCTGGCTCTGGAAGGCAAGAGGCTGCAAGAGTTTTCTTAGAGGTGACTGCTTTTCCTAGGGCAAGGTATCGCAGTGCAGCACTGCTATCCCTAAATTAACATGGATTATCAAAATGTTTTCTCTCTCAGGTACCAGTTTGGTTTTATTCTACCACAGATGCACAAGAGCAAGAAAAGCCTCCGTGTCCCTCTTGGCTGGAGGTTTGTGGGACACCTTCAACCCTGGCACACTCCATCAAATGCAGAAGGCACAGCTTTATCGGGGTAGTTCATCTCCTTAACCTCACTGGTGTTGCCACACACAGTTTTCTGTCTTCCTTCCCAACTCTGCTCGAAATAAGCACAAGCCATTCCTTAACAAAAGGGCATCAGGCTCTCACATAAAGCTTCCCATAACATTTTCCAGGAACAAGCCCTTCAATTACCCTGAATTGTTCTGGGCATCCTTCACTTTGAAGCTCATTCACAGCAATACTTTGACATGTCTCCATAGCTCCATCACCACAAACCCACACAATCCTGCTGTTGAGGGACGTGCAGCCCAGCTCTGTGTTGCCAGAGCTGGGAAGTGAGGTGGAAGCTTTGCAAGCAGCAAAACCCAAAAGCAGTTATCAGGGCAAGGAGCAAAAGTATCTTTTTGTTGCTGTCAAGATGAGGCAGCAAAAAGATTAGACTTGAAAATCCTAGAAATTAGGATCAACATAACTAGATGCTTTGCCAGCTTCACAAGTAAGTTTTATACATGTATTTTGCTATTTCTCCATGCAGACACTTGGGTTGCTTCAGCTCTTTTAAGTTGGTTACATGCTAATACACAAGCACACAACAGGATTCAGCTGTCATGCTTTCACATGCATTGCAAGTAATCCTGAAAATACCATTTCTACTAATCACATTGTTCCACACAGTTTTAAAACACGTGATTGCAGAATAAAACCCTCAGCACATATTTCTGGCCTGGATTCTAAAGGAAATGAAGTTTATGTGGTTGTGGTAGTGTTGTTTGTCAGTCCTCACCCTATTAAATTTTCAACTTGCTAGTCAGTTTTGACCACATTTGGCACAGGGTGAAGAGATCCAAATAGGTGTCACATTCCTACATCTCTGGGAGAAATTATTGTACAGGTAGAGGAGACACATCCAAATCAGCCTCACACAGGACCAAACTCTGCTGTAAGAGCTCAGCAATTCCCTGTGGTTGGCTCAGCAGCATCTACACATGGGCACCCAGTGGCACCAACATGAGAGACACCGGAGAGAAACCATGGACCAAGCCAAAAGGGAGGGAGAAGATCATTTGGAGACAAGGGACAGTGAAAACAGAAAAATCCAAAGAGCAGGGTCACAGGTCATGGTGGACAGAAGGCCAAAGCACACAGGGAAAACAAAATTATAAAGAACAAGGTTGTGTCAATTCTGCTGCCTGGGGGATAGCTGGTGGCAGCTCTTCGCCATCTCCGTGCCTCCAAGCAAATAACATCCCTCCCCTGCCCTCCTTCCTCCCCTTGGAAAGCTCACAACACACATCCTCACAAGCCATTCTTCATCTTCAGATACCCACAAATGATGCTGGATACTACTGGGCCCACAAATGGACTCTGCCTTAAAGCTGGGAGATGGGACAGGAGCAGCAGCAACCAAGCCCCTGCTTGGGAAAGAGCCGAGGTAGACAAGACCCACCTCAACCCCGCCTGTGCCACAGCTGCAGCAGAAAGCAAGATCCCTGTCCAGAACTGTCACCTATGAAGTGCAGCCACCTTCCCATTCCTCCCAGGAAAGGAGAAATGCACACCATGGCCCACTCTCCTGCAGGGAATGGGAGCAGCCCGGAGGCCCAGCTGAGGGCTGACTGAACTGGCTTAGGGAATGAGAAGCACAATCAAATTACCCCTACTTCAGAGGAAGGAGAGGGTTGAGGGCCAGAAAAAAGCAACAACTCCCCCGAGAGGTGCCAAGCAGCCAGGATGGACATCTACCCCAGCCAGCGCTCAGCAAGCCCAGGGCAAGTCCAACAGCCACCAGTGCCAAATATAATTTGCTCCACTTCCTAATTTTATTCAGGAATCTGCTTTATAACTAACCTATTACAGCACTTCAGTTAAGAAACACATAAAGATGTTGCTAGCAGTTTCACTAACAATTAGACAGCATTAACCTTAGAGGAAAAACTTCATTAGCTTTCAGTCTCCCCTTTTTTAAAGAAGTCAGTGTCTTGCAACCACAGAAAAATCAGCTTTTCTCTCAGGGAAAATAGCAAGGATGCAGTTCAAGACACAGAAAAGATGCAGGCAGTGCACAAGACTCAGGGGCTAAACAAGATGCAAAATAATTTTCCACTTCTAGACCGTCTCTTCAAGTGGAGACCATTTACACAGCAAGTCAAAAAGTCACCAGCAAAGGCTTCCCCCCAAGCCAGGAACTACAGCTCTGGCTGGCCTTGGACTCCTGGGGGCTGCCTCTCAGCTTTCCTTTCCATTCAACTTGCTCCTATTAACTCCCCTACTGCACCCACCCAGTTTTCACTCCCATGGAAGAATAAGCCCCAGCCACCACAGCAGCCAAGCAGAAACCAGCTCAGCAAAAGCCAGTTTCATATTTCACATTAAATACAGACAAATAAACATTTCATATTTAACTGGTGGGTTTGTTTTGTGGAAGGACAGTTGTTTGTTGTTTTTAGGAAAGAGGCAAACTTGGCTTAGACTCCAGAATGAAAAATCGGATGTGAAAGAACTACTGAGAAGATGCTGAGGGTAAACAAGTGCACCATGAAGTATTTGTTGTGTTATCTCTCCATTTAAAAATCACCTAATAACCACTTTTCCCACGGGGAGAGTTAATATTAGAAGCAGCTACATCCTACACAAGGACATTTCTATTAAACATCCTAGGAACAGATGTTCCTAGAATCCAGTTATTGAGCCAAACAGATTTTTAACTGCTGTGTAAAATTTGAGAGGCAGCAAAAAAGACTTCTGTATCACTTAAACTGATTCTTTTCCACCAGGGAAACTGGGCAAGAGCCCATCTTCTGGAGCATGTTGTGAGAGGCAGTGGAGCACAGGGAGATCCATCCCCTCCACAGAAGCCTCTCACTGGAAGGCTGAAGAGTCTGTTCCCTGGAATGGAGGGCATGGGGGAAGCAGAGGAGATGGGAGGTCTTCACAAGAGTGGATTTTTAGAAAAGTCACCACCATCTCTCCTGCTTTATCTACAGGACAAGTCATCACTTGCAAAAACACTGCAAAAACTTGGATTTCCATGAAACCTCCCAGGTACTGAGCTCCAACATAACCTTCACTTCCCAGACATTCCTGGTTTACTATGCTTAGGCACACAGCAAATCTCTAACCCTGGCAAAGACAAGCTCTAGGAGAGGTTGAACTTGCATCCTCTTCTAATTCTGGGGCTCTGCAGGTCAAGACAAGCATAAGAGAGGACTACAGTGCTCTACAGAGTGTGATCTGAATAAACCAGGAGAAATGAAGCGCAGGGAAGAGAAGGACAAATTGGGAAGGTTTGTACGAGCTGTGTGTGCAGCACTGCACAACTTGGCACATGGAGAAGCCTGCTAGCTCACTCCTGCAGAGAAGACAGCTCAAGCACAGGGCCGACAACGTGCAACACCACATTCTTTTTTAATTCAGGGTTTCCCCCCCTCTCTGTGCGAGCAGGGGACCTGCAGGCTGAGAGATCACCTGCTGCAAGATGGAATTACTGAAAGAGCTTCCTGCAGGTCCTCATGAAAGCACAGGAACCCTCCCAGACAGGGCAGCAATGCAGCTGGTGGTAATGCATTTCCCCTTTCTGCTTACATCACTGATTATTACTCATTAGGGCACTTAGACTCTTTATATAGAATTATTTTTTTTTTGTGTAGCCTAATTTGCTAAGAAGTAATCACTTTCCTCCTCCCCTGATAATACAATCACTGTAAAGTGATTTCATTTGCTGTTTATTCCAAAGCTCTCCTTCCCAGAAGTTTCTTTCAGATGTTGAGTCTGAAGCCAGATACATTGGGGCACTAGAAAACGTCTGAGACGAGTCCTGTGTTTCATCAAGTTTTGTGTGGAAAAGATGAGCAATTTAGGAAGCTTTACATCTCCAAGTTCACATTTCTTGCCAAAAGACATCCACGAACTTCCTTCTACAAAAAACCACCACTGAAGAGCTGAAGAATTCAACTTTCCACTCAGAGCAGGGTAAATGGAGCTTAGCTGATGGTCAGGAAGAGCTGAATCTGTGTAGAATGAGGACAGGAGAGCAGGGCAGACACCTGCACCCCATGCAGCAGATGATGCACATGTGTCTGCCAGGGCTGGGGCTCCAGAATGACTCTGTGGCAAGCACACTGCAGGGTGCTCTGGCTGTGGGCTCTGCTGCCAGCTCACTCAGGGGCTCCAGCACATCTCTGCACCACATTGTTCCAGGTTTCCCTCAGGAAAAGCAAGACAAGACAGCCTAAACCCAGAGCTGTTACTCTGTGCTTACGCTCCAGTGCTGTGCGTGCAACCCAAACTTGAAAGGCAAATCTCACTACAGCTTTTCCAAGAGTTTTTGGACAATAAATATGCTGGATGCTGAAAAGGTCACTGCTGAAATAACCACTCTCTGGCACTGACTGCCACTCCCTAGAAGTTAGTACAAAAGAGGGAATCAGGATTGCCTTCCCTGCAATCCAAGAGTGTTCACGACAGATTCTTTTGCTTCTGGATGAGTCCAAGTCCTTGTGAACCCTCAAAATTTCTGTAAACACTCACCAAGGAAGCAAAAATGAGTGACTGGCTTGCAGCACCTCATGACAAGCAAACCTCAGTGCTTCAGCTGTTTCAAACCACCCACGCCAAGCAAAGGACTAGGCTGTAGCTGCAAACTCCAAACAGCAAAAATAGTACTGTTTAAGGCAGAGGGAAGAAAATCGGTTTCTAAGAGTAAAACAATTCAGACAGCCAGTATTTGCAAAACCCTCCTTCTACATGCCTCTACACTTCTGTTTCCAAACAGTCTTTCCATGCTGCAATGAATTTTGTGTAATTACTAGCGAGGTACAGAGAAAATTAATTGTATTAACAATTACAGTTTTGACTTCCTATCCAAGGGCTCTACTACTTTTAATTAAAATTGTACTTTGTAACCTTGTTAAGACTATGCAAATCCAACACTGTAAAGTCAGCTGTAATAAATCCAGAGGTAATATTGGAGTCTCCATGCAAGGATGCTGACACAGAGTTTAAAATAAGCTTTGTTAGTCCAGACAAAACCAAACAAACACACGAGCATCCAGGATATGTTTTTGAAGGCTGTACTTGGCATAATCCATCCTCAGTGTGTTTTCAAGGGGTCACTGAGCCACTACAAGTCTCCTCAGCTCCTGGTTTAAGCAGAGAGCTTTACAACGAAGTTTTCCACCAGGTTTGCAGCAGATTGAGGATTGCAGCCAATTTCCCACATGGCAGCCGTGCAAACCACAGAACCAAAGCGAAGCATGACCCAATGGAACTGTAAAGGTAAGAAAGCATTGACCAAGATGAACAGGGGAGCCTGCTAACCCAGGCCAACACGACCCTTTTCTCTGCCTGAGCACAAAGGCGCCAGGTTTGATTCAAAGGGCACATTCAAAGTTACAGCACTGACTGGATGGAGCACTGCCTAAATATCCATTTCCTCCAGCCAAGGCAAGGAAGCCAAGTTCTGATGCTCACGCTTGCACAACATGAAAGCAGAGGGAGAAGGTGCCAGGGCAGGGCTAAACCAATTTTTAATGTTTTCCAAGTCCTTTCATGTCAGTCACAGATCCTTTAAAGTCGGCGTTGTGAAGACGCAGTCTCGTCCCAAAGCCCGAGGGAGAACGATGCAGACATTCATGCACCCACTGATTCAGCAGCTCCTCTGCTCCCCCAAACTGCTGCAATCAGCCCCAAGATGGTCTGAAGGGGCAGGCTGGGCGGGAAAAGGAAGGGAAGGAAGAGAGAGGGGCTATATGGACACCTGCAAAGCCACCCCAAGGAGGCTGCCCTTAGCCTGGGCTGCAGGAGGGGCCCTCCCATGGCATAGCATCCCATGGGCAGGGAAGGAGGGCTGTGCTGCAGGCAGGAACACCTGGCAGGCAGCTCCCACGGACAGCCATCACTGCAGTGGGGTGAGATTGCTCCAGGGCAGATGGGGCAGCAGGGAAGGGAACTCTGCTGCAAACCCTTGCCAGTCGTCCCTCCAGCTTTGCCTGATCGACATTTGATGGAGGTGATCATTTGGGTGAGTTCAAATGTCAAGGCAAACTTAAACCCCATGTGGCATTATAGCTGCAATGGCTAAGAACTAATTTTGGCAAAGCATGGAGCTTTCTGGAAAATAGAGCCAGGAAAATGACAAATAAAGGCCCATATGACTGGTCTCACTGATCCTTCTCAGTAGCCATTTCATTACATCACTATTTTCCAAACTAATAAAGGTCAAATTATAATTTTTTTGTTATTTTAGATTTATAGTTTCTCTCAAAAGATGTTCTTACGCCAGGAAGAAGCAAAAAAGGAGATTTATTTGCCCTACAGACACTGTAGTTCAGAATTAAAAAAAACAAAGAAACCATTATTTCCCCAGTCTTTTTTAAAAAGGGAGAAAACGGTGAACAAGAAGCCAAGATTATTAGCAGACAGAAGAAGGAAAAAAAAAATCAAATTGAAGAAAAAGAGCAATAAGAGCCTTTGTTCCCAGGAAATCCTTTGGAAGGCCTGGGGAGACTGCAAGCGCTGCAGTGCTGGGTTTGGGGGCCGGGAAGGGCGCGGTGCAGCCACGCTGCACCCACAGAACACCCACTGCAGCATCCCCTCTCAGCAGCTGAGGCACCCTGGCCCTGCAGCAGCAGGGAGCTGGGATCTCTGGAGCTGTCCTGCACAGGGAACGCGCCCAAGGGATCCCATGGCAGCAGGATGAGGGCTCAGAGAGCTGGGGTTGGTCAGCCTGTGAAAAAGGCTCTCCAGGGCATCCTTAAAGCACCTTCCAGTACCTACAGGGGCTACGAGAGCTGGAGAGGGACTTTAGACAAGGGCAAGGGGGCATGGCTTCAAACTGAAAGTGTATGGGGTTAGACAAGATATTAGGAACAAATTCCTCCCTGTGAGGGCGGTGAAACACTGGAAAAGCTTGCCCAGAGAAGCTGTGGCTGCCCCATCCCTGGAAGTGTCCAAGGCCAGGTTGGATGGGGCTTGGAACAACCCGGGACAGTGGAAGGTGTCCCTGCCCATGGCAGGGTGATCTTTAAGGTCCCTGCTAACCCAGGCCATTCCATGAGTCCTTTGGAGCCGTGTCTGCAGCAGCAACAGGAGACAGCAAAGCTCTTTACCCACACACTGTTAACACAACATCAGCTACACACACACACACCCCCCAACCTCTCTCCTGGGGCTCGGCAGGCTGGGTATTTGTAGCAGAAACATTGCCAAGTGGCAAATTCAGTTCATGATGAAGCACACAGCACTAGCAGGCTTCTTGCAGTGAGAAGCATTTGGAAACGGTACAACAGCTATGACACAACACCCTCCTAGGGCACACAGTCCGAGGAGCATCACCCCATGCATTATTGATAGGCAGAGCCACTTCTGAGGCCAGACAGACTTTGAGCAGCATCACAGCAGGAGGGGAGAGCACAGGGAAAGAGAACAGAACAGGAATGCTAAACTGCTGCAGGACTTAGATAAACAGACTAATTAGCAGAGAGTTTGTCTACACTGAAAAATTAACTCAAGCACTGTCCCCGACTTGCCCTCTCATCTACATCTTTAATTTGAGCAGGGCACTTAACTTGGATTGGCAGGAGACACAGGGAAATGTTTGATTAAACACATTTAAGCTGTGCCTAAGCACCACTGCAGGCAAGGCAACATGTAGGGATCCTGAAGCCCTCCAAGTTTTCCCCACTATTTTCAACACAACTCCATCATACCCTGTGGACAAACTCAGGAAGCCACACAACATTTGTCTACATATCTACATATGTCTGTTTTAAAAGTTTAGTGCTGTATGTAATTATAGCAGAGCTTTCAGACCCCTTGGCATCCTGCAGGCACAGCTACTGCTACCCAGAGCAGCAACCATCCTTCAAAGGATGCCCAAGATTGCTTACACTCGACTCATTCCACTGGGAAACACAGCTGGGAACACCCCTGCCCACAAGCTCATCTCTTCAGCCACTCACCACGGGAAGGATGGCAAAAAAATCACACAGCATTTTGGGCACACAAGCCCTTGGTTGCTGGCAGGAGCCAATGTCAAGTTTAATACACGTGGGCAAGATCACTGCGAGCTTAACTCGGTTCTCAAGGACATCAGCACGAAAAAAATGGGAGGAGAGGCTGCCAGTGCCTGTGGAACAGGATGGGAAGGCAACAGTTACATTTGCCCATAGCAAGGAGGCATTTCACCCCAAGTGAGCTGCCTTGAGCTGGAAGCCAGCCAGAAAGCCCAGATAATGGCCCTTCTGCTCACAAAACCACTGCTGAATCTTCATTGTTCACAAGCTGTCTGCAACACAGTTTTAAACTCATTTAAAACACAATGGGGGAAAAACGTCCTGCCTCTCATCCATCAGAGAAGATAATAAACTGATGTTTTCTTCATTCCTGCTTTGCCTGGGTTTCATTACTCATTTTTCCAGCTTTCTTCAAAATTGATAAGTTTTACAGCAAAGGGGTTTTATGTATATATTTTTGCTTCATCCCTGCACATGATGACATTGGAAATATGCCATCTTTAAGTACTGCATATGCACAGATAGGGAAATTTTGCTTTTACCTCGATTAAACGTTTGCTTTGTTTCTTTAAATCGCCCAGCTTGTGTCTTTTACAGGAAATTAAATTAACACAAAGTATCTTTTAATAATCATAAGAGCTTTCCAGCAATTCAATTTGCAAAATGACAGACCAGCATTCTGCATTACAGTAGGCAATTTATCAAGCTGTTTTGACAGCAGATCTTGTTCAAAGCCTTGTCCAGAAATGTAACACTACCTCCTACTATTCCAGCTATGCAGTCAATGAGAGAAAACTGTTATGAGACACAGCCAAGCACACACTCTCTCCCTTCACAGGCTAAGCTGCTTCACAGCATTAAAATCTGGAAGTCTCTCCACCAGCTAGCATGACCCAGCTGAGCTGCAGTCAGGATCAGCTCCATGAAGGCAAGTTAACACTGACCTGCCTTATTCTGTTTTCCTAAAAACGAAGCCAGCTCTGCACTGCTGGAGGCCCCAGCCTCGCTTAGGAGGGAGCCCTGCACGAGGTCTTGGCAGGGACTCCGTGGTCCAGGTCAGCTCAGAGGATGCACACAAGGGGAAGAGATGCAGAGGAAGACAGCATCAAGTTATGGAAAGGACTTGAAACCACAAAGTAGCTCAGGGGCAAAGGCTGTTTATGTGTGTGTGAGGAGTTGCCCCTACCAAACACTCACAAAACATGGCCAGGCCAGCAGCCCAAACCACAGGCAAGGCCTTGCTTTGACATACCAACCTCTTCATGGGCCACTTGATTGGCAGTGTCTCTCCTGCTCAGCCACATGGTCTGCCCTCACACAGCACCAGGGCTTCCAGAAGCCACACGAAAGTCCTGATAGCAGGAAAGCAGTGCAAACAAGGAGGGCAACTTATCCCAGCCTCCAAAGGAGGGAAGGAGTGGTGGAGCTGGAGCTCAGTCTGGCCCCATTCACCCAGAAGCAGCTCCAGCGTGAGCACAACTGGCTTTTCTGCAAATGCTGAGACACAGAGCATATTCCAAACAAATATTCCTTAAGGGTGAAAAAAACCTAAGATGCATCAAGTACGTCTTTTGGGACAACTACTTTCGCTCCAGGGTTCATGGGCTTTAGCCTATTTTTAGTAAGCTGCCTTTGCAGATGCCAAAATAACATCTCTCCCCCTCTGCACATACACAGCTGGACATGAATCTTCACAGCATGGACAGCAGCATCTGCATTCAGCATCACAGCTGTGAACTACAATAGGAGGTCTCGAGGGGAAGCCTCTTCTCTGAAATCCAAACACAAGTAGTTAATATGGTCCAAGTGCCAAGCATACAGCCCAAGGGAAGGAAGGACCCACAGGCACAGTTAGAAAGTTCCTTCCTCACACCAGCAGTATTTCCTCAATCCTTTATTCCTAAGCAGCATTGAAAGACACTGTCATACAGAACTACTCCTTTTCTCCAGGCTCCGTTAGGACACAGGATCACAGCTAAGAATCAGCATCCCCCTGGGAAGCTGCTCCTCCTGGGCCACCAGAGCTCTGCAGGAAGGCTGCAGGTCTGTGACCCCCACCAGAGCAGCAGAGGCAGCCGGACCGTGTGGGTGCTGCTTCCCCTGGAGAAGCACTGCTGCATTCCTGGGCTGGCCTGCACTCTGCAACTCCCAGGCAGCACCCAGCCCACCCCACTGCCAGCTCTACTAGAAGCAGGCAGCATTGCAAACCCTGCAGGGCAACACATTTCAAGCCCAGAGCAAACTGGTCTGCAAAATTACACCAATCCATCTCTTGCCTCTGCTGCTCTTTGACCCCAGCACACCTTCCTGAGCAGGCACATTTCTGTACACTTTCTGGTATTTGTGAAGCCTAAAAACCTCACTGGGAGAAATCTGTCTGCTCCTAAGACACGAGCCAGCAAAGCTCCATGCCTCTGGAGCTGTCTCTGGCTCCATACAGGGAAAATCATTCCAGCCTACAACGGTTCCTTAATGCCATCACTGCTGGGAAGCCCAACACACCCTCACCCCAGTGCTTGGAAAGGAGGGCAAGAGCCAGAACCAGCCCCAGCAACACATTTTCCCACTGTCCTGGGGAATGCCAAGCTTCCTATTGAGAATTTGGCCACCAACACTCCAGTGCTCCCCGAATCCCACAAGAGGCTCTGCAGCGAGAACGGGGCTGTTGCCCACCCACTCGAACGCTGCCCTGACCAGACTGATTTTCCCTGCTTTCCACACCCCTGCCACATGTTCCACAGCTGTGGAGAACAGGAGGAAGCTGGCATACCAGAATGGCATGCAAAATCCCATCACAGAGGCAAAGCAGCTCCAGCTTGGCCCACATTAGCAGGACGCATAACCTGACCTCTCCCTCCTCCATAGGGAGGAGTGTGCAGGTCCACAACCAGATTCACCCTGAGCAGCCCCATGGTTTTTTTAGCTACTCTACTTCATCTCCAGCACTCCTCTGCCTCCCTATACCCACAGTCCTCTCCCAGAAATCTGCCTCGTTTCCCACAAACTCAGTGAGCTTGGTGTACTGGCTTGTCTCAAAACCTCATCAGGGCTCAAACAGGAACAGCCAACTTTTAGAGGACGATTCACTTTTAATTTTTCATCGTCTCAGAGCCGTGCAACATGTTGAGTCTGTGCTGTAACCCCCTGTTTATCACAGAATGACTAAAAGTTTAATTTGGATTAATTTCAGGTATGGCTTCTATCAGACCCCAGAGAACCTCTGGCTGCCCTCACACTTCTGTGTAAACATCAACAAGATCCAGGCATGAGGATCTACATACTGGAGGGAAATGTCTGCCTCAAAGCTCTGCAGCACAAGCTAGACTGGAAGGATTGAATTACAGCACTCTGAATTTCCCTGTGTGCCCGTGGGAGGCTGTGCTGAGGAGGGCAGGGACGTGCACTTGGAGTGCTGACCCCTCAAACCAGCAGGGTCCCCCCTGCTCTGCAGCAGCTCAGGTGGGGCTCTCACCACCCAACAAGCCCAGAGTTCAGTCCCCCTACATTCCCTGAGGGGTCTGTTTCTTTCTTCCTCACTTCCACACCCAAGGACTTCAGCAGCAGAGACCCCACCACGCTGTCTGTACCAGGATGTCCCTCTCCCTTCCCCAACCATCTCCCTAACAGCTTGCCCAGGCAAAAGGGACATCAGCAAAGGCATCTCCACTTGGGCCATCGCTGGGTCTCCATCCCCAACAACCTCTCTCTTCCAGAAACACAGAGCAAGTCAGACAATGCAAAGCTGAAGTCCCACTAAAGGAAAAGTGGCACTTTCACTGGCTCCAGCAGGTATTTTATACACTGCTCTGCTATTTCTTGCTCTGCTTACAGCAAATAACATCTCACCCACAAGTGGCTCCATGTCTTAGGGCAGAGACAACAAACCCAGTGAGGCTCAAAGGGAAGGTGGTAGGGTCCCATTCCTTCCTTTTAACACAGAAAAACAGAGACAGACCCCCTGTTTTGCTCCTAAATGTACACTCTGCAGGAGCTACATGAACACAGCTGGATCTAAGGAACAGAAATGTTATTCCTCACCATGTGCAACAGTAAAGCCAGGTCTAATTACCACAGCCACAGGAAAATCATATAGAATATTTTTAGTAAGAAGATAAATTAACTGCAGTATCACAGCCAAATTCCAATTTAGCATCAGCAGTCCAGCTGGATACACTGTCCTAAACAACCGGGTAGCTGACTCTAAACTACTGCCATATGTGCTGTAGCTCCCTTACCCTTTTTAGTCACAGAATATGCTGAGTTGGAAGGAACCCACAAGAATCATCAAAGTCCAACTCCTGTCCCTGCACAGACACCCCAACAACCCCACCCTGTGCATCCCTGGCAGCGCTGTCCAAACGCCCCTGGAGCTCTGGCAGCCTTGGGGCCGGGACCATTGCCTGGGGAGCCTGGGCACTGCCCAGCACCTCTGGGGGAAGAACCTTGCCCTGATCTCCAGCCTGAGCCTGCCCTGGCACAGCTCCAGCCCTTCCCTGGGTGCTGTCCCTGGTCCCAGAGCAGAGATCAGTGCCTGCCCCTCCTCTTCCCCTCGTGAGGAAGCTGCAGAGCTGCTCTGAGCTCTGACTTCAGTCTCCTCCAGGCTAAACAGACCAAGTGCCCTCAGCTGCTCCTCGTGTGGCTTCTCCTCTATGCCCTTCACCATCTCCATAGTCTCCTTTAGACAATCCTTAAGAGCTTTACATCCTTCTTAGCCCGTGGTTCTCAAAACTGCAGTCCTTCCCCTCTGAAAGAGGCACTGAGATACACCAGTATATCAAGGCAAGGCCCTACAGAAACATCACCTTGTTTCAACTCCTGCATTTACAGGTGCCCCACAGTCAGCTCAGCCCTGCCTACACAGGGCAGGCCTAACTCTGCTGGTTTTGTACTGCCATGGCCCAGACTGAGGCACAGACACACGCCAAGCACAGCACATATGGTCTGACAACTGCATTTCCACACCAGCATCACGTGTGGAAATGCATTCCACTCCTTGCACCAGGAGCAAAATGACTTCTTAGGACAGCACAGGACAGAATGTCAAACAGCTTCTCTTCACACAAACGCAGCAGGGTGAGACATTTGTTGCAAGAAAGTCAAACACACAGCAACTACAGTTTTTGTTCATCATATCTCTGTTATTTTCACTGATGAATGAATAAATTATCATTTACAGCAAAGGCAAGATTTCCAGCTGGAAGTTATTTACTTTCACCTCAATCACAGCAGCCCTGGCAAGTCAGATGATGTACAAGCCAAGCAGCAAGAGCTCGCATGCTGGGAACTGTTCAAACAGGAATAATTCAATCTTTTTGTAGTCTCACCCTGGCTAATTTGCCACAAGCTGTCTCTTTTCAGATGCTACATGAAACACGGGGAAAAAACCAAGCTGGATTAAGCTGGTCCGTTTACAATCAGTTCATCTACTCAGAGTTCAGGTCAGCTCGTTTTCTATGTACAACAAATTCATTTTTTCAGCCTCACAGGGTTTAAGGAACAAGAATTTATTGCAGCAACCAAACATTGCTCACCGGACAAGCGTGCGGCAATTACTTAACTAATGCAAACCATTTTCAGTCTGCGTGCAAGGAATGCCTGGGAGAATTCCAGGGCACTCTCTGCCACTGGCATTTTACAAGAACTTTTTAGGTAGCTATGGAGACGTTACAGCCTTTTTCATTTTGCTGTCATAACCAGACACCTATTGATTTCTTTGCAAAATTCCTTGGAAGACTGGGGAAGGAAGGGGCAGTTTTAAGCACCACGAGCTCTGAGATCAAGAAGCTGAAGAATATGGGAACAGATTTCAGATGGAGATACCAGCCCAGAGGCTCCTTTCAGGAGACAGCCTTGAACTCCAGGTGCTGCTTTAGTACTCCTGCAATTAAGGAGGTAAACATATGCCACTCCATAGTGTGCACGTTACAGGGATTGCCTCCCAACAAGCTGCAAAAGGAAAAACATTTCCAGCTACCACTGCCATCACCCTGCACAAAAGGAAGCCCTCTCCAAGGCCAGGCTGTGGTTTTGCTCCAACACCAAGTTCTCTGCAGACATGGTGGGACTCCATCCTTGCAACCCTGCTGGGCTACAAGCATTCCCCTCTCCCTCTAAGCAGGTTACATGGAAGTCTCATCCCTGACAGGCCTTGCAGGGAATCAGTGCCTCCTCTCCATCCACACCAGGCATTAAAGCTTTGTGACAGATGACTGGTCGAACAACGCTGCATTTCAGTCTCCTTCCAACAACAGCCCAAGAGCTTGCTGTGGGCTGAGCAGTGCTGGTCCTCAGCAGCTCATTCTACCACGATGCCCAAGGTGATGCCAGGAGAAATGTCTTTCACCTTATTGAACCTTTATGACAAAACACTTCTGCATATGTGGATTTAAGACAGCACATCACAACGAGAGAGTCTGAAACCTGAGATACCGACCTGGAAAACACTGTGTCACACAGATAAGGAGTGCAAATAATTACAGATTTAGGTCTTGTTCAGAAAATCCCTCAGTAATGAGAACAACAGAGCAGGCTCTGAACTGATATTTCCCCTTGGATAAAACAGAAAGGGAAGCCTGTTCAACGAAAACATTTTTCTCCAATTCACCTTAGACCCAGTCACAACAATGGAGCCAGAACGTGCAGAATTATCTCTACCACCGAGCTGCAGGAAGTTTACTGGCTCCACCCTGCAAACAAATCCCAATCTTCTCATCTCTACACTGCATTTACAGCCTCACAACTGCTCACCAAAAGGACACTCTCAAGCTCTACTGCACATGGAGGGAGAGCAAGATGCTGCTGCTGCAGAAGCGTTTGCACGTACGCCAAACCCATCGCTCTGTGCACGTAAGGCCCATCCAGCTATGCAACCACATCTTCAACACTGCTTTATTAACTCGTGTGAAGGCTTGAAAGGGGGAAGAATTCATCAGGCTTAAGCTCCCCATGAAGCTGGCTGAGCAGTGCCATTACTGCCCCGGGGTGTGCGGGTGGGAGCGCTGGGGCTGGCGGGCACAGGGACACGTGCACCAGCTGCGGCCACCTTCACAAAGCCCTGCTCACAGCTTGGCCAGCAAGGCCACCCAGTCCCAGCGGGTGGGAAGAGTGGGGCAAGTCAGCCAGATGGGTAATGCTGACTCAGGAGAGCCTCAGCACTCAGTCCATGCCACAGCCAGCTGCATCCCAGCTGGGATGTTTCCACCACCCCAACACTGCCAGCAGCATCCCAGCTTTAGAGCAGTACCACAAAGCTGGCTGCACTCCCCACCAGCTTGCAGAGGCAAGCCGTGACACTGCAGTGTCCCCATGCCCTGGGGACTGCTGCTGGATGGCCACATGCCCCCCCACAGGGGTGGCAGAGGGGTACAGCTGCACCCCAAGCCCAGCAGCAGCCTCCTGCTCACCCAGAGCAGGACACTCACCTCCCTGGGGTCCCTCACCAACACAGGCTCCAGTCCTCCCAAGGAGGGGGCAGGGAGTGATGCAACTCCCTTGTGGCACCCAAATTGCTGCTGCACACCCCGAGGATGCTCCAGCTCTGCCCAGCACCACCAGAGACTGCAGTGGCCCTGCCCAGCACCGCACAGGAGGCCCAACACCAGCTCCAGGATGAGTGTGGAAACCTCTGAGAGGATACCTTTGGTTAGGACCTCTTAGTTACAAGTTTCACATCCAAGAGAAAGTGTACACCAAGGTAAACCACTATATGCTCTTCTTGGAGGAGAAAAAAACAAACAAACCAAACAAAAATAATGGAATTTAGGACAAAAAGTTCAACCTTTCTTTATAAAAATACAAAAAAAAATTCTTAAAGCAAATTTAAGCTTAGTCAAGAAACATAAATATGCATTTGTGAACTTTCCCCTGCGATGTTTCCTTTACAAACATAACAAATTAAAAGTGCTATCACAAATTAAACCAGCTTCGATTAAGTGGAGGGGAAAAAAAATGCTGATGGCTTCAAGATCCAACTGACAAGCCTTTTCAAGTCTGCTCTGATGCAAAACCAACTTCCCAGAGATTTACATTAAAAGAAATATTTACCTTTGCTTAATCCTGGATTGGAAGCAGGACAGAGGATACTAGAAGACAGCCAGCACCTGAACCCCCCCAGGAGTAATCCAGTTGCCATATGGCTTTCCTGGAGACCAGCTTCAAAAAGACCTTTGCTCCACTTGCCAACAGCTGTGGGCAGGAATTGGGAACACTCAGTGTGCCTTGACTGCTCCAGCACGTCCTCCCCTCCCTCTCTGTAAGCCACTGACCCAAGAAAATTGCCTATGATGCACACCCAGGTCCAGGAGAACAGACATTTGACCTTGGATCCTGAGAGAAGCCACCAAGGACAGCTACTTCAGCTTCCAGCTGCAATGTGGGGGTCCCCACCCACAGCACAGAGGTCCCCAGGGTGCAGGTTACACAAAGTATGTGCCAGCTATGGTATAGAGCACCTTGCTTTTTCTAGGGAGGGTGACATTTCAGTCCAGTTCTTAAAAAGGGAGCTCTATGCACCATCCATCCTCCACCATTTAACAAAAGTCTATCAGAGATGCTTCCAGTGAAGGAGGGAGAGCAAAAAAGGCTGAGCACCACAGCCATCAAACCACCAGCTCCCACGTGGTTTTCAGCTTGGAATGCAGGTTCCAGCTCCAGGAACGTTCCCTGTTGCCACACAGCCACAGCCTCATCCACACCCCAGCCTCTGCCTCCCCCTGCATCCTGCACACAGCAGCTCTCAGAGGCCCACACTCCCCACCAGGCTCACTCCCTGGCATGGACAAAGATGGATCCATCCTACTTTTAGCACAGGTCTAAAACCTAAATCAGGATAGCAGAGGAGATGTTTTGAATCCACAAGAAAAGCTTCCAAAATCATGCAAAACACAACCCCACAGCTGCCACCTATGAATCCTGCTCATGCTCAAGCTGAGAAGGTCCCAGGGTATGCGTTCCCTTTCATTGTCTCCACAGGACTTCTTCCACAGGAGCAGACTAACTGATCCCAGCCTAGCAGAGAACAGATTCTGAAAGTCTCTACATGGCCAGAGGGGTTTTTACCAAGCCATGGCAGGTGTGTAAGGACACAGCAAAGCTGCACAGAACCTGACATCACAAGTGCTACAACCACGTGAGATTACAACTATTTTCCGAAACACAAAAACCGTTCAGGGTGTCTTTACAACAAAGATACTCTTCTCACTCTTCAAGACAGACATTAATTATCAGCATTACACTCTGCAGAACCTTAATCTGATCCTACAGGCACCTTCACGTGCCAACCTCCCGATGCCCAAAAACGTGGAGAGCAGCCTCCAGATGGGCTGCGTGTTCTTTTGCCCATCCCTTACACTCTGCATGATCTGGGCTAGTCTAAGCAGCTGATTTCCTTCAATTCTGCTTACACCTTTCCCCTGTTTCACAAAGGCTGTATTTCTGTCAAAACTTCTTATCTGGCTGTAGTGAGCAAGAACACATATATTAGAGAGAAAATACTGTGTCAAGACTCAGTGAAACAGCCTTTCTGCATTACTCTGGATTCTTTGAATAGACTCAGCCCAAGAACCACAAAGCTGGGAGAGAACCAGACCCCCATGACCATGCCTGCTGACAGAGCAGATGGACAGCTGCGTGCACAGCTGCCACAGGGAAAGGAACCACCCTTCCTCATCCCCAAAACATCCTGGTGCTGATTTGGTAAATGAATGTGTGTTCTTGCTTCTGTCCTTCATAAAAGAGCACAATGGGAAAGATTTGAGAATGAGAAGGTTGAGGAGTTGTTTGTTTAGCAGTTTGCTTGCTTGCTTGCTTTTCCTGTATTAAAGCTATTTTTCTGTTACCAACTATAAATTGTGTATGTTGTTTCTCCCTTCACAACCACTGCAGTGTCTGTAAACTATCTAGGGTTATATTCTACACTGACATATAAAATATGCCCCATTTTTTCCCCCTATGTTTTTCCTTCAGAACTGATCAGTCTGAGACAAGGCAGGGAAGACCAGGTCATTATTGTGTCCTCTTATTTTGATGCATCTGTTACAGAGCAAGAAAGTAAAGTTGTCCTCCCAAACCCAAACCACATTTGGAGCCATGGGAACTGTTGGATTTAAAACATGCTGACTCACGCTAGTGGTTATCAGACTTTTCCCATCTGTGACACAATTAGACAGCTGTCTGGCAGCTCAGAGATTCTCCTAGTCAGGGTTCAGATGCTGCAACAGCCGGCTCAAGTCTCAGCCTTCACTAATATTTAGGGGGAAGCCTCTGAAGAAAGATGCAATACAAACTAACTTTGGGATCAGGGTAGCTGACCTTGGAGCCCTTTGTGCACAGGTGCCATTTGACCAGGGGGTTTCAGTCATGCAAGAGTTACAACACCGTGCCTACTGGAGGAGTGATTACCATCAAAATGTATGCAAATGAATGCTTAAAGTCACACATTTTGTTATTTTTATCTCCCCTCAAACTTCACAAGCCAGAGACTGCTGAAGTGGCCTCTGGTCCTGTTCTTTGACACAACTTGCACTACTTAATGTTGCAAAGCCCCAAAAGGGAGCAGGAGCATCTTTACCTGAACAGAAACAATTCCTCCCAGCCAGTACCTCTAGGGAAGAGCACTCTCCTGAAGTATTGGCTCTGTCAGCACAAAGGGACCAAGCACTCCACGGCAAGAGCTCACAGGACTCCCAACCAGCAGATATGCTGGGTTTGCAAGGCTGCACCTTCACAGCCTAAGTCCTTCCCAAGTTCTCCACCTGCCTCCCTCATTGCAGAGCTCCAGGCTGGGGCAGAGGGGCTGGAAAGGCCCTGGGGGTGGCAGTGGCTGAATATGAGCCCAGCTGTGCCCAGGGGGGCAAGAGGCCAATGGCCCCGGCCTGGATCAGCAATGGTGTGGGCAGCAGGGCCAGGGCAGGGATTGTCCCCTGTGCTGGGCACTGGTGAGGCCACACCTCGAATCCTGGGTCCAGCTCTGGGCCCTCACTGCAGGATGGACACTGAGGGGCTGGAGGTGTCCAGGGAAGGGAACGGAGCTGGGAAGGGGCTGGAGCCCCAGGAGGGGCTGAGGGAGCTGGGGGGGCTCAGCCTGGAGCAAAGGAGGCTCAGGGGGCCCTGCTGGCTCTGCACAACTCCTGCCAGGAGGGGCAGCCAGGGGGGTCGGGCTCTGCTCCCAGGGAACAGGGACAGGAGGAGAGGGAACGGCCTCAGGCTGGGCCAGGGGAGGCTCAGGTTGGACATGAGGGAGAATTTCTTTACAGAAAGAGTGGTCAGGCCTTGGCAGGGGCTGTCCAGGGAGGATTTGAGTCCCCATCCCTGGAGGTGTTCAAGAAATGACTGCACATGGCACTAAGTGCTCTGGGCTGGTTGTCAAGGTGGTGATTGGTCAAAGGTTGGGCTCCATGACCTTGGAGCTCTTTTCCAACCTAACAGATGCTATGATTCTATGAATAATGATGAAGATGGCCCAGGCAGGGGCAAGGAACAGAAAGGCTATAGCTAGAGTGGACTGCAAAACCTGTATCTAGGTATATTTCCACTGAGGAAAGAAATCAGCTTTTTATGAAATTGGTTTATCTTGGCCTTGTGACAGAAACAGAAGCACAGGCAATGGAAAAAGGATGAAGTTTAACCCACCACACTTTCCTCGTGTACAGCAGAAGTCACAGAGGAACAAAGTGCTAAAGCTTTTTTAGTGGAAGCTAAAGGATATCAGGAAACTGTATGTGCCTATAGCAAGGGCAATACACACCATGGGCAAGCAACTGTGCATTCAGTGTGATGGCTGAATTATTAATGGAAAGTTCCAACCTTTAAGCACAAATAAGGTACTATTTTGGCAGCAAACACTACTAGAAAAATAACAAACAGCCCCTGTCTTCAGTATGAGCTGAGCCAACACACAGGTCAATTTGTGAGAGAGGTGTGGGGGAATAAAAAGGAGGGAAAGAAGAATGCATCATTCCCTGTGTCTCGAGGTATGTTCACAGCTGAGATCCTCTCTAGCGTGCTCACAACAAGGAGAGATCCAAAGCAAAGATCCCACCAGAAACCCACTGAGATGTCAGGGCTTATCAGGATCTCCTCAAAGCTGCCTCAAGTTGGAGGCATGGGTTGGGAACAAACCCATGGCAAGAGAAACACTGACCTCCAGGACCTTCTGGATTAGCTGCTGACTTTTCCAAACCCAGGGCAAAAGCTGTCACCTCTCGGGAGTGACAGGGAGCCCTTTCTGGGTGATGCCAAGGTTAATGCTTGCAAACCAGACATCTTCAAAGAGCTATTTGTGATTTCTGAGGCTGTCATTAAATGACCACCCTTTCTTCATTCAGCCAGGGTGGGAATTTATAGTAAATGCTAACTAAACATCTGGGCATAAACACCAGCAGTAAGAATGAGGCAAGGCAGTGTAGTTTACCTCTGCTGGGCTGGATCCAAAAGCAAAGTCACTAATGGGATGACTAATGGGATGACTAATGGGATCTCACAATTACAAATGGGGGAAGGGGTTCACTACTCACCCTAAGTACAGGAAGGTACTAAGTGGTTTTATTTATGAATGTATTAAGTGTTTTTATGTATCCTTAGTGCACAGCTGGATGAACACGCTCCACACTAGAGGAGTGAACACAACAAAACCTGCCTGAAGCTTCCAACAAACCTGTTCCTTGCGTTCCTAAGTTTACAGATGTGGTTTGGCCAGGCAGAAATAGGACAGATCATAACTGTACACTTCAAAGCAGCCACATAACTTTAGTTTTGCTTTGAAGCTTGAAAAAAAACGAAGGTAAGTAAAAGGAGTTGTCTCAGATATATCAAACTACTGCACATCACCATTTATCAGCTGAGGCAAAAGTTACCAGCACCTCCTTCAGGAAGGGCATGCAAATTCAGCAGGGGGACAGGGCTTTACTGAGCACCTCTAACACCACCAGAATTTCCAGCATGCTCTATCACCTCCCTCAGGCCTGCCTAATGTTTGGGCTCCTACTTTCACTGTTGAAAACTACTGCAAAACAGCAGACTCCCCAGTCAGAGGCTTTCAGGGGGTTTTGCACTCCTCCTGCACCACCCCAGGAGTCAGGGATACATTTTTGGAACATCTGTACCATCTGGCAACGTCTCTGTGCTTCCTCCACCTTCACAGAGAAACACATAATGCAAAGCACAACAAAGAAAATTAGCCAGTTATTCAAACGAGTTTACAGCAACACTGTCTTGTCCTGAGTAAGCCAAAGGTCTATTTTGATGCAATCACACCCATGTCAAGAAAGTGACTAAACCTTCTCTGGTTTTAAACCTCTTCAGGGGAAGGATTTCCACTTCACTGAAAGTGTTCCTTGAAGTGGTGAAAGACAAACACCAGAGAAACCCCATTTGGATGGATTCAAGAGACACAAAACCTCCTAAAGGACACTGCACCGTGCACTCACAACAGCAGCACTGCCTGTCCTCAGGGCACCCTGAGCTGACCAGTGAGCAGTGACCAGACTTTGTCCTGCTCATCACCGGTGAGCAATGGGACCAGACAGGCTGGCAGCACCACCTGGGAACCTCAGGCTCCTGGGAATGGCTGTAATTTCAGGAATGTTAACAATTATCCTCATGTTGCTATGGGTCACAGGCAAAGCCTCCCCATACACCTCCACAGACATTTTCACCCGCACCCCACTCCTTTCTGCAACGTGTTTCACACTGCATTGGCAGCACAACCCAAAAAAGAGACAGGATTTGCATCTAAGCAGGAAAAAAAGATGATATTCACCACGGTTCTCTGCCCCATGTGATATCCCTGATTTCAAGGTGCTCCACCCTGCGTTTCAGGGACAAGCAGAAACCTTACTCACCAATTTTTTCCAGAGCATGGATCTGGTGCAGACACATGTGCACAGAACAAATCAACTTAAACATTCTTTAGCAGAACTCTTAAACCCAGACCCAGGGAATGGATGAAATCCCAGGGCACGTTGTCTGAAGGCAGGAGAGGGACTGCTGCAGAGGGAACCCACTCCTTAGGGCCCCACTGCCCAGCCAGGCAAACGGGCAGCTCCCACTGCCTTCGGGGAGGAGAGAAACATCAACTCCACACTCCTGACATGGGAACATCCATCTTCATTTGAGCAACACAGCACATCACTGGACAGTCATTTTCACTTCTAGGAGCCGATCCCTCTGATACAGCTTTTCAAGAAACGGTGCTAAATGCAAAACTCCACCGGGACAGGTACCAAGCTAAACTAGGGAGCACTCTGGCTCTTAATTTTTTACTGATGTGAAGAAGTTAAGAGGCCAAAATCTTTGCTACACTTGAAATGGAGAGTTTAAGCAGATTTCAGATTTTCTACTTTGCAGAATGCCTCTCAAACCAACCTGCCACGCCTCCTGAGAGCACTGGTTTTACTGAAACCTCTACTTCCATCCTTCACAAATGTAAATCCTCAAGGTATAGCTGCTACCTTTAATAGAAGCAATAAATCCGGAGCTGACACACTGTAACATCTTCATCCCCAGTGCTCCATCGTGTAATCATGGAGGATATTCTCACTGTGTGACCCATTTCTGCTGTTTACTTTTTGGAATGCAGCGACACTTGTATTTCTCAATGTGCTGCCATTGCAATACATACCAGAGCCTACACATGGTGCTGGTGGTAATCTCTGTGCTTGGGCCAGAACAAGGAGAGCCAGCAGAGTCTCTGAAGGCTCAGACACGGCCAAGCCCGAGCCTGAAACACTTCATCTGTGTTTCTCACTTACACGAGAGAGCACACACGTGTTACACCACCGCCAAGAGCTTAACACCAAAGCTTACTTTCCCCCCCCAGAAATAATTACGTAGGTTTGAGGCACCCTTTTACAGCTGCACCTCAGCCAGGGCGTGAGCCAGCACGGCTATTTCAGCTTTTAGAAGTCACGGCTCTAACTGAAAAAGACCTCGAAAAAATAATTACAGGATGTAAGAACCCCAGGCCTTAAATCAAAACACGTTTGTTAACTCTAGATAAAACTCCTAACCGCAGTTTCACAGTCCTAGTGCCTGAAGCGTCCTTCCGAAGCCTGAAAACATGAAACCGGAGACTGCCTAGCTCTCCCGAAAACTTCTCTAAAAGTTATGCCCGGCGCAGCACACAGCTAAGGCGCAGCAGGTCGCGCTGTGCCAGCCCTGCCAGGCGGGACGGGAGCGGCCACACGCCCGGAGCTCCCCGCACACGCGGCCGTGCCCGTCCCGCGGCGCCGGGCCCGAGGCGGCTCCCGGCCCCGCTCCCGGGGGGACCCGGGCC